>OX465282.1:94164156-94586912 GCA_949987705.1 Thereva unica
TGAATCAAGGGATATAAAACTTCATTTTCCGAAAAAAGTTAAGAAGGGTTTTTCTTCTGTTCTTCGATACTTTTTTTTCTGTGTTGAGCTTCTGGTTGTGAACAAAATTTTTTTTATTTATTTTTTTTTTTTACTTTATTTTTGTTGTGTGTGAAAAGTCTGCCTCATTTCCATCAGACGTGTGGATGAGGAATTTATGCCCAAGGTGTAAAGTAAGGAGAAAAAGGTCCAAAAACCGACGAAGAAGAAGAAGAGAAAAACATTTTTTTTATCAACAAAAAATTGGGGTCAATTTTGAAATTTTAATTTTTTCTTTATTTAGGTTAAAGTTTTTCCCTTTTTTTTATGTTTTATACATTTTTGGTTAAATATCTCAGAACATGAATTTTAATGTATGTTTTGAAGGAAACATTTTTTACTTGAGGGTTTATTTTTATAAACAAAAGCTATATTACATGACCTTACAAGAATTTAGTCTGTAAGGATTGGATATGAAATAGGATTTATTTTTCTTTACGTTTCTGGCAGTTGATTGAACATGACGTTATGTAAGAATTTTTGTTTTGTGAAAAATAAATAAAGTTATACAAAGGATTATTAGTTTGGGTTTTTGAACAAAATGAATAAACGTATTTAATCGGAGAATTTAGCTTACTTTGAATACGTCGTGTCTTTTATATGATACCATTGAGCCTACGTTGCGATTAGGGTTTGTCGGTTTTAAAAAACCGGTTTTGATAACCGGGTTTCAAAAGAAAATTATGCAATTCGAAATCCGGTTTTTTCAGTAACAAAAACTGTTTGAATTTAAACATAACACTCCTCTAACTTACACCCCGGCTTTATAGACCGAACTGCGCAAGTTCGACCAAATTGGTGAACTGAACTTAAATTTCAGTCTCAGTTCCCATACATTTTCACATATTGAACTCAGGAAAAATCAAGCCTGAGTTCGCTCAACAGAACATAAAATAAGGAACATTATGGCAAATTTCTACACCAGCACTAGCACATACAGTAAACAGAATTTTTTGACAGGCCGTGCAAAGCGTAAAAATTATTAAATTTAGCTATACCTAGTTAAGTTTAAAATTGAGAAAAGCATATTATTATTCAATAATGCATCGATACTGCGTATTTGAATGTAGGAATGAAGGATGCCACTAATTCCCAAAAGAAGTAAACGTTCCGAAACTATTGGAAACGTCAACACGTTGCAAATACTTTCGGGCAAAGAACCACTCTAAAATGTGTTTAGCACATAAATAATTGCAATTACCGAATAACCTTCACTTTTATCACGTAAGACAACCAAATATGATTTTATTTTCAGGACTAGAAAACACTAGCCGCATTTTGAAAAAAGGCATAGTCCCTTCTATTTTTCCATGAACCAAAAAGGAAGATATAAAGTCAAGACAAAGGCAAGAGCGTGAAATGCGTAATGTTAAACGAAAATTAAGTTTTTCAAATATTGAAGTTTGCCATGACTTAGCACCTCCAATTCCAAATGATACTGATGGTAATAAAGTTATTATTATCATCGTATAATTTAAACCTGAAACAAGACAATTTTGTGAAATTAGATTCATTAATTTGAGTTGGATAAGTTTAAATTAGAACATTTCAGTTAATTATCTTTATTATCGTACTTTTACACCAAATCATTCTTTTTTTTCAAAGTCGCACCACGTTCTCGAAGAAGTTTCTTTAAATGATCCACTTTTAACTATTCGTATGATGGCATAATATCACAAAAGTACAGTACAGGTGAAATATACAAGAACATTTAACTAAAAAACTAGTTTAATATATATGTTTTGGGACGTTTTCACAGATTACGGTGCATCATCGCGGTGTGTTTACTGCAAGTGCTAGTGGCGCTATCTGAGCCGAGCTTTACGTAATGTTAATTATTGAGGTGGAACGTAAAAGCTCGCCCAAATTGGTGTAATCAACTGGAATAATGGAATGTCGTTCCAGTGAGCTTTTGCATTTCGTGCTTCTCGCGAACAAGCAAAAACAATTTCAAGCAGACTGAACATGCCAGCCAGTGAAGCCATTTATTTATTTATTAAAGTACCCTCTGTCTCTGTGCTCCGCAGGTTGTCTCCAGTTTCCTATATTTGAGCAGTTTTCCTTCATCGGTCTTAACATTGTCCTCACACCTTAACCGTGGTTTGCCAACTGGTCTTTTGCCATCTGATAGTAGGTACAGGGCTTTTTTGGTATCCTTGAATCATCCATTCTTTGGACATGACCGGCCCAACGTAAACGCAGTAGCTTGGCATGGGTCGAAAGTGTACACTCTTTGTATAAATTGTACAATTCGTGATTGGACCGTATATCCTTCAGAGAACCTTCCTCTCAAATATATCCAACTCTTTCTCTTTGGCAGATTTCTGGGAGACACTCCAAGCTTCACATCTATACGTAGCTACTGTACGTATGATGTTTTTGTAGACTCTTATTTTGGTTTTTCTGTGGATGTCTCTAGATTTCATTACTGGCAGTAGTGAGAAGTATGTTCTGTTTGCGGCGTTTATTCTTCTTTTTACGTCTATCGTTTCATGATTGTCTTCACTGACTGTGGACCGCAGGTAGTTAAATTCGTTTACCCGTTCGAAGTTATATTCCCCCAGGTGGTATTGTGATTTCTTCTTCTTCTTTCCACCGTTGACTGAATTAGAATCTTACTCTTGTCGGCACTTATTTGAAGCCCTATATCTTTGACTCCCACTTCTATTTCCGTGAATATTTCTCTAAGATATGACAGTGATCTGGAAAGGCAGTTTATTTCGTCGGCATATCCTGCCTATTGTTTAGATTTGTCCTTCTAGGTAGATATGGCATGAGATATAGCATGGGTGCCAGCTCATCGCCCTGCTTTAAGCCTTGCTTGACTGGGAAGGACTCCGTCAATTCTCTTTGTATTCTGACTATTTTCTTCAGTTTCACTATCTTTAGGGATTTGTTTAGGTTCAGCATTGTCGCATACATTTTTTTCTGTCGATGCTGTCGTACGCTTGTTTGAAGTCGATGGAAAGTTGATACATGTCAATGTTGAATTCCCAGCATTTTCGGGGGATTTACCTTATTGAGAAAAGTTGGTTCATTGTTGATCTATTTCTTCTGCGGCTTCTACATAAGGTTCCAGTCTGGCCTTAATTATATTTTATATATTTTATTATTATTATATTTTTTTATTTTATATATTGTGCTTAAAAGAGATATGCCTCTATAGTTTTCACAGTTGAATTTATCACATTTCTTGTGTATTAGGCAGATAATGCATTCCATGCATGCACGCATTCCCAATCTTCAGACATTTTTTCGTTCCTCTATATGCAGTATAGTAATTCATGTATAGCTGCTAAGAGCGAGTCGCCTCTTTGTTTGGTCAAGTCTGCTGGAATGTTATCAATTTCTGGAGAGTTTTTGTTTTTTAAGGATTGTATGACACGCTGTAATTCATCAAGGGTTGGTACATTTGTTTCTCTAGTGTCATCGTTATGCTGTAGACGGGGACCTGGTACGTGTCTCGTGCTTTCATTCGTCTACCGTTTCTTTACATCTTCGCTGCCTGTAACTATAATGCCTTCTTTTATTCTACATATACCGGAGGAGGGTTTGAAGCCTTTCTTGAAGAAGTTTACTTCCTTGTATGCTTCCCGTGTTTTGTTTCGTGAAAAGTTTTCATCTGCCCTCAGGATGTTATTGGTGAGGCATTTCTTTTCTTCTTCCTGCACATTTTGTTTGCTATTCTTCTTCTTTCCTCGTGTTTAAATTTCTTGCTCCTCATCGGTCTCTCTATGTATTTTTCTTTTCTTATTTCTGGCCTCTATAGCTAAATTTCTCGTCGTACCATTCACTGGCCCTGGCTGTGCGTTTGTAACTTACAGTTTCCTTCGTGACATCTGTCAGTATTGGTCAGTACTCTGAATTCTTTTAAACCTTACTAATTTTACAGCAGCAGCACGTAAAACATCAAAGTGAAAGGCAAACAATTTTTTTAAATCTAATTAAATATTTATATTAAGCTACTAATTTCACAAAAAGAGCTTGTTCTAGATTAAAGTACTTGGAAACACAACCATTTACAGAATTCTTAGAAAGCATTTACAAAATTACAAAACTTCTCATGAATATTAATTATTTTTAAAATTTGCATGTAAACCGTAAATGCCGCAAAATTCACTCAGCCAACATTTCAACTTAAAATTTAATTTTTATTAATTTGTTGCCGTTTAATGTAAAAGGAGATTAATTTTATAAATTACAAATACCGCCCAAGAGCTCTATGATTTATGGATTATTTTAGTTCTGAAAAAATCATCAATTGAACTTGGAAATTTACCTAAAATTTAAATATAATCCAAAAAACAGAATTTTTTAAATGTAGCTGTTTGAAATTTTATCTAACCAAAATAGGTCTGTATCTGAAATTGTTGAAAATGCAGCTTAATAAAAGACTCATTTTAGAAATATAAAAAACGTCGCTATTTTATTCACAATAAGTTAATTAAAAAGTTATGTGGTCAACCAAACTGTGGGCAAACTTAGAGTGTTAAACTATACCCTAAAAAGAATCGATTCCAATAATAATCTCGCCTTTGGGCCAAAAATGCACTTTTTAGCATTTTTTCCTTCTCGCCGACTAGCCTAATAGTATTAATCAAAGTTTTGTCTTCATTTTGGCAAAAAACCTTGCAGAAAAATATTGTTACCCACATTTCATAAATTTCCCAGACAAACTTTGATTGAAAGTTCATCTTTATATTGCTAAACCCTTAAAATCCTCTTGAATTTTTCATTTAAGTGTGTCTATCACAAAATATACAGTGTGGTAAATGTGCGGCCTACCCCTGTCAAGAAATGTCTCAGTCCTATATTCAGCTCCATCCATCACTCGCGTAATTTATTTACAAAAAATCCTTTATTACGGATAGGACATACTAAAGTCAATTACGATAGATGACAAGATACACTAAAAACATTACTACCCTTTCACTTTGCAAGATTGACGTTGGTTGCGTAACCGGCGCACTATATTTATATTCGATATTTATTAAGAATGTATATTCAATAAAATTCCATCTTTGTATCGACATAATTCAATCATACCCTGACATTATTCCCTAAGAGAGAGAGACAAAGTAAAAAAAAAGATCTCCAGGCAGGAGCTTAGTTCTCCTTTATCAGGATTGGCCCCAACAATCCAAATTTAGAACTTTTGACACTGCTTCAAAGAATAAGAGAAAAAAAAAACCTTGAACGAACGAGTTCAAACCCAAGGACGAAAAGCATTTATTCTCATTCCCCTCTTGAATTAGCACTCCACCTATACCATGAACGAAATGGGGATTGGTTGTCAGTTTGTTGGCTCTTGCTTAACATCTTTCCTGTGTTAGATGCCAACCCTTATTTGTTCAATTCTCCAGAAGACGTAGAAACTGACAAAACTACGCACTGTCAGAGTTTTTATTCTGCTTTGGTTGCACTTCCCCCCTTACACATCGCCCCTGGCTGGGGCCATCGCCTTTGAAAGGACTGAAGGAATTTACGTAGGAGAAAGTGCGTAGCCTACCCCTGATGCCTCGCCCATTTGGTTCGCCATTCCAGGTCTTCTATTAGACCAAATATTACAACTGGCACATCATTAGCTGGGATTGCTTCTCCATTTTATTTATGAGTCCTTTTCGTCTGGTTAGGGAATTCGAGTTGTCTGGTGGGACGCCTTTCCTTTTTAGGAACGAGCTCAATTGAATTTGATGTCACCATGTTTGACGAACCACCTCAATAATTTAATCAATGGAGAATGTTTAAGGCTGTCTTTGTGTAATTTCTGTAACGAGAAATCCGTTCGTACTAGGCGTTTTCAGTATACTTTTGCGGACTATTTATTAGAGCTATCAATCAACTAAGTTGAGTTGTGATGTCTCGTCGCTTACTTCAAATTACTTCAAAAGTTGCCAAAAACTTCTCGTTCAGCTGCAGAACCAACAGGATCTCATTACGAGTAAATCCTCTTTAAAATTGGGGGGAGTCCTGCCGAGTTCTGGCAAAAACAAGTTATGTCATATACACCAACATCGGTGGATTTCGATGTTGTTGCGGGTGGGCGAAATGTGCATTCACAGAAACTTAATCCTCTTGATATGATTAATTTAATTCATTGAATTTCAATGAGTGGAAAATGGTTTTACTTCACAGAGGTGGCACCATGGCAACAATCCGTCTTTCATACACGTAAAAAAACGTATTGGGAGTTACCAAACGTGGAATTATAGCTTTCACAGTGAAACATCAAAAGAACGGCATGGCGCAAATATATGTTATATTTGTGTATATACGAGTATATACTATGTATTTGGCAATTTGTCGGGATTGGGGTGGGGAGCAGCAACTTTCAAAACAGGTCTTGAACGGTTGACATGGTTTTCAAATTTAATTCCTTTGAAGTGAGTAGAAATGGGAAAGTAATATTTTCACCTTTTTCGAAGCGCAAATGCTTCCCTGCGATGTGTGGGTATATGTTTTTTTTTCTTCGGTATTTTTTTTTACTCTCGAAAGTGAAAAGGGAAAGAAAAACTCCTTTCTTTGGGTGTGTACATATTTCGATTTTCTATTCTGATGGCTTCATTTAAATTCCATCTCAAAGAAATTAATTCTGAAGAAAGGTTCACGTTAATAAGTTTAAAATTAAGATTTCTGCTTTTATTTCACCTCTAAGTAAAAGATGCTTACTTGTTTTTCGGTTTTTCGTTATAATGTTTAATGCGACAAAAAAGGTGACACGTGTCCTTAATATTTCGCAAATGCTAATTAGCTGCGTAATGTCACAAATGCATATGGTAAAAAATTAGGGAGACAAGTACAAAGGGGTTGCGTTCTAAAGTAATTGGTTACTAAGGATATTCGCTTAGCACAAAAAATAATAGAGGTGTCGCGAGACTCCCGAAAGAAGCGAAGCTTTCACGCATGTAAAAAGTATAAGGATGCTAATATTTTAGAGATTTCCAAATGTTAACCAAAATTTTTATTTGGTACCTATATAAATTATATGTTTCTTAACGTTTGATGTTTTTACGATCCCCGATAGTTAGCACAACGTCCAACCCTTCTACCAAGAGGACCGGATCCATGAATTTTACTCCATCGGATAGGATGGCGCAGCTATAGTAAATTTCAATAACATCTGTTAAATACATAACGCATGACACTTAAGTCATGTATTATATCCTTTGCCGCCTCTTTTAATACGACTTAAACTTCTTTTGCTGCCAAAAACTACCGCTTATACAAGTACATAATTGTACAGATTGTGTTGCTATTGATGCATTTCTCTGGACTGACGCTTTCCTTTCACCCATTCTAGGGCCAGGTTAAAAAGTATTGGGGCGAGTCCAACCTTTGTCTAAGAACTTGTCGTACTTCGAACTCTTCTGTTACTTTATTCTAGAACCTTACTTTCGCCAATGAGCTATTCGCTGCGCATTAGATCGTCGCTCCGGCTTTGAGGCCGCTTAACTCAACTCAACTCAACTAATAATGCATCCAAAGTTGCGCCATATTTACATAAACACTTAATACGTAGTAAAAAACTTATAGTAAATAATACATAGTACATAACACATAGTACATAGTACACAGTGAATAGTACATAGTACACAGTGAATAGTAAATAGTACATAACACATAGTACATAGTACCTACACAGTGCATAGTACTTATTACATACTAAACAGTACATAGTACACAATACATAGTACAAAGTACATAGTACACAGTACACAATACAGTACATAGCACATAGCACATAGCTCATAGTACATAGCTCATAGTATATAGTACACAATTCATACTATATAGTACACAGTATATCTGTGGTGTAGGGCAAAACCCAATATGTTCAAATCGGCTTCATTATGACATATTAGGTTCTGTCTTAGTACCACAGATATAGAATACAGTACACTGTACACAATGGCGTAGCAAGAAATATTTTCAAGGGGGGTTAAATAGTTATGAGTCGAGTCCTGAGCTTTAAGCATTATCTTTCAAAATTGATATAACTTTTAGTTATGTTTTAATAGGATTAAGACCAGAAGTGTTTTAGACGAATTAAGTTTATTACCTACTGACATACATGATTAATGGTTCCAGAGCAATCTTTGTGGAAAAGTCACAGTTCTATGTTTCTAAGCAAATTTGTTGATTACTTCCTTAGCCGTTACGTCGATTTCGTTGTGAATACTCAAAAGAGCAAGGAAACAATCCAAGCTTTTTTAATTTTGAAAAATTATATTGGTTAACTACCTATTTTTTGCAGAAAGACGGTTGAAGGTGAAATTTTTGTAAAAAAAAAAAAACAAAATTTTGACTTTGATAACTTATAACTCCGGATATTGGTTGGGTGAAACCCCCGCTTTCACAATTTTAGATAGGTGGAAGTATGCTGCGTCCACTGATACCTTACTCACTCCATATGCTATAGCCTTACAAAAATACAGGGAGATATTAGGTATTTCGCCTAAATAAAAGAAATAGCAATATAAACACCTTAGCCACCTTTACGGGATATAGCAACTATACAGAATTTTAATACTGGTTATAACCGATAATCTGAGATACTTTTATTTGCGCGGGGCCTGTGGTAATTGTGTATGGGCTGTGACCCACTTCCTTGAACAAATGCATGTAAACAATATATTTTATACCTCAAAAACCAATCAATGCAACACTATTTCGTTTATACTTTATTAAACGAGACTCTTTTTCTCGAGTAAATGAGAATGTAATAAAAAATGGGTTGAAGATCACAGAATGGAAATTGTAGATAGCTTTATATATTTAGGGATAATGATGACCACAAAAAATGAGCTAAAGAATGACATTCGCTAGTCCGGATTGTAAAGAAACAAGAAATTGCAAGGTAATTCAAAAAGAGAATTCATAAAATATTAATCCGCCCTGTTCTATGATAAGGGCCTGAAGCTTGGACATTAAAGAAACAAACAGAATATCAGCTCAAAATCTTCGACAGGAAAATCCTAAGATCATCGGGAAAGTTGTACGAGCTTCGGAAGAAAAAATGATCTGCTGGGGCATTCAGTCAATATCCTACCGCTGACACCAATTTTTTAACTCGTTTGCCACTCGTGCTTTCTCTTGTACAGGGAAGAGGCGCTGCGGTAACTGCAAACGCTGTTCTTATTTTCGAAATTATAACACAATTTACAGTTCCAATGCTTAAATATTTGGAATCATTGGTTGAGGAAAAGAAAGTGTCATCGACGCCCGACGTTCACAGCCAGGCAACGACGTTCAACAGCAACATTCGCCTCGCTCAAGTGGTGCATATGGAAACGAATAAATATTATCATCAAAACGAAAGTACGCCTTTACGAAATTGAACCTTACGATTCTTCTTTATGGGTAGGAAACGTGCGCACTGCTCAGGCTGGATGTCAACAAACTCGAGGTCTTCTAAATGCGATGGTTGAGGCAGATTCTAATGTTTGGTATAAGTAGATGAAAAAAATGTTTTGCCTACAAAATGGATTTTCGAAAAAAAAAACCGTTTTTAAGTTTTTTTGGCCAAAAAGTGATTTTTGCACACTTTGACCTTGAATAACTTCGAAAAGGTTAACTTTCCGAAAAAACGACAAGAGGACTTTTTGCGGGCAATAACGTTTCGTATTGACTGATCAAAAAAAATCGAAAATATCAGTTTTTGAGGGAAATTTTGAGCAAAAAACGATTTTCGAAAACTTTGACCTTGAATAACTTTCAAAAGGTTAATCGGGTCCACTTTTTGTCAACATTTTAGGCCCACGCGTGGGGTTGTATGACCTATACAAACCGAGATACATGGAAAACTAAGGAAAAACGCGAT
The DNA here is from genome assembly GCA_949987705.1 of Thereva unica. NCBI lineage: Eukaryota > Metazoa > Arthropoda > Insecta > Diptera > Therevidae > Thereva > Thereva unica. The sequence goes on from OX465282.1 coordinate 94,174,055, forward strand.
ATCTCCGGCGGCCATGTTTTTTCTTTTGGATTTCGAAATTGTTTTCTTAAAAAGTCACAAGGAAGCTGTGTACCAATTTTCAGCCATTTTTTGGTAATTTCCCCGGACTATTAGTATTTTCGGTTTGGGAAAAGTGTCTCCCTTCTCGTTGATGGGTTGAAATATATCACTTGTCATATTATTTTAATTCAGGTAGAGTAACGAAGGTGATTGGTAACTAGCCTTAACTTACTGGTAGGTTGCTTATAGATGCAGAAGTACAGCACAGTAAGTGCTTTGCACGTTTTAAAGGTTTTACATTGGTCAGCAAGGGACTGTGGAGCTGCAGTAGTCGTTACACCAGAATTTTCAATGGTAGCCCATCCGGAAAAAGCGTAGGACGGCCAAGATATATATTTGGTTGGAGATACATATTCATATAACATATGACCCTTTGAACCACCAGTCTGTCATGTCGTAATCGTTCAACAGAATAAGTTAATAGGAGTTTAAAGGGTCCTGACGGAGGATGCAATGGATCCAGGGGTGGCGCTTTCATAGGTGCAAATGGTGCAATTGCACCGGGCGCATTTGGACAGGGCGCATATTCAGAAATTGAGCGCGCAATATGGCGTTATGCACCGCTTGCAAAAAAACCAAGCCAGCCCTGTCTCCTAAGCCAGTAGAAAACCACGATAATACACTCTGGTGGTGCGGAAGAGGGATATTAGAAGGGTTTTTACTAAGGTAATGAAGGGCGACAACTCTTTTGCCTGGGAGCACTACAAGGCCAGAAAAAAAGAAATGAAAAAAAAAAAAAAAACTATACGTCGAGGAAGAAGAGTGACGTGGTCGGCGAAATTCTGCAGAATACAGAATAAATCGAAAATTCTCAAAGTTCATGATTCAAGGAGAACGATGGCATAAAGATGGAGGAAATTAGTAAAATCATAATTAAAGTTCACTCTCTAGGAAGCTTCTAGAGGCATTGCGATTATTCGAAATTAAATGGAAACTATGTAGATTGAACCGAGATTGAGTTGGTAGGATCGTGACAGAAGAGAGATTGAAACCGGCTATAGAAACCTATTTACCATTCAAGAAATCGCGGCTTGGCATATTCCATACAGTGCCGGATTAACCCATAAGCAAACTAAGCAGCTGCTTAGGGCCCCCAAAAATTGGGGCCCCGAAGATCAGGCGTATAATTTTTTCTGAGTTTTAAAAAGAAATTTTTAAACAAAACAAAATCTTAATTTCCATGAAATGAGTCTTCCGTTGCCTAATTAGAAGAAGTTGGGAAAATGACTTTTTAAAATGGGGGCCCCCAAGATCAGGCGTATCATTTGTTCTTAGTTTACAAAAGAAATTTGGAATCAAAAGAACATCATAATTTCCATAAAATGAGTCTTTGTTAGTTTGCTCGTCAAAAGTGCAGGAAAAAGAAGGTTTAACTTTTAAGCGATTGTTTTTATGTAATTTTGTATAAATGTAAAAATAAAATTAGTTTAATTATTGCTTTTTTAATAAATATACGAAGAAGAAGAAGAGCAAAAATGAGTCGAAAAATAAATATCTTTAATTGAAATAAATTTTCAAATTTATTTTCACCCTCCAAAAACCACACAAATCTACAAAAATCATTTATTTCAATTAAGCATCTCTCAATTACCCCACCAATAAATTCATATGTCATATGATAATTTCTGTACTGTGTAATAAAACGCTTTCTGTGACTTTTGATATCATTTTTATTCACGAACGACTCAGGAAATTGCTGCTATGGCACATAGAAATTCTGCGTGCCTAGACTATAGAAAATGGAAATTAAATTGGGCAGAAGAAAAACGCGAATTCCAAATTCTCATGGCATAAAGTAAAGCAGCGTAATTTATATAAAATGGACATTAACTATTAATAGCAACAATTGAAGTTAATTTATGGTTGAAGCTTGTTGGACTTTTATTATCCCCAACATCATCCACGAACCTCCCTCTCCGGGAGTCTGATTTTGTTGTTCTTCAGTAAGTGTTAATTCAAGGACAAATTATATCTCTAAATTGTTCCCTGGCAGATGTAGCTGAAGCTTAAAATTTATCGCTAGCTCTCTCGCAGGAAATTCGTGTTGGAAAATTTTAATCTCTTGACATGAAGAAAATATCCTTAATGAAAGGCAACCAATAATAATAAGTAACAATTGAAATTCCGCTCACATGTTTTTAATTACATTAGGATTTCAAGAATGTCTGCATATAATTTTGTCTTTACGCGCGCCATGCCAGGATATAAAATAACTTCAAGAAACAACGACAACAACAAGGGCGAAAAACAATAGAATTAAGGGTAGGGGGCATTATTATTCGTGGAAGAATATTCTGAAACTCATAAGGACTCAATGAATTGGACAAGGAGTACTCCCATGTCACCCAGTTCATCATACTTATCGTCACACACATACAGATGGCTACAATTTTTCCCTGTCTACTGTTAATGGTGTCACGTACCTAGACTAAGGAACCGAGGGGATACATCTCTTATCAAATCGCACCGGGGTAGATTTTAGTCGTGCCTTTAGAGGATTTTTGCTATATATATAATATGTATATACACCAACCTAAAGGGATGGATACGCGCTGATTGCAGACGTTCTCGATTATCACGAATACTCAATTACAATAACGTTGACAGTCCGCCCGTTCTACTTAGACTTAATAAATCTTTTGACATTGAGTTCAAAGAATGAATAAGGAAACTTGGTCCTTGTTGGCACCACCGAGCAGCGGCATCCTCATGAGTATATACTATATATATACCAAACACGACGTCATTGAAGGAAAAATCTTATTTTTTTGTGTGCCGTTTTCTCTCTTACAGCATCTTCAAATGAGAAAACTAGATGACACGTACTCTGAACATTTCTCAAATTTTTAAATTAAAGTCCACAAGGGAACGCGGCCTGAATGGGCGGACAGAGAACGTAAGCCAGGTTGTGTGGGTGGGGGTGTGGGTAAGGGAACGAAAAGCGCCAGCATTAAGACAAGACTTGTAATAAACCTTAAGGATGATGGAAATAAACAAAACCAAATTTATGGAACGCTTGAAGCGAAGAGGACACACTTTTTCTCTTCGTCCTTTTCCTGTTTTTTTTTTTTTCGTTCATTCAGTTCTTCTCTTTCTATTTCGTCCTGTGCCAGGACGAAGTTTCATTTTAGGATTCATTATTTTTGTGCAAAACTTTGTGTTAATAATAAACCGTCGCGCGGCGTATAAGTGAATGAGGATAAGGATAAAGGAAAAATAAATAAAAACATTCAACACAAACAAGGGTACACCCAAAGGACTTATTAAAACTATGAATTACACTTTTTAAAGCATTTTCTGAATTTGATTACTTACCGCCGCGGTTTTCACTATCCGCTGGTTTAACCTGAATGGGACGGTTCATCTGGAATGGAATAAAAAAAAATACTTTTTAGTTTGTTGGATTAACATTTTTCTTTTTTTTTAGATTTTTTCTTTCTAAATGCACAAAGTTACTGTTAAGTGCTAATTGTTAGCAGTTGTGCTTTGCTAAGAGTTTTACGTTTGTAACTTTTAATTGTTAAACAGGATTAGCAAGCTGTTAGGTTTTAATCCTGTAAAAAAATTATGTAAGCAAGATACATGGAATACGTTTTGTGCAAATAGCGAAATAAATAAATACTTTAAAAAAACTAAAAAATACGCTTTCATTTTGAAATGAACCAAAAAGTAAAAAATAATTTTGAATGTACCTAAAGTTTTTACCACTTACTTAAATGTAAAAAAGCGTGGAGCGCACTTTACCTATATTCTTATTTTATTAACACTGGAACTTTTCGTTAGCGCCCACGCTTTTTACGTTTTGGTAACAGCTATAAAAACTTTACATTCAAAATTATTTTTTACTTTTTGGTTAATATCAAAATGAAAGCGTATTTTTTAGTTTTTTTTAAACTAATTATTTTATTTTCTATTTTTTAGTCTATTATATATTTTCCGCCATTTTGTGGTTGCGGCCATATTCGATTTAAAATGATGTCACGAAGCTTACTGTATTCTACCTGTCTACCTCTTTCATTTGATACCTATGCCGTGGGGTCGGTGGAACACAATTGCAAAAATCGGATGCCACCTTGGAACCGCAATCTTCATTTTTTTACAAAATCGTCAGGATGCATTTACTACGTAGGAGTTGAACTCAGGTTAAACCCGAGTCTATTCCAACTACATGTAGACGGGAGTCGATTTGAGTTAGTTTAAATAATGCATACAGACTTAAGTTCAGTACTTGACTAGTTGAATTTAGCTGATAGCAACATCTCTGTGTTTTGTATTATCTAAAATTCAAACATTATCTAAAATTCAACCATATATTATCCAACTTCCAGTTTGGCTTTAGAGTGAAAAGATCTACTGTCGATCGTCTTAGTCCTATTTGTCTAATAGAACAGCTTTGTAGGATAGCGGACAGGATCTTAAACTCTGATCCACATCATATACGTTTATGCTCCAACCGAAACCAGCACGGACGCGAACAAGGACGAATTTTACAATCAGCTCCAAAATACGCTGGATATGATACCTCGAACCGATTTAATAATACTCGTGGGGGACGTCAATGCACATTCAGGAGAAGATCGGGCCGGATGGAAAGGAACAATGGGTCAATTAGGACACGGAATAATTAAGGACAACGACTAACGCCTGCTTTCATTCGCAGCGTCAAACAAATTGATCATTGGCAACAGATTTTTCCGCCATCCACTCAAACACCAACTCACCTGGTGAAATCCATCCGGGAAAGACTCGGCGATGTTAGAACACATTTTGATCAACGCACGATTCTGATCGAAGAGAGATCAAAGACGTAGGTGCAATGCGTGCAATGACCATTATCTTGTTCGAGCGAAATTACAGATGCGATTACAAAAAGCGAAGAAAATGTAGCCACCACCAGCCAAGAAGAATTGGACGTGCCTTCTGGTCCCAGCCATCGGGCGAGAGTTTCAAATGGCATTATTCAAAAAATTCACGGCACTCGCAATACTGGACGATATCGATGTAGAAGAAAGGCAATTTTCGGAGTCTATTGTGAAGTGTGCAATGGACTTGTGTCCACCTATCCATAAACGGATGCAGCCATGGATCTCGGACAGCTGTCTGGACCTTGTCGATCAGCGGAAGCGAATGAAACACGTCGACCGACGATTGAACAAAGAAGTTCGAAAGAAAATGAAATCGAACGAAAAGCGTACTTGAATAACGTGGCGGCTGACAAGGAAGAAGCTGCGTTGAGGCACGAGAACCGGACGCTGTCCCAGACAATCCGGCGGTCACTTTCGTGACCTTCCACATGGGCGCCTGCAGCAGTGGAGAGAGTTCTTCCACCAGCTGTACAATAACTATCCCCCACAAGGTCGAGCACCCAAACCACCGATTATCGAGCAGCAAACAAGGAAAGAACAAGCGGGATTTAGACCACGTCGAGGATGCATTGATCAAATATTCGCTCTCCGTCATCTAATAGAGGAAAGAATTCGTTGCGGCAAACGAATTTTCGTCGTTTTCATCGATTTCAATTACACTGTTTGGAACAGCTTGTGGGGAGCCTTGGAAACCGAGCACATGCCAATGAAAATCATCCTACTTCTACCTATCAGTGTTCGTATTAGAAGCGACTTATCCGAGGAGATTCCGATTCAAGCGGGTGTTCGATAGGGAGACGATGCTTCGCCACTTCTCTTCATACGGCGACAACAACTTCGTAACCGACTTGATGTACGCCGACGCTAGCACTGTCTTCGCCGAAACAGATGCTGAAGCAACCGACATTTTATACGATATTTCTCTCATTGTCCACGGGTTAAAAACACAACGGGCGGATCGAGGGCCAATGTTCACCTCGATGGAACCCAAATCGAACAGGTTCAGACGTTCAAATATTTGGGATCATTGGTTTAGGAAAAGGAAGTGGCATCGACGGCCGACGTTCACAGCCGCATCGGCCAGGCAGCAGCGACATTCGCTTCGCTCAAGTGGTGCATATGGAACAAATATTACCATTAAAAGGAAAGTACACCTTTACCGAACGTTTTTCCTTCCGATTCTTCTTTATCGATCGGAAACGTGGACACTGCTCAAGCCAGACGTCTTCCAAGTGCAATGTTTGAGGCAGATTCGCAGTAACTCACTTCGTGAGTTAGACAAAGATGCGTTCACCAGACACTAATCGAGGAAGAAATACAAAACAGGTCAACTACTGTGGTTAGGATATGTTTGCCGAATTTAGCCATCAACACCGAAGAAAACCTGGCTAAAGAATATCCAGCGCGACCTAAAGAATCAACGATTATCAATTATCGAGGCCAGTGTTGCCACCTTCTCAGCGCGTATCCATTACCTCACAGAAAAAGTATCCATTCGTATCTATAACCTTTCTGTACGTATCCATACCTTACTAAATGAGAACATAATTGTATATTGGTGGGGTTTTATACCCCCTCGTTTTTACTGGGTTAGCGCTGTGGCTGTCCAGCTTGAAAAGGCTTGTAACGCCGTCTCCATCATTAAACACAACTCATAATGAAAAGTACGTAACAACTTTGAGAAAATATATAGACATTAGAAATTAATTCTACAGAAACGGTAATAAATATAGATATTGAAAAATTGAAAATAAAATTACGATAAATGCGAACGTATCCTTTTTCGGAAAAACTTATCATGGTATCCAATGGTTTTTTCCACTAAATAGTATCCAAAATGATACGAACTTATCCAAAGTGGCAGCACTGATCGAGGCTCGAGACGTCGCCAAAAATCGTCCAGAATGGAAACGAATCGTGAATGGAGTTCGAGACCCAGCGACACTGACAGCAGCGTACCCGTAGCGGGGACGTCCCACTCGGGCCGCCAGATAACGGATCAAAGAAGAAGAGGACTAGCTGAAAAGCCAGTGTTATTTTTATTGTGAAAGATTGAATAGTTTTCTTAAAATTTCACTTTAAAAAAATGCGATCGTCTAAAAACCAGGATTTCGAACCCTATAAATTTTTGGTGCGGGTACGGGTTCGGGCTCAATACATTGAAATTTAGTGGGTTCAGGTTCAGATTCGGGTTCAGGTCCAGGCTCAAGCTCTTTTACAGAAAAAAAAAATGTATATGTACTGTTTATTTTAAAACGTTATTTTTATTTATTTTAGAAATTTTAGAAATTACATTCAATTAATATCTGCCATTAATTTTTTTTTGCTGCCAATTCTGAAAAATATGAAATGTTAATTTCTAAACGGGTTCGTGTTCACATAATTAAAAAAAAATCTTGAACCGGAGCCTGTTCAGGGTCGGCTCTGGTTCAAAACCCTGGTAACGTTCGGTTCGGGTTCGAAACCTTGCTGAAGTCGCTTCTCTTGGTCCAGGGATTTTTTTTAAAACAACGTTCGAGAGCTTGATTTTTTTTTCAAAACTGGTACTATTACGTACAAGTCTATTGAAAATGTTTTCGATGTTCAAAATGGTCCCAAAAAAAAATATGAAAAAATAGTCGTTGCAAGTGAAAAACTGACTTTCCGAACACCTTTCGATAGGTGCATATTCACTCAGGAATTATTTGTTAAATTTAATTTATAGTTTTATAAAGAAACATTTTTTAAAATGAAACCAGCATCATATATTTAAAATCGAATTCAAAATCAAATCATAAGCTGTAAAAGAAAAAACTACCGAGATTTTCTTTTAATTTCTTCATTTCACAAAATAATGTTATATCAATAGACTCCGAAATTTCAAATAACAAAGAAATTAAGGCTACTTCATTTCTCACCTGAGAATTATATGACATTATATACATACATACATGCACATACTTCTGCACAAAATATCTTATGTATACACGTGTACATACATAATTGACTAGGGGCTTTCAAGACGTGACTAAACTCTTTAAATTGACCTTTATTCTATGATGATCTAGTTTTGTACATATTTGTGCTATTTTCAGAAAACGAATCAAATACGTGTAAGTACGTGACACAGATTTTAAAGTGAAATGAAAAAAAAAAAAAAAAAAAAAAATTGTGAAAATATACTAACAAAAACTTGTTCTTTTTCTCTAGTATTTTTGTGTGATAAGAAGAAATTCTAATAATAATTTCTAAAAGTTTAACACGGAAAATATTTAATCATTTATAGTTTTGTTATAATAAAATTTACGATTGTTGTTACACGTAATTCCTGTTTCACAAAACATTCTTTTTCTTTCTATTACAGAATGAAGCTAAGTCCTTGTTGATCCTGAGATCAAATTTTTTATAGTAGGCAAAATCCAGTTTATAAAATCCCCTAAAGAATGTCCTCTTAAAAGTAAAAGCCTAGGGCTATAAAATCTGATTTATGGTGGGCTATTTTTATGCATTCAATAACCATTAACAAAAAATCAAGTCCACACTAGCTTTGAAAGAGCTACGGAAAGCCACTGACATTTTCAACATTAAAGAGACAGGGATTTCCCACGTATGTATTCGCATATATGTATATGTATGGGTGTGTGTCAAATTCGAAACTGGATTCTCGAATTAGTTTTCCTAATTAGGTTAAAAATTACCACAGCCATAGCAGCGACGGAATCCGACTAACAGGACGAACCTATTTTGGACTCCCTAGCCACCAGTGGAGAAGCCACCGTCGAAAAATCCACCCAAAATCGAATCAAATTCTGAATATGCGTAAATATTCGCCTGTTACAACCGAAGTGGTTTGCCCAGATACATGCTATATACGGTGCTATATTCGTATGTATGTGACTCTATATATAGACAAAGGATAAAGGACGCTATTTGCACGGAATACAGCTGAGGGAACGTGGCAAATATTGCTGGCCGCTGATTCGAGTCATATATGTATTATTAAGCCGAACTAATTACCTAAATGGAATTGAACCACGGAAACTATATAATTACCATTCGCCTGTTATTTATAGTTTAATTAGTAAGTGTTCGGATAGGTAACTGTAACTATACACTGTGCCTATCACACTCCATTCCCCCCCCCCCATTCAGCGCGCCATTGTGCCATCCCCACCACCGGTTCGTGGAACAGCTTTCCGTTCACTTTCAGGTCGTTAATCCAACTCCCTGGCTTGATATTTTTTCTTCTTAAGCTTTCACCGGGAGAGGAGGAATATGTATGTTTCCTGGCGGAGGCGAAATCTTAATCGTAATAAAGATTAAGGAAGAGATGAGTGTTTCCGTAATGTAACAATATGAGCTGAAGCGCTGCGCGGTGCCTAATCTTACTTTTCAAGTTCTATCCAGGTTTTGCCTTCTTCAATGCCGTCGTTCTTTTGCCATCAGCACAACTACCCCTCTGCCGATCCCACCCTCTTAAAAGCATAATAAATTACAATTTTTTCAAATTACACCTGCCTTATGTTCCCGTTCCGCTTAATGCAAACATAGAGTGGTTTTATTGTAGTTCATGAGATTGAATTAGGGAGATTCCTTGAGCTTATCCTGCCCGCACTACAGAATATTCTTGACCAATTTTTCAATTAAGTCGTCCTGGCTGTAATTGCTGGGTGATCCCTTTTAAAAGTTAAGTAATTAATAACCCTTTAAAAGGTTTTTGGCGACAAATAAACGAAGGGTTCATTTTATCCTTCAAATATTTCATGATTAACTGGCATTAGTACGTTTGGTTGTTAATTTTTTTTCTTCGTGGGTAGTTTTGGTAATTGCGAAGAAGGACATTTTTGTTACTGTAGTGGTAGTACATTCCACAACGACCACGTTACATTTCGGACTATTGATTTCTAATATAAACAGACGGCTTCAGCTGCAAATACTCTTCATGGATATACTATAACGTTAAAAACTGTGACAACTATGGCATTTATTTTTAATTAAAGCAAAAATTACCCCCTACTGGGGCGATTCAGAGAATAAAAGGTGCTTTTCGATCTTCTTCTTCGTAATCAGTTTTGTTGAGTCCTTCGTGGGACATAAGGCGCAAACTCTTGGGTTTCAATTGGTGCAACAGATTTCATTTATGCCAGTTACCCGAGGTTCTGCAGCCGTTCTTATCTATGTTGATTTAGGTATTCATATCAGAAATGCCTTGTGGGTTCCAATTTTTTGCCTTGATTTTCATTATCGTCACCCTGGGTGAGATCAATTCCATTTGCCGATTTTCGACGTTTTCCTTTATTGGTTGATACAATAACTTCTAAAATAATATATAAGAGATGGCGTTCGTAGTATCAAAACAAGTTTGCTTTTAAGAAACGTCATCAGTCAATTGACGGCTGTTAATTTTTCAGCTATATCCATCATGTACTTTCTGAAATGACATGGTTCTAATTGATCGACAAATCAAAATGCGCGAAATACAATAGGGCAGGGGTGGCAAACCTATGGCACGCGTGCCCGAAGTGGCACGTATAAAAAACTTCCTGGCACGCGAAAATTTGTCGGCGCACCCAGCGCTGGAGACGCAAGCGCACAGGAAAAAAATGTAATTTGCCAATGAGTTAGGCAGTGTCAGTTAAAAAATATAATTTATGTTGGGTGTATCTATAATAATGAGCCATACACAATGACAATGCAGAAAATGCATTGAAAATTTGCCATCTGTTTCTTCTGTCAATTCGAAATTCCAGGAAATTTCTTCTGAAACCGGCTCGACCTATATTGTTTTTGAAAATCAGCCTGCAAAGGAAGCAGGATATAGAAAATGGGAGAAGGGAGGTTGTTTTCTGCGTTTGTGCACTAAAGTGCTGAGAACTCGCAAACTAATTGTTTCTCATGTTGAGGGGTCTCTGGAGGGCACTATAGCAAGAGGCTGCCCGCAGGGAGGAGTTTTATCTCCACTTCTATGGTGCCTTGTTGTAGATGAACTCCTCGAGCTGCTCAACGGTCGAAACATTTTCGCCCAAGGTTACGCTGACGATGTCGTCATAGTAATTACAGGTGAATCTGAAGACGCCATGTCAAGGCGCCTGCAGCAGGCACTTGATCTGGTCTCTAGCTGGTGCGAGAGTGTAGGTCTAAAAGTCAATCCCGACAAAACGATCCTAGTTCCTTTCACCAGGAAACGATCACTACCGGGAATTTGGGAACCTACATTCGCGGGCAGAACTATAGGCTTTTCACAACAAGCCAAATATTTAGGAGTGACGCTAGATGCCAAGCTCAATTGGAAACAGCATATGGACACTGTGATGTGTAGAACGCGCAGATCCCTGTGGGCTTGCCGCAGAGCTTGTGGTTCCACCTGGGGTTCGCAACCGAAAACCATGTATTGGATATACACCACCATCATAAGACCCATGGTAACTTATGGAGCTTTAGTTTGGTGGCACAGAACGAAGCTTAAGGGTTCCATAACCATTTCAAGCAAAATTCAAAGAATGCCTTGCCTCTCCATCACTGGGGCCATCCGCACTTCCCCAACGGCAGCGCTGGAGACTCTCCTCAATTTGGTACCCCTCCACCTTGAGGTAGAGAAATCCGCCATAAACGCGGCGCTGCGGCTGAAAGCGGATGGTTACTTGGGCGCTGGTCTTGGGCGAGGACATTCTATAATAATCAACATCATAGAAGAGATTCCGGAAGCGGAGATGCTATCGGACGGCATGCCCTATAAAATCTCAAAATTTAAGCAACCTTCTGTACATATACAGGAAAGGCTTACCTGGACTTTTCCTAAAGTTTTGCCGGGCGGGCTAGTATGATACACGGATGGCTCTAAAACGGAGACAGGTGTAGGCGCAGGAATCTGGAGTGAAAGTCCCAGATTCAGCAAGGCTATAAGTCTAGGCACTCTGGCAACTGTCTTTCAAGCAGAGGTGTACGCTATTCTGGCATGCACTCATGAGAACTTAAGAAGGGCCTACCAAAATAAACGGATTTTTATCTTCTCTGATAGCCAAGCGGCAATTAGAGCGATAAGGTCCCGTAGGACCAAGTCGAAATTAGTTTGGGACTGCCAACGTGCTCTTCATGAGTTGGGTGTTCTCAATCAAATTACACTTGTCTGGGTCCCGGGTCACCGGGGCTTCGAAGGCAATGAAAGTGCGGATGCCCTGGCTAAACAGGGCTCTGATATTGCATTCATTGGCCCAGAGCCGGCTATTGGGGCACCGTCCAGCTTGCTGCAAAGGGCCCTGGCCGATCGGACCTTGATGAAACATATTGAACGGTGGAGGTCCGAACCTGGACTGGCCAACTCTAAGCGGTTCCTTCCAGGGCCGTCCCCTAAGACGGCCAAGGAATTATTACGGCGCAGTAGGAGTGATGTTAGGACACTTGTTGGCTTAATTACCGGACACTGTGCCCTAAATTACCACTTATGGAAGATAGGAAGGGCGGAGGACCCTACATGTAGGCTTTGCCTAGAAGAGGATGAGTCTGCCCTCCATGTTCTCTGTGAGTGCCCTGCAATAGCGAGGAGCAGGGTCTCTTTGTTCGAGAAGTCCCTGCTCGAACATTCAAGTCTAAGCGACAAACCACTAGGCAGACTGCTGAACTTGTTCAGGCGGTCTGGCCTACAAATATGAGGTGTAGGGGTTGTAGTACAATAGGCCAACTAAATGGCCGCAGTACCTTTGGACCTAATACCTCACACGGGAAAAAAAGGGGTGATAAAAAATAACGAGTTAGACTTCTATCAGTCTAAAAGCCAATTTTCAGAGAAAGCTCGTTATATGTCCAAGAGCTTGTTTTTAAAACCCGGTGGTGAAACGGGCTGCCTTTCCTTCTACGCTAATAGGACAATCTGGTTCAATGACTAGAAAAATGCTAATCAACGGGTGTAAAAATATGAAAATAGTTTTACTCATAAAAATAACTTGGAGAATTAAGGGGTGGCTTGAAAGACTGTATGGATGTTTTATTTATTGAGGCACACTTTCACTATTCGTGGCAGTTAAATATTTCACCGTTCAAAAGCAGTCATTACATGGAACACATGAACACTTAGATAGACTTGATAGTGAAAATTTCCTCGGCCTGTTGATATTTCTGGCCGAATTCGACTCTTTTCTGGCAGAACATTTAACGCAATATAGTGACAAAGGCTCTGAAGCACATCATCATCAGAAGCACCAACATGTGGAGAACTTATTGCTCCTATGGCAGACATAGTTAAAAAATGCTTAATACGATGGAAAATAGTATTATATTCCTCATCAGAAATTTCGCCACTTCTAAAAGCTAAGATCGGCAGTGTACAGGAGATAAGGGACGTTAAACTGGAAGCAAGGAAGATTCAAGTTAAATTTTCTGAGATGAAAGGGAATCCCAACGAAGATATTTAGATCATGTTAGTAACTGGACCAGATCAAGGCCCACAGGCAACTAGAGTGAAAAAGATTAGTGGTGAAAGAGTGGGTCCAACAAAGACTGTAGAACTGCGAAAGAAAATGAAGGTCGCTTTACACGAAACGATTTGCATGTGCCAACTGGATTGCGCAAGTCAATTTGCACAAGTGAATCATTGCGTATGAACGCACCTTTTTGGCTTGCGCAAGGCAAAAAGTTTGCCTTGTGCAAAATATGTGTTCATAGAAAATCGGTTTGAGGTTGGTGTTTTGGCATGTGCGTCTAAAAGATGTTCAAGCCACGGCTATAACCCTCAGCATGCCATTGGGTGAATGGTGACGTTCGACCACCAATTTTTTGCACCAATTGACTTGCGCCAGTCATTTTGCACAAATAAATCGTTGCGTGTGATCCGATTAATTTTCCCTAAGTTTATTTGCACCAATTGACTTGCCCCAACCTGTAAGGTTTAGTTTGTCGTTCAGAAATTTTCAAACTACGAGAGAGACAGAGAGAGTCATTAAACTAACTCCAGCAAACCAGGTCAAGGGATCGAATGGATCTATTGTGAAAAAATGTTTAATTCTGAAACTGATCTATTAACAAAAGTCTTCATTCTCATTGGTTGCTTACTCACATCTTTGCAAGTTCAAATTTTGGGTGGTTTATGATTACTTTTTTACTAGAACTAGAAATTCTCAAAAATGTGGACAATTTCGTCTTCTGCGAGTCCAGATTGATTACACAGTTGGTAGACTTTCCGCGAGCTGGATTCCCCGTCAAAGCTTCCACAACTGGGTTGATGCAGCGATTTTTTATCTTTGAGGTGCGATTTCGCTTCGGTATTGTAGTACGCATAGAGAAAAGAGACTTTCTGAAGGGTCTGAGTATGAGTAGGTGAAAGCGTAGAATAAGATCCTAAAAAACTGGGATAATAGTATTGGTATAAACAGGCTTATCACAAAATCGATATTTCTCGAAATCCGACCATAACCTGAAATAGATGCCATAGTAATTATGGTTTTACATAAACAGTCTTCATAATCTACAATATCTCCCACCCTTATCAATTTTGTCATTAAAACCACTACGAATTTTTCAATTCCGTTCGTGATGAAAAAGGTCCTTAATTTGATTCAAACCCACTTTAAAAAGATATAAGCCCCAACAAATATGAATGTTTAATCTGGCAACGCCTCATTCTATTCATTAAATGCCACTCCACCAAAAACTAGTTTCAAAATTTAATGCTAAACGAATATCAATTTTCAAAAACACATCTTCAACAGAAACCATTGTGGCTTTCGCTTAATACCGCAAGCGTGACACATAAATATTTTACATAGTCGAGAATATTTTACTACATGGAAGAGAAGGTAACGATCCTTGTTTTGGCATTCCCCATTTCTGGTTTAATATTGTTGTATATATAAGTATGAATGTATATAAAATGAAGTGAATGCGAATGTAACAGCCTAAAGGCAACCATTCACTTCCATTATCATCTAAACACGGGTCTCTACCCACAAAGCACACCAACTTGCAGACAAACTTGACCATCGAGAGACCAATCTTTGCTCCTGAATTATTACAGATCCTAGCGGTTTCCCCAAAGAGTGTTTTGCTGATGCATCAGCACAACCAGGACGAAAATTACAAGGAATTGTTTACCTGTTTCTCGTTATTTGTTGTGGAAATTTTTCCCTTTTATTATTTTTAATTTGTAGCGACTTTTGGGCGGTAATAGCGGCAATTTATTTATTATACGTTGATTATGTGATATAAGTCAGGAATTTTAATTGAATGTAACAAAACCTTAGAAGAGGACATTTCTGGGGGAAGAAATTTAAGGGTTCACGATTTTGCAAAAGGTTTGTATGAGTTTTTTATGTAAGTTGAAACAAATCAATATTTTCTGCTCATGTAAAGATTTAATTAATCGATTTGATTCATCTGCGTCTTATGGGGAGTGATTTGCAACCTGAACACATCACCCCACCTACCACTCCTCACCACACCGTCTTGTAACATGACAGAGAAATTGTTGCAGTCCTGTAAAAAGGATGTTGGGCGGCTTGTTAGCTACACTTGTTGACCGGACACTGCGCCCCGAATTACCTTGGATCAGCACTTTTTTACGGGGAATTGTTTTCTACGTCCTACAGTTTCAGAAAATTGCGATTTATTACGGAATTTCCAGAAGTTGCCGAAAAATTTGTTCTTTTCGGTCAAGTCTGACAAGTACTTTACATTGATTAGTTTTGCTAATATCTCCGGAAAGTTTGGGAATTTCCAAATGAAGTCATTCCTTCTCAGTTTATCAGCGGCGCTTCAATACGCTCAATACGAAAACCCGCTTTAGGTAGCGAACGAACTACGAAGGAACTACGAAGGTTGTTTGGTAACTTGCAGGAAAAACAAATTCTCTAAAAAAAATCGTATGGATTTACCACTATTGCAGTTATTTGAACTAGCTTCTCTCAGAATTACTTTGCCACCAGTTATGATACTAGTCAATTGCCCACTAGTGCTAAACGTAGGAAGGGGTCAAACTCACATCCCAACTAGTTTCAAATTGTGCTTGTATCAAGTCCCTCAGACCCCATCACTATACCCAGTGTTGCCGGATCATTAGTGCGTTTCTCCCCTGAGTGCCCTATCTTTATTCCTCTAAATCTCGTTACTTCTCCTCTAAAACATATACAATATACTCCCTGTAAAACAAAATTGCCATTCAATTTGCTTCGAAACATTGATCAAAACGATAGAATATTGCCAGCAGCCTTATCCTCGTTGTCGAGTGGCGTGACAGATGTGTCACTTCGACCTTAAATTGGTATTCAAATTGTGAACCTAACAGATTTCTGGCGAGCAAATCGACAATATTCGTGTTTATTTGCCGCAAGGTGACGTGTGAAGAGACATTTTCCTCGAAACGTGTATAGGTATCAATAGTTTCATACCACCGTTTCATATCACGTCACTCGCCAACGAGAATACCACACAAACAATGGCAGCATTTTGTGTTCGATTCTACTGCGTTACAGACTACCAATCACAATTTACAATCGAATCAGCTTTCGCTGGACGAATAGAATTTTGTATTAGAGATCACAGTAGGTGAGGTCGGGACCGGTGGAGAGAACAGCCGCTAGAATCGGGAGAGGACAGAACCGGATTATGGTTGTAGAGCCGTCTAAATACGTAAGTATGGCCTGCTCGACGACTCCTTAAAAAGTTCAAAGCAAAGTTCATTTGAATGCAGCCGTCAAGTTGATGTCAGAGCAGAAACAACTGCAATAATCTCATAATCTCAAAGAACACTTTTCTGCTCAACTTTGCTCTGAATTTCGTTTTTATAGATTAGATGCCAATGTCAATTTTAGAAGAAAAAAATGTGACAATAAAAACAATTGAATAGTATCAAAATGTTTTTTTTTTAAATTAATGATAATTTTTTAATATTTACGAGTATCTTCGGAATACATCTTTCATAAATCAATTTTCCGGTTTTTTTCTGTTTGCAATTTGACAACTGTCAAAAAAAGAAGAATAATTTCTTGCTCTGCCTGCTCCTACAAGTTTGTTGTAGCAGAAAAAGTAAAAATTTTCAACCCAGAGCAGGCTCAAAAGAACACAGAGCAGAGCAATTTAGAGCAGAAAAGAGCTGAAACAATGAACGCAAATTGCTGATTTTTTCTACTCCAGATTGAGCTGAGCTGCATCTGTGCACCGTTTGACTGGAAACCAAGTATTCGCAGTAATTTTACTAAATTCATTGATACCAGCCATAGTTGATACATTGTACCGGTGTCAAGTAATTGAGAAATGGCAATTCACTGAAGAGTTTCTGTTGATTATTTTCAACTATTGTGATGGGACAAGTATTATTTTCTAAGTTGAAGCTATGTATATACGTAAAAATTAGAAATTGTCCTGACAGGTTTTCTCCCCTGGTGAGCTGAAATTCCCCTAAATTGGCCTGATTTTTCTCAATCATGACGACGACCTTGCTTTCTCAAAGCGCAAGTTTACTGTATATCTGACAGACCTTCCACTATATTTATTGCATAATTCTAGCTTTTGGGAGAAAAGTTTTAAGTGTGCACTCTCATATTTTTTTAAAAGCTAGGTTAAAGCCTGAACTACATTGAAAAGCAGTGCAGTGCAGCACAGTACAGTATGTTGCAGTGGTTTATTAGAGAACGCGTGGTAAGACACATTGAATAAGCAGTGTTTTGACATTCACTGTTCATATATA
The DNA here is from genome assembly GCA_949987705.1 of Thereva unica. Lineage (NCBI taxonomy): Eukaryota > Metazoa > Arthropoda > Insecta > Diptera > Therevidae > Thereva > Thereva unica. The sequence continues at coordinate 94,191,632 of OX465282.1, forward strand.
GTCTTTAATAATTTTTTGTAGTCCCTCTGACTTTTGTTGTATACTTATTTCTCACTAATTCTATCAAATTGTCATTAACCATTTTGACAACAATGGCAGTGACAACTTCATATCAAGTTTTTTAAAAATTGACAGGCAGTGCGAAGCAGTTTTTTAGAAATTAGCCTATGACAAGGCAGTGCAGTGCAAGGCAGTGAAGTTAATGTGAGTTGACACGTTCAGTTACAAGAAGCCTAAATTTCACTTCGCAGTGCTGCACTGCACTGCTTTTTAAAGTAGTTCAGGCTTAAGGAGGAGGCGGAGCAGCGCGTTTCTTTTAGGTTCTAATCTCTCCACTGATTTCTTTCGTGAAATCTGACATGACGAATTACACAACAAACTGGTAGTAAAGTAAGTGAGACCTGAACTTAGAACTAGAAAGACACAATGTTCATACATATTTCCTTAATTATAATGTTGTGTTGAGTTTTCCAGGGATAGTAATTGCGAAGAAGTATAACACTGAAAGTTGGATATAATAAAGTCAGCTCCCACAACCAATTTCTACTAAAAAATGAAGGTTTTCTTATTAGAATTCTTACATTTTAAGAGTGCATCTAATTTGATGACCACCTATTGTGATTCTTATTTAGAAGGAGCACAATTCACAAATAATTTTGTCAATTCTACATATTGATCCTTTTTATTATTCGTCAAGAGAATGATTTAAAAAATCCCTTGCAAATTCAGTAAAGAATCAATTTCTTACCAGGATAACATATAATCCTTTACCCAGATATTGATGCCTAGTTATCTATACGACATACCAACCCTAGGCATAACGTTCCATCCAAACAGAAAAGATGAAAACCTTTGCAGAAATCCATGACAATAAATCTTTCTTTTTTTTTAGGAAAAAGGGTGGAGAAGAAAGGACAAATTCCGGAAACTAATCTAAAACTTCAGAAGTAAGAATTTCCATAAAAAAGTTCTATTTTGTAGCTGCGTAGTTTCTGTTCGAATTCACTCTTTTACATCTAACAGATTCAATTTAATCCATGGCATAGATGCACTCTCAAAAGGGGTCAATCTGTTTTGAAAAGAGCCCTTTTTGTAAAAGCCATACATATATGCACACACTAGTGCCGTATAATCACATTCAAGTACTCTTTCAAGCGCCACACTAGCCTGTAACCATAGGATATCATCCATGACGCAAATACGGATTGTTCCACTATGAATCTGAAGCCGTAGTGGAGGGGGCGAGGCAGTGGTGATGGTGGCCATCCTGTTCGTTTTATTTCGTGATCAAAAACATTATAATAGGATATCCTCTTTCACAGGGGCTGCAAATACGGAATGTATATGAGAAATTCCTAGTATATTTGTGTGCGGGACTATGCCCGATTGTATCTGCCATTGTACATATCTATATTCCTACCTTTATTTCGAATAACAATAGGAGAAATTTACGGCATATTCGCCATTGTTCGTTACTTTTCAGGTTTATTGTGAGAAAAACGCACGATTTTCAGATTTTCATTTCTGGCCGGTTCTCGTTGTAATATGCAGGAGTATGCGGGATTTATTGTAAATGGAGAATTACAAAAGCCAAACAAGTTTGCTTTTTTTCCGTGTTTCAAAAAGTTTCACTATGTTTTTGGCATGAGCATACTTCAATTGAATATTGCAAGCACTGCTCACAGTTGAAAGAGGAAGAGATATTCCTGTTTAAATTTCAGATAATTTTTTTTTTGCTTTTTCAATGATTTGCTACTAAGTTACAGGTTATTTAGGAACTTTTTTCTGGTTGTTTGAAACGGGGGAAAAATTACTGAAAAACTTTTCATATTTTTAACTTTTTTATTCATAGCAAAAAAAAAAATGGATTGATACCTTCAAATGTTTTTATAGCTACAAAAAAAATCGACATTTCAACGCTTCCAAACTTTGCTGCTGAAACTCTCCAAGTACTGCAAATCCAGACTTAACTTCAATGATGGTGTCTTGATTGAATGCAACTCTAGAATTTTAGATAGAAGTCCAACAAACTCTGAAATTACAAATTCACGCGCTTGTGTATACCCTTAATTGTGCTCCATGTTAACAACATTCCGTGTCTTCGTTTGCAATTTCCGCTTTATTATAGAAATGATTCTTGGATGTTCTTATGAACACCTTATCTATCCCTGTAGCTGCTTGCTACAATGGCGGGAGGGTATAGTTCAAATTCATTAACATTTCAGTACAGTGTGTGCATCTAGTAGTGATTTTGTGTAGGTTGGATAAGCAGCGAAATTAATTAGTAACTCCGACAACCAATATCATACCAGAGACCACAACTGGTTTACTCATTCAACAACTAAGTCAACCGACACCTCAGAAAGTAATTTAAGTTGACACGCCAAGCACACACACAGGAGGGGGTGGCTTAAGCTTAGAAACAACTGTTCACTAGTGCAGTGTCTAGTCTATACGGTATTAGAGAGGGTGGGTAGCTTCTTTTTTTATATTTGTAAATTTTTTATGTGCTTGAGATTTTGATTAAAAAATGGGATTAAGAGTAAAACTTAATTACAGAAGGTTAAAACTCCTTTATCTAGTTTTTAAGAAGTGTATTAGATCTAGAATATCCTCAAGGGCAAAGACATCTTTCATCAGATAGAGAAATGTCAAACTTATACAAAAAAATCTTAAAATATAATAAGGTTTATAAAATTTTACTTTTAATTGGCATCATCTGACAATAGCGCATAATGAAAAAGTATTTTTTATCAAACTTTGGACTCAGAGTTTGTATTTATTGAGCATTTTGGTAACATTCACCCCAGATAGTCACGATCGTAGTATGATCTCGGCAGTGGCGGATTAAGCACGTCAGACTCCTGGGGCGGCAAAGCTGAATGAGGTCCTCAGTCTAAAGGCTAGTGTTCACTATAGAGTTTTTTGCGGAGTGCGTGTACCCTCTCTAGAGCAAGGGTGGCCAACCTGTGTCTCGCGGGCTGCATGCAACCTTTAGCGGGAAATTGTGCGGCCCGCGAGATACAACAAGATTTAACAAAATATTTTTTAGTAGATGGTTCCAAGATGTGAAAGAGAAAAAAAAAAAGCCAGCTATGAGCAGAGCAATGATTAAACTTCACATCCTGCCATTGAGAATAAGTTGTCGGGCTGCACCGGTCACTCGGTGTTGATGGATAAAAATCCTTTCCTCTGTAACAATTCAAAATAAATTGGTCAAGTTGGAAACTTGGTTCAATTTTCAACTGCGAATCGTTTCTTTTCGAAAATAGAATTTGCGAAAAATGAATATCGCGCCATATTGTCTGATGAAAACTTACCAGTTACATTACATTTCGCCTGGTCCCCTAAAATTCTCATACCTCGTCTATTGCCTATTTTAGCTCATATTCTCAACTCCTGCCTCAGGGTACCAAAGTTTCCCTCGACTTGAAGCAGATTTTAATCATACCCATTCCCAAGTGCCCTTCTCCTACTAGTAACTCCGTATTCGCCTTCCTACCTTCCATTTCTGGTAAAGCTCCTTGATAAGCGGATGGTTAAATAATTGCGTATTGTGAGCGTTTTAAACTTATAAATATAAATATGACAATTTGGCTTTCGTAAACACCACAGTATTTTTTACTCACGATATTCTAAGATTCATATGTACATATGTAGACCATTACTACGTTTATAAGCGGAGTTTCACTCCTGGATCTTCAATCCAAAGTAAAACTCCCGATGCGTTTATAAGCAATGGGAGTGTAAATCCAAAATACTTTTTGGTTTGAGATGACAGCTCCAAGCACAAATTCAAAATCATAGCAAAGACAAATATAAACCCAATGTTTAATTTAATGTATTTAAAAATATCAATAAACAAAGAAAAAAATCTATTGTTGCAAAATAAAACACCCAGCTTCTTTTTAACAAAGTTTTCCCCTTTGGAAAAAATTCTCACTCCCAGTCAGCGTTTATAAGCACAACATAAACCGGGATCGAAGTTTCACTCCAGCTTTTTCTTCGGGAGCGAAAATCCAAGTTCTGGATTTTCACTCCTGGTTTATAAGCGGTGTTTCACTCCGGATCGAAACTTCCATCCGGAGGGAAACTCCGCTTGTAAACGTAGTACATGTGCAGCCAGGGCCGGACTATCGCCTACGCCAACAACGCCATGGCGTAGGGCGGCACATTACTAGGGGCGGCAATAATGTGAAAAAAAATTTTTTTTTAATATTTTGGAATGAAATTTTTTTTTATTTAATTTTTTTTAATACATACTATTCTACGGTTTTTAAATTAGTACTTTTCGAGCTTTTTTCTGAGCAAAATCGTCAATTAACAATTCGTCATCTAGAGATCGATTAAGCTCAGCTTCAATGCACAATATTGCAAATGAATTAAGTCTTTCGTCACCTACACTGGCACGTAAATAATTTTTTATTCTCTTTAACACTGAGAAAGATCTTTCACCACTACAATTATATAACTAGTTGGGATGTGGGTTCGACCCTTTCGGTCCACACGATCAACTTCCCAGTATGATGGATGTTGAATATTATGATTGGATATTTTAATAATAAATGAACAATAGGCAATTGTGGAATATATGTATGTATAATACCGAGAATTTGTCACAATTGTTTATCAATATTTTCGCTAAAATGTCAAACTAAATGTGCGCACTTACAAGATTAGGATGCCGAAAATGTATATAAAATTGATGTATTAATTTTTTTCGGAACCTCAATGAAGTCGATATAGTTTTTAGTTCGCGCGGTATCGTGGAGGTACAAAAATCACTTAAGTCATTTACACCAAAAAACCGCTGGACCGAATATTATAAAAATCTTTTCAGATTATATTGTCGCTAATACGCTTCGAACGGCACCTCAAGTAAGTCAATATCTTTCGTGGTTCGGGCGATATCGTGCAAGTACAAAAATAACTTACGTCGCTTAAACAAAAAAACGGCTCGACCGAATTTCATGAAAATCTTTTCAGATTATATTTCGGTTAATACGCTTCGAACGACACCTCAACGATGTCGATATCAGTTTTGGTTCGCGCGATATCGTGCAGGAAAAAATGACCACATCCGTACGCACATACACACACACACATATTTCCTCCCAATTTTTTGCTTAAAATGCTCCTGGGACCTTGAAAGATTAAAATACGTTGAAATTTTCGATTTCGATTTTCGGACCGATTACAATAACTTCCTATACTGGGAAGTTAATAATTGTATAAACTCATAATATTAAATAATCATATAATATGTTATTATTATATTTACCTTAAGGAAGCGGCAACTTGCGATTGGCGTGGGGGCGGCACTTGGTCTAGTCCGGCCCTGTGTGCAGCTTTATTTCACTACGCCAGGAGATGAAATAAATATGTGTGTCGTGTGTGCGAAGAAGCTTGCTGTTGTCTTGCGTCATGTAATTTGCTGCAGCTAAATCCTTCGAGATTCCAGTGCATTTTTCTCTTTCTGACTCTGCTACTGTTCTTCCTGATATTCCTACTATCGCGTTAAACTCCGCGTTCTTCCTGTTTGCGTTGATAAAGCAAGCAATATTGGGGCAGTGCTGCTGCTAACAGATAAGTTTCATTGCTAGTAAAACCTACGGACTCTTGTCTAAACTACGTTATCATTGTCGTTTATTGAAAAGGGCTTTGCGTACTACCTCTTTTAATACATGGCATTTTCGTCTATCCTTCTCTCGATTCTTTTTGCGCCCATTAACTTGAAGTAGAGTTTAACGATTGTGTACGGCATTTTGACCACACTTGACCCTACTCGAACTTTATTTTGGGCTGCTCTCTAAAGGCTCAGCGAGTTTACAAGCTACTAGCCCAGTGTCATCATGTTGACTACCTTACTGCTTGTTAGCTAGTAAATTAGCCGTGACGGAACTTGTTGTCTTCTGAGCGAGTAGAAAGTTTTGAGTGTCACAGTCACTACCACACAATTTTACTCGCCGGCTTCTTAACTCGCCGGTAGTAGCTTGTAAACTCAGTCAATGACTAACGTGAGTAAAGGCTTCTCGACTGTTTCACGATACCCTACAGGAGCGCAAACTGATTGTTGCAGCTATCGTAATTTCTCAGAAATAATAATTTAATAATTCCGCGTTTCCGTACATTAATTGGTCATCGTTCTTTCTTTGTCTTCGCAGGACAACTTTAGAACTCAGACCCTAAATTATAATAAATTAAATTGAAATCACCCAATATATGACCCAAGCCCGCGGAATCATAATGCATTTTCAAAGTGGCCCGCGATACCATTTGGGTTGTCCACCCATGCTCTAGAGCTCTACACCCATTCTTCGCGAAAGCTTTCTCTACTAAAAAACTTAATAATGTATACGCATTTTTTTTGTGTTTGATAGAGCTCTACATCTGCGCTACCCTCTATCATGCAAGTTTGATAGTGTTTTACTCTTTACAGTATCCATTCTCATTTGCTATCGAAACCGCTTCAAATTTTTGTACATCGCCATTTTAAATAACAAATAAAACCACACGTATTCCGTGAGCACATTCAATAATTCTCGGTACATTCCAGCGTTCTGTTTTCTTTTCGCGATCCAATCTCGCTCCCAATATTTCCTTTTCTTTGTTTTCTCTTCTTCGAGCAAAAATAAAACGGCATTACATTGTTTTTGGCGTTTTTATTATTTGTTTTATTTCTATTAATTTCAGGGTACGGAAATCCTCACTCATGTGCGACTCATTCAACTCGCTCCTCACTCACGAGTTGCCAGTACGCTCACTCTTGTGTGAGTAATTTTTCAGGAACTTCCAAAGTCGCTTATGAGGCTTTGTGGCTTTGGTTTAGTTTCCAGTGGTATGATTTGAGCCTTGGGAAAGAGTGGGATTGGGTGGGTGGCATTCTTTTAGAGTGTGTAAGTGCGGGAATGTCCAATTATTGCAAAAAAAAAAAAAAAATAAAATGTTACTACTGTAACCAGCTTAACATGCCTAACTCAGTGGTAGATCCAGCTCTGCACGGTGTGGTAGAAACTATTGGGAACCGCAAAATATTCCAAACTTTTGGGTTCTCTTCCCCTTCTTCCCCTGCAATCCTCTTAATAGACCAATTACTAGTAATAAACAGAACTTTTAAATATTGAAATATTGAAACAGAAAATATTGGAGCAGATTATTTTTTGATGGAAATTAGTTTAATCGAATAAACTTTATAATATTCATTATTTAAAACTTTTATCACAACATTTTATTATTAAACAATCCTTATCCAAGTGCTTTTCTTTTTGGATACCTAACGTGAGCGGTGAGTATACTCATTTTACCCTCACTCACGCTCTTGTGCAAAATGCCAGAAATATTATCCCCACTCATGGGCATAAGTAGTCTATGTACATACATAGGATCACTCATGAGGGCGAGCAGGTCGAAATTAAAACCTTTTCTCCACACACGAGTGTGAGTGATTTTATAATGAGGAATTTATAAGTGCTCACTCCCAAGCTCCTCAAGAGTGAGCGTGTTCGCACTCTGATTAGCTACTGAGCTACTGAGGAGCAAATATGGACGTCGATCTCTACCTAGTAGTAGGGAGAACACCGGGAAGCAACAGCAACAATTTTTTTCCCAACACAAGACTGACCAACTCGGCTCACCCCCCCTTCCCCCCACAGTACAGCTTTCCTCTTCGCGCACATTACAGTTTAGAAGTTATGTAGCTTATAATTAGAACAACGCCATCGTGGAAGTGTCTTCTACAGTCGGTTTTTTTGGAGTTCAGAGCCCTAACCTATGCTTTGCCTGCTATCCTTCAAATCAAGCTTACTACTGACAGAGAAAGAAACGATAACGAGAGAAAAAGAAACTGTACAAATAAGCAAAACTACAATAATGAAGATGGTAAGAGTTCCTAAAAAGGTGTAAATGCCATGAAGAATGGGTGAGTATAAACCTACCTGCACTATGTTAAAAAAGGAGGATGATACTATCGATAGTATTATCGATGATATACTTGGGGTGTGTGAAAAATACTTTACTTCAAAAAACATGTCATGATTTTCGCAGCCCTCGAAAACGAGGTTATGCTTGTATTAGAGTGATGATCGGTACAGTCGATATTTTGATAAGCATATGGGAGTAGCTTTAAAGCAAAGCAAAGAAATGACTCCGGCGTGTTGTACGAGCACCTGTAAAAAGAATGTCAGCCCGTAAAGGAAAAAGAAGCGTCGTCCTTCGTCGACCAACAACTAGGTGGGTGGATTACATTCTAGATGATACATGAAATATTGGTATAACAAACTGGAGGTACTTCATGACCCGAGTCATATAAGGACTGTAGCGTAATTTAAGAAGATTTAGAAAATAAAACCTTTTTATTGGTAAGAACTTGACAAAACACCAGATTGAGGGTACAATACAATTGATGAAAAATAAATGTAAGTGAAATTGTCGACTTTACAGGATTTCATCTAAACTACTATATCACAACAAAAAACAGAAATAGAACTTTAACTTTGGGTAAATCAGACAAACATTACCTGATATCTCATTTTGCTTCGTCGGCTTTGTTAAATTTACCGAAATTTGTAGGCCAATCTGGAAGTGTCGAACGAGCATAAAAAATTAAATTATTTAAGTTACAAATGGCTTTCAGCATAAATAGGAGAGTTTAGTTGCATTTTGATGGTGAAATTTCTTTAATTTACTGCTTTATGTCCTTTCCATCAACCTGACAACGAAGCTCTCATTAAGGCGTTTCTCGCCCCCACAGCTCACATGTCACTGTCTCCGTCAGAAACTTTTCTAATTAAAACAAGTACGCCACTTGTCTACCTGGAGGGTGTACAACTTGAGGGAACGATATTGGAGGGCGGTAGGCTATGGGTTAGTTGGAATGGTGGCAAGGGTGCTGGATGGAAAGGAGACGAAGTTCAGTTGTACCTGCACAAGGCCTAAGGTGATCAATTTCGTTAATTGAAATTCTTTTTTTATGGCTCTCCCTGTATTTGTGTTTCTGCCTTACAACCGTACAGCAATTTCAGTGGACTGTGAATTCAGTTTCGAAGGCAGCCAAAAGGAAGGCTTTCCCGAGTGCCGAATACCGAATACCGAAATGATTCCTGTCCGGTTTTCGTTTTGTATATTTAATGAGACAGCAATTTCAATTAGGACTCGGTATGGTCGGCATGCCTTGAATAGCAACCTTTTTAGGCTTTTCAGGCACTCAGTTTTGTGTTTTTTTATGTGAAATTAGGCGGAATCCTTGAGCCGTGGTGAGCCTCTCTACTGAACACGTCGAAAGGCTGTAAACCAAAAAAGTTCACAATAAAATGATTCACATAAAATGAAATTGGGACGGGGTGGAACAGGTTAAGATGCCAGTAAATAAGTAATGATCAGCACGAACGTGCTACTTGACCTACGACCGTGACGGGATCTATTTTTATATGTGATTCAACACCCTTTTTTTTCGTTGTATTGTAAAATAAAAAAAAACAAGCGAAAGAGTTGGATGGAGGCGGGGCAGGCAGGGTGAAGCTTTTTTGCTTTTCACACTCTACCGGACAAGAAACACGATTTTATTACTGGTTCACCCAGCCACCATCGTGGACGTTTAAATAAAGAGGAAATACCTAATAACATAAAATTCACCTTTCTACCTTCCACCGTTTTCATCATGGGGTAATACAACCCTTAAGTGGGTCAGAAGCGCTTTTATCTTTCATGTGAATCACGCACACATCTACAAATATCCTTAATGCTGCTCCTTTTTACCCTTAGAAACACAAAAAAATATTTATATGTATATATGTACATATGTATATAGAAGGTATATGGAGCCACCAGATAGCCAACCCTTATATATGGTACCCGTAATCAGAATCCCGTGGGGGGCGGGTGGTATCCTGAAAAGCCAGAATGTCAAATATATTATACGAAATTCGAATATCTAAAACTCGAGTTGTCAAAGGGGCTGTTTTATTAATATTTCCTGCTATTTTCCCATAATCAACCCTCGCAAGGATTTGATTGATGAATATATTTGTCTGGTTGGTGGTGCCTGTTGCGCACACGGGCCTGTGTCGAAGCTTTTCCTTTATTATAAACGAGTCTTTCCAAGAAACTTTTTTTTATTATGATGGCCTTCGATTTGTTGTAATTATGTGAAGACGTTTTTACATTAAGAAATTGAGTTTTCATACTTTCGGGAATGGGGAGGGAATGTTATGTTTTCTTGGAAATTTTTTGTTTGTTATTATTGAATGACGTCTTGATAATATCGCATTTCGTGACATCCGAGTGCTTTTAATGTTTATTTTTTCTTCTTTTTTTAATTTTTCAAATGACATAATTAAAAAGCATTAAGGACAAATGTCTTGTATGTCTTTTTTGTCTTTTTGTTTGATGAGGTATAAGATCGTCAAGTATCGTTGTCACCTCTTGGCCTATTCTACAACAACCCCTATAACACAGATTTGTAGACTACATAGCATGAGTTCGAGTTAGATCGCGCCAAATAACAAGATCCAGAGCTATAATGTAGGGCGGTAGTATTATCCTGCTCGGCGCACACAATTGAGGAACGGTACTTCCAATCCTGCATAGCTGATCAGTTAAGGTGTAATGCTCATCAGTCCCGGCAATTAGTTTCCGGGCATGTTTTCTACCACATCGTTATTAGCCGTGTTTTTTTAATGAACTATATAGTTCTCCCCATACAAATCTCAAGACCCAGGTTTTATCGGGGTTTCTATCGAGGTTTTGGGAAATTTCTTAATTTACATATTGCATACTTTCGGGGGTTGGCATGTTGCATACTTTCGGGGGTCGGAAAAACGTAATTTAAAAATAAAAACAACAGGAAAGTGATGAGAGCAAATTTATAACAAATAATTGATTTTTTAGAAACATATTTATTATTTTCTAGCGAGGATTTCGTGTAACAGTGTAAAAAATAAGTAACATTTAACTTCCGTTTAATTCTGAAATTTTTAAGCATCGGCGCAGGCATCGGAAGTAGGCGCTTCATTTGAAATTTCCCTTGTCGTTTTTTTAATGAACTCGATGAAAGAACTATATATGTAGTTCATTAAAAAAACACGGCTATTATTCCTTGGCCCCTGTACTCAACTTTCGAGTGGTGTTCCGTAACAAGTTGTTTGAATTGAAAAAAGTGGCGTTTCAGTCGAATTACGACTTCCAGCACAGGGCCTAGAGTGGAATGTTAAGTTGAGTTTAGGCTCCTGTGCCGAAAGTCACAATTCGACTGAAACGTTATTTTTTCAGCTCAAACGACTTGTCACGACACATGACTCGACGTCACGGCAACAGAAGAAACTACTTGGAGCTAGCCAACCTCCCACGCTCGGTATTTTTCGTCAGAACAGTTAGTGGCCCTCTTCATCACACTAGTGGTCTTTAAGACGATCCTTCCGTACCGATTACCAGATCCCAGACTAGTTTGGCGTTCGCATTTTCATTGTTGAGGTCTACGATATTTAATTTCGGATGTTTATCAAACACTTGTGGCGTATCTAGGGGGTGTTTTGTGGGTTCGAACACCCCCCCAAATAAAGCCGAGAAAATAGTGAACACTCATGTCATTCGAAGTTCATTATCTTAAGTAAACGACGAGTGAGATTCGCCACCGATCAGTCCAATTAAACAAGACAAGTAGTCCACAGGAGCATTTTTGGAGGGTATTCCGACTACTGACATGACAGAGAGAGTTTTGGCTAATCTTATTGTAAGTGGTTGAAAGAAGAACAAAATAGACTGCCGCTATGTAATTGGCCAAGTATACTACGGGGCAGCAGCAATGAGCGGACTATTTCATAGTGCTCAAGCTTATGTATCCGCGCGTTCACTTGGAGATATCAACTTCTTCCAACCAATGCTTGCAATGCGTGAAACGTGATTGGGCCAGCGTTAATGGTGTTGTAAGATAGGCGCAACATTGATACAGCGCAGAAAGCTTGTCAAATATTGAGGACATTGTGATCGAGCAACTTCTTACAGCCTGTTTAACTTGGAAAACAGATGAGCTTTACGATAATCTATCAGGCAGTCCACTGTGACTTGATAAAAGCTACATTAATGATGTATTAGCTACCTTGAAACGTTTTAGAAATAACGCCGACGATGAGTTCAAAACTGTCTTTGAAGTGACAGAGTCTGATGCTTTGTTTCAAAATGGAGGTATCATATAAATGCATCGTATTTCCTAGAAGAAAACAAGCCACAATGTTCAAAGCCACTAGAAAATCTACTGTGTTATCCCAATTCTTTTCTTTACCCTCTATTTTTCGATCAAACGTTAGCTTTTCCGCGAAAGGCTTATAGAAAATTTCTTGTCGAAAATTTTCATAGCTTTATTTTTGTTCTCTTGACATTTTTCCAATTTCGACGTTTGCTCCGAGTTACGGACGGGAAAGCGTCGGAGCATCCGTTCAAATCGAATTTTCTCTTGATTTTCACAAAGTACGGCCCGGAACTCAACAGTTACCTTTTATCCTATTGCTAAACTCCCCCCATTCCAAATTTCATTAATTTGCAATTTTTTTAGAAAAAATTTCTGGGAGCTGTACTATAAGGGTACACTATGCTACAAGATACCTTTTGATTTGGAAATTTGTTAAAGAACAGCGAAACATATTGCATTTTTTCTGGAAGTCTTATATTTGTAAGACTTCTAACTAACACAAGTCAATCAAATACTAGTAGTCAAACACACCATTAATTAATTTCTTACCCAAATCACATACATTATTAATCCACTTCTTGATTGAAAAAAGAAACGCCATCGTGCTAACGTAAACCAAAAAAGAAAAGCAAAACATGAAAGAAATCTGTACAAAAACCTATCACCGAAACCAAAAAGAAAACCTCACCCACAATGAAATCGAATTAGATTATCGATTTTAATGACATTCTATTTTTTTTTTGTTCGTTCTCCTTTCGCTTTGCTTATATTTTCAAGACAGTCATTAAATTTAACAAGTTGTGCGAGTAAGCTCCTTACAAGGATCCATGCACGCCATCGTTATTGTTTACACAAATTCTTCGAAATAATGACTTCAACCTCCACAGCCACAATTGCCAGTCGCTGATGGTTTCGGCAACAACACAATATGGGTCGAATAAATAAATAACTACTTATATACATATGTATGTACAACAATCACAGACAGCTGACGATTGAAATTCTATTATTGATATAATTTTACTGTAGACATTTTGTCTAGGTGCGACAGGACGAATGAAGGTTTTTCTCTTTGTTCTTTTTTTCTACTTTTTAAAGCAGGACATCGTTATATACACTATCAAAAAGTTTTACTTGTATTTGAATTTTAATTTTTTTTTAGTTTCGTCCTGATTTATTTATTTAAAGAAAACCATATTTGTACAAATAAGAACAAGCCTTTACATGTGTGCATAGGCCTAAAGAGGTGTTGATTATATAGGCATGGTAACCTACATTACTTGAAATGAGACAATAAAGAAAAATTTAAAAAAAAAAAGAAGAAATTGAAGAGTTAAAATGACATTACTGCTATACTATCTAAACTGACTAAATTAGGGGACTGAAAAATTAACAATAAGTTGTCTTCTGAACTTTCCCACAGCACCAGCTCGCTTAACATCTAAAGGTAGGGAGTTCCACGATCGGTGCCAGTGGCGTAGGTAGCTTTCTGTGATGGGGGGATATGACTTAGTAAAAAAATTAAATGAGTTTTTCTTCCACAGTCCAATTTTTGATGATAAAAATAATAGCCCACAGTCCCTGGGCCGTTTTTTTAATGATTAGTAACAAGTTGAAATTGTGTGAGTAATTTACTTTTGGCAAGATGCCCAACTTTTCTGTTTGCGAGAATTGAACGTGTGAGTGGAAGAACAGTGATATTCCAAAAATACCAAAAAACACTTTAGGTAGCCATTCTGTAATTTAACTGTTGGTCGATCTTGCCTGTAAAGTATTGCTTAGAAGTTTGCAATGTGTGGAAGAAAGATAACATTCCAGGAATGTTATTGTTCTTCCACTCAGACGGCGTGCTCGCTGGATCAACGTTCAAGAGCTTAAAATGTTCTTCAAAGATTGTACTATTATGTACAAGTAAAAAAGTCGACTTAAAATGCTTACAATGCTCAAAATGGCCCCCAAAAACATATTAATAATGAAAAAGCAGGCTCAGAAAGTCAGTTTTTTCAACCAAACCTGTTTTTTTCATTATTAATACATTTTGGGGGGCCATTTTGAGCATGGTATGCTTTTAAAATCCACTTTTTTTACTTGTACATAATAGTACAATCTTTGAAGAACATTTTAAGCTCTTGATGTTGATCCAGCGATATCCATGGACGTTTTTACAAGAACGCCTTTTTTTCATTTTTGCAGCTAACAAGAGGCAATATTTGTGTTAAATAACAAATATGTTAGTGGCGTTAAACGAAAGTCATTAACAAATTCAAAAAACGTGATTTTCGACAGTTTTTCCCATATTCCTCACTGGTTTGTGCCCTAACCTATAACTCAATATACATCAATCGAAAGATAATTTGAATAGCTACAACTTTATTTTTTTCGATCCGAGGTCACGTTTTTCTTGTATTCGCTAAAAAGCGTTTTTTACACTTTCCGGGATTTTCTAGGTTTGGTTCGTCATTCCAAAAAAAAAAAAAAAACGCTATCTTTTTTAGAATTTTTTTCCTATATGACCATATTTTTTGTTTCCTGTTGGGAATTAACGCAAAAATTATTTGGAGCTATTTTAGATTGATTGGACTAATAGTGGCCTAGAGTGGAAGTGCTAAGTGCGAGTTTAGCCCCCTATGCTGAAAGTCGCAATTCGTCTGAAACGCCACTTTCTTCAACTCAAAAAACTTGTCTCAAATCACGACTCGACATTCAGCACAGGGGCATGTGTTTAACAATAAGTGTAAAGTGAGATTTCATTATAGTAATACATTGTATGAAGGTACTTAATGACCCTTCGAAGACTTGTCCATCGTTTCAAACAGGTTTTAATATGAGCTGGAATCACATTTCTGCATCATTTCCGTGTAAAAGATTGTAATGCTTATGTAGTAGACTAGTACTGGTGCTGGGTGCAAGCAAATTTTCGTAGACTGTTAAAAACGAAAATATGCTTGTGTTAGTGTAATGGACCGCGAAACCAGAAAAAATTTGGGTGAAAATGATGGAAGAAAACCTGTCGTCCCTGCGGCCCCTTACCTATAAAAGCGGTTTTCCTTTTGATATGATGAACAAGTCTGCGGAGGGCCAATAGTTATGTATATTAGTGCTTTGAGCTTATCAACAAGTGCAAAGTTCAGTATAAACTATGTCATCTGACTCTGAAACTGACACAGAAGAGCCTAGACGGAAGAGGGGCAAGGTATACGAAAAATGGCATTTCAAAAAGAAGGAAGAAGTAAGTAGGGCAAAGGGAGAAGAGTTACCTAAAAAAGATATCTAGTAGAAGCTAGAAAAACGGGCCCACACTGTGGTAAGAAAAAGTGTATTGAATGTTTTACCGACGAGGAGAAGCAGGCTATAATAAGTAGACATCGCCTCTTCACTGGTGTTCCAAAACAAAACTCGTATCGTCATCCTTCAAGTTCAACGACATGAAAGGCACCTGTTGCGTCCTGGTATATCGTAAAGCTTAACGCCGTGACAAGGGGGTTTTCTTTAAAAAATGAGCTTTTACAAGAGCTTTTTCGATGACAGACCAAGTTTTATTCATAAAATAGATGACAAGTCTTCTTCCAGAAAAAAAAATTACGGCGGTGTTTTGACAAGGCCCTTGTGAAAGCTCTTTTTTAAAGAAAACCCCCCTGTCACGGCGCTTAAAAATTATATCTGACATGGTAAAAAACATTTTTTCAGTGACAGGCTTATTTTTATGCATAAAGAACATCTTAAACTTCAGTTGTTTTCTTTTTGAACAAGGTGTTCTGAAATGCCAGTGATTGATCTTGATGCATTGATGCTGCGCATTCAAAATTCAGTCTGACAAATTTATTAACAAAAATTGTCAGCCAGACAAGTTTTAATAGACAGAAGAAATCTTAAACTTTATTTAAAACAAAAATGAAGGAGGTGTTATGAAGTGCATTTTTATAAAAATAAAAAAGAAGAAGCCTGTAAGAAGCTAATTAACAAAAATTGCCAGACAGACAAATTTTTTCAAAAATGGTTCATTATTTACTAGGTACAAATTGTATAAATTTCAGACAAGTATTTTGGAAAATAAAATCATTGTTTTTTAACAAAATTCAAAAATTCATAAAAAATAGCAATTATCTCATACAATACCCAAGAGCTCAAACGCAAGATTCATCGCCATTTTCTCTAACACCCCTTTGAGTCCGCCTAACCTATTCTATCCTTCGAGCTAAGCTTATTACTGGACATGTCGCCATGACTTATACGACATGACGAACTAGTAGTACAAAGGGTGACATCTGAGCTTAGACTATCACATAAAAAAAAAATTAAGTTTGGGGAGCTTTATAGATTTAGTGAAATATTTATTTAGTTCCGGCGAAGAGAAAGATATTTTTAGTGGTTTTCTGGAGATTTTAAAAGTTGAATCTAGTGCTCTCTCGAGGAAAGAATTGGCAAAGCTGTATATATTACTCCACTCTAATGAGAACGCTTCATTAAGTAAGCAGACACGGTCGATATTTCTAAAATTTCTAAAATAATAATTTCATCGTTATTATTTATTTTACTTTGTTCAATGTCCGAACTTTTGTGGAAAATTTGAGTTTATTTAATCATTTACCCTGGCCACAAAAGAAATCATAAACTTAAATAAAAAAATATATATAGATAATAGACGCGAACCAAAAGGTCAGGGCGTTAATTTTTATTTTTAATTTTTCTTCCCCATCATATTTTTCCTTTGCTGTTCCTATCCATATAACAGCACCAGCACCAAAGGCACGAAAAAAAAACACCCCCAAGTACGACGAAAAGAAGCACAGCCCCCACAGACAAAGGGCCAGGCACGTAATTAATTATCTCATCACCTAATGTAAAATATTTTAATAAAAGGCTCTTGGCATGGTTTCGCATCCTCCTTGTAGGCTATGGTGGTAAGTAAATGAAACAAGGACGATCCTTAAATAAAATACTATGAATGCTACTCTATGTTGCGAAAAAAAGGGTTAAGGATATAGCTACGTCTGCAGCGCTACACAATACGCGCGCCAGTCATGAAGACAAAGTTATCATAAAGGTTAGCCAGTTAAGGACTCGCCGTTCTCCTCGCCTTTTGCGCCTGGATAGAAAGGGAGGACCTCGGAGCGCGGATGGTAACCGTCAAAGAAATGAAGGGAAAGCAAAGAAGCAAGAAGAAAAAAGAAAGTTTTCGTAATGAAAATTTCAAGTGACGGAGTGTTCTTGTAATATTTGCATTAATTTTCTCATTATAAGCCCAGGCGGTTTGATAGCAAGCAAAACAACAAACTCTGCCGCACTCAGAAAGATATACAAATGCGTGTATATACATGTATATATGTATATCAATGCACAGAGGGGTCTGCTCCTTTGCTTCTTAATCTTGATAGCACTCAGTCACTTTTAATTTCGCCCGCAAACAGTTTTCCGTGATCATCGCAAACATTTTCGATTTACAATCCGCCCCCGTCAAGCCCCGACAGACCGGCCAAAAATATTTTCTGTACAAGACCCATTCGGGGAGTTTTTTCCTTTGCCCCGTTTGGGGGGAGGAGTACATGAAAACACCCTTGAAATTTTTATCATACAATATATACACAAGCATAGGCCGCCCACCCAGTCATGCATGGAAAAGTTATATCCAAATACAAGAATAAGTTTGTTAAGGATAACAACTAAAGGCACTTATTTACTCCTGATTACGAATGAGTGTTTATTTGCCACCCCATCCATCCAGTGGAGCCCCTTGAACGTCCCCCCAGCCCACATGAACATCCTGACATCCTGTTCGTTACCAAAAATCCACCGAAAAATCCTTCCATTCCAAATTTCGTTTGCTTACGCCGGGAAATTCCTTAATTCATTTACATCAAAGGAGAAGTGTCAAGTCAAGTCTGCGTGTGTGTACTTGCACTTAAGGATAATCAACCCTAAAATAAATAATAACAGACTTTTATGGATTTAGTTTATTTGCCTGCGTATGCCGTGCCAGTTGGGCAGGGTGGGGGCGGGGGGCTGTTGGGGATCCAAGCAGCTAACCTAACCTTCTGGGGCTGACAGCAAATGAAATGACATAATTATGGCGTTGGCTTTTGCCTCTTTCTCTCTCGCGTCGCACTATCGCAAATCAGCCATTTTTACTTATTCGTGTGTAATATTCAGCCCACCCCATATTCCACCCATTATGCACAAACCACCCCTCGCCTCCGCCCCTGCAGCATTTATATACAGTTATCATTAAATAAAAGCTACCTAAAGCGAACTGTGGCACACACTATCAATAATTACGGCAATTGAACAATAGGAAGGTGTTGAGAAATATGTTAACCAATCTATCTTAGATAATCTGATAGTTTAATTGGTAACGAAAACGGATATTAATGATTGCCCTTTTTTCCTTCTGGATTAAAGATAACGGATTTATCGAATTATTGTTTATTTTGTCGATGTGTCATATGTGGCCATTATTCGATTTGTTATTATTAATAAAAGGAAATTTATGGAATCATTAATTTTGAGAGAAATGCTTTATTCACAGTTAAATTATTAAATTCAATTTGCGGCCATAAACATACATACATATACATATCTATATTTTTTTATTTGTTCCAGTCCTGTTTGATAGTGTGAGGGAGAATAGACCAAAACTCAGGGGATACACTCTTGATATATATTTGGCCAGCCAGTTGTAACATGTGTCATGTCATATCATGCCCGCCCAAGAGACATTGATTGAAAGAAATGAACGACCAAGAGAGAAGATTAGGGGCGAGTTGATTGGGATGTTGCAACGTATAGAAATTAAATGGATAGACTCTGAATTTTTGCAGGAGGGAGGCGAGGGATGCTATATGAGAACAATGACGGGAATAAACGACAAAAACCATTGCTACAAAAAATCTATACGATTTAGAGAAATACTTTCGCACCAAGGCCGGATTTAAAGCATAGGCAACATAGGCTCCGTCGGTTTCAACTGAGAACTGTAACCTTGCGCATGCGAAGGCAAGATATAAAAACTTTTGTGTCGCCTTTGCCAACATCCGAGGACTCCAAACAAAGTTTCATCTATCCACGTAATCTCCCCAAATTTTCGCGCTAAGTGAAACCCAAATTTTACCTAATGACATCTTGGATCATTACCAGGTTTCCGGGTACACTTTAATGCATAATCTTCGCCCCCATAGGGGAGTTGCCATATATATTAGGAAAGACGTAGTTTTTAAGAAAGTGTACAACAGTACATCGCCTGACTTCAACCACCTCGGTCTTAAAATTTTACTTCATAAGCAAATGAAGATGACTACTTCATGAATAAGCAACTGTTGAATGAATTGCCTGGTAATCTTCAAACTTACAAATCCATCGACACTACATGTGCTACAGATGAAGCTGTGAATCATCCAACAGAAATTTTTAACACATTGAAGCCTCTTGGCATTCCGCCAAATATTTTAGAGCTCAAAGTTTTCTATGCAGGAGCCCTAACATAAATAATGAAGCCTCTTCATTTGCATTTGACGCTATCTCCAAGCGTATCTCCGAATTCTTATCCTTATATTCGGAGTGTGAAATCATTGTTGCAGGTAATTTCAACGTTCACAACACAAATTGGCTGAATTACTCAAATGACACCAGTGTTTCTGGCCAGGAAGCCGAGGTCTTTGCAGAGACTAATAACCTACATTGGTTAAGTCTCGTACACGAGTTCCTGACGTTGTAGACCAAGGGGACCATCTCCTTGATATGTTTCTTACCTCCCACGCGGTACTCCATTGAAGTTGATTCACCTCTAGGCAACTTAGACCACTGCTTGGTCAGCGCAAGCTACTCATACCAATCATCCATCTTAACCATACCAGATCCGAGAAGAACTGTTTAGCATTATGGGAAAGCCAATCAGCTGGGGCTTATTCGCTTCTTCCAAGCTGCAGACTGGGATCTGTGTATCCAGAATCGCAATGCTAACTTTCCCGCTCTCTGCATCACAAAAATCATATTGGCAGGAATGCGTTTACTCATTCGCAATCCTTCTAAATCCATCAGGCCAAGGACGCAATCAAAGCCAAAAAAAACGCCTATAGAGAGTACAGGCATTCAAGGCCGACTTACTCGCATCTTTGCCCGATACTGCCTTGCAACCCCCAATTGTAGAGGATTCGTCTCACTCAATGGGCAGAGTTTCCTTCAGGACTCGTGAATTGTACTAGTGCCTCAAGGAGCTCGATTCCAATATATCCACTGGCCTTGATAATATTCCCCCAATGGTTCTTAAAAAATGTGTCTTACCTTTGGCTAAACCTCTGCGCAAATCTTACGCCCTTTCATACTTCTTCGGAGTTTTCCCTGACCCCTGGAAACTGGCCCATGTTCAGCTTATACCGAAAAAATGTGACTCCAGCGACCCCTCTAACTACTGCCCAACAGAAATCACTTATATTCTCTCCAAAATCATTAAGACCATAATAAACAGAAAGTTTATGGAATATCTTGAATGCAACCAAATATTGGACGACAAGCAGCTATTACTGAGCTCCTCTACCAAAATATTCATCGTTTTTGAGCCAAGCAATATTTCTTCGCTCAATACTTATACTTTTCGACCAAGATACACATGTCTTTTTCGAAATAAGATTTTTTTAATTTTTTACTCAAGAAACTAAATATTTTTTATTTAAAACAAAATTTATATTAAATAAAGACACGATGTAGTTTTAATTCGAGAATATTTATTAAGGCAATTCACTATTTTATTACAAACCATGGTACACAAGGTAGGCTCGCAAGGAAAAGCTCTGTTTCCATCTTGAAAAGCTTCTACCATTTTTATATGAGAAAAGATCTGAGTGACGTCACGAGAAAGTTTTTTTCCTTTGTGGACTAAGATCTGAGTGACGTCACGGGACCCTTATGATGAGCTTACCTTGTAATTATTGTACCATGTCTCAAACCAAGATTTTTTTTCTTACTTCTAGTCAACTTTTGTCTTCATCCAAGACAATAAAACCAAGACTTTGTGTATTGCTTATCCGAAGACAATTTCGTTTTCGTTATATCCAAAACATTAAGCCAAGAGTTTTTTTTGTCAGTGTAGGCATAACATTAACTGCGTTGGATAATCACATATTCCAAATCGCTAAACAAGCATCACAATACTTGGGATTAATTAAAAGATGCAATTTCCTCCTTCAGCCGTCGGCCAGGGCTATAATCTACAAATCCTACATTCGGCCCCGCCTCGAATTCAGCTCGTATCTCAGGGCAGGGGCACCGAGTACCACCTTAGCGTGGCTGGACAAGGTGCAAGACCGCGGCCTACAGCTTATTGTCGACGGGGTCATTTGCTCCGCAATTGATTCACTAAGCCAACGCCAACGAATGTAAAATGACATGAATGTCGCGGATGTCAGATCGGATATTACCGTTTACCAAAGCTTCATATGCAGCTTTTCGTCAAAGGTCGCTTGGCGATATATGTATGCAGCAAAACGACATGCGCAAATTTGTTCCACATAAAAAAAGAGTGCAAACTATTTAGTAGGCCACACTCGTTCAGCTGAAGTTTAGCTAAATGCGCCGCTTTTGAGCAAGTTGCACATGACGCTTTGTGCCAATCGTCATCTGAATCGTATAGCGACATAAGAAACGTGCATCATAAAAACAACTGTATGTGGAACTGTTTTATCGTGATTTTTTTTATTTAAAAAAAAAATGGATGATAGACACTATAATATTCAACTTGTTGAATGTGGGGTTGTGGAGTTTGCACAAGCTTCTGAGAAGTATGATGGGATTGAAAGGTTACGCAAAGGCTTAGCCAAATGTGAGGCATACTTCTGAAGGACCATATGAGGTATATTATTATGTTCAGTGATGGTAATAGAATTACAGGAGTTTCCTATCTTAATGTACTCGCGACGAAATGACTCATTCGGAGAACGGTGCTCTGTAGACACTTTCTTTAGTTTTCATTGCGCTCACATACAGAATCCTTATTAAACCATCTATTCGGCTATGGATTTTGTGCAGTGAGGAATAAAAAATCCCCGCTGGTGTAACTTTGGCGGCACAGAAAGCGCAGATTTGGCTGTAGCACTATGGAAAACCAAATCCCAGTGATTGGCTTGGAAAAATTGAATAAGCCTGAACAAGGTGGTGGAGTAGCCATATATGTGAAGAATAACCTCAGTTCTTTCAAAGTTAAGGAATCTGCATCTAATCCCCTGGAATTCCTTAGCATTGAAATTAACTGTGGTTATAGAAAATGCCTCGCCACTGTGGTTTACTGCCCTCCACGAATTTTCTCGTTGACCGAAGCCAGTGAACTGGAATTATGGCTCGCTGATGCCACCCATAACTATGAGAGCATCGTGGTTGGCGGTGACTTTAATGTGAACATTTTATCCAACAACGCCCTTTCCAAAAAGTTTCTCAACTTCTTCAAAATGTTTGACTTAAAGCCCATTAACCAACTTCCGACATACCTAAACACTAATAATCCATCCCTGCTGGATATCTTCTTTGTGTCAAATGTTGATAACGTTTTATTCCATAATCAGATCAGCCCACCTAGTTACCTCGATCACGACATCCTGTACCTTTCCCTTAAACTCCCAGTAAAAAACACTCAACGGAAATTGTTTACGTATCGTGACTACAAGTCCATAGATGTCCCGGCTTTATTGCAAGAATGTTCCTCACTACCATGGGATCAAATATACCGCATCTCTGACATAGACAACCAAATAGAACTTTTTCGCTTTGCTATGTTTCCAACTACACGAATCTTTTGTCCCAGTTAAAAGAAAACGCACCTTTTCCTCTACTTCTCCCTGGTTCTCCGCTAAAATCAGCCGTCTTGTCTCCGAGAGAGAATTCTTATTCAAAAAATATAAAATTAATAGAACCGATGCGAACCTTAAAGCCTACAAAAAGGTTAGGAATTTAGTAACTTCCTCCATACGTAAAGCGAAAGCCCATTTCTTTTCGTCTAAGCTTAACCCGAATTTGCCCCCAAAGAAATTTTGGACCAACATTAAGCAACTTGGTATTCATGGTAATGAAAGCGAAACACATATAAACCTTAGCGCTAACGAACTAAATAATTACTTTACGTCTGCATCAAATATACGCGGAGACCGTAATTACTTAAGGGCAGCTAATAGTAATACTGGTGTTTTTTGTTTTCGCAATGTGGATCATACGGAAGTCCATAAAGCTTTTTATTCAATTAAATCCGAATCTGTTGGTCCAGACAACCTCCCACCCATATTCCTAAAGTTAATTTTTCCTCTGGTACTTCCCTACATCACACATATTTTTAATAGTTGCCTCACTAAATCCTACTTTCCGCTTCAGTGGAAAAAAGCAAAAGTTATCGCATTACCTAAATGCAAATCTCCGCAAAGCCCCGCTGATTATCGTCCTATAAGTATACTATGTTTCTTAGGCAAAGTACTAGAAAAATTAATGTCGTGGCAAATCGATGAGCACTGCGAAATGTGGTCCCTGTTGTCCCACGCACAGTCTGGTTTCCGCAAGAGCAGTAGCTGTGAAACTGCACTACTGAAAGTGACCACCGATTTGCGAATGGCTCTTGATTCGCATGACATTGCTTTTCTTGTACTCCTGGACTTTAGTAAGGCATTCGACAGTGTTAGCCATAAGCTCCTTGAAACTAAGCTGATTGATCACATGAGGTTTTCATCCTCTGCGTCCTCCTTTATTCGGAGCTACTTGCATAATCGATCTCAACAAGTATGGCTACAAAATTCAACCTCCGACTCCTTGCCAATCACCTGCGGTGTTCCGCAGGGCTCCATTCTAGGACCGCTGCTTTTTAGCATGTATATAAATGATCTCAGCAGTACCGTGACTAACTGTAAACTGCACATGTATGCAGATGATGTCCAAATTTACACAGTCCTATTGGTTTGGTTGAGAACTGTGTTAACAACATTAACGCCGATCTCGAGCGTATTTCTCAATGGTCTCTTTCCAACCACTTACTGCTAAATGCATCGAAGTCCTGCTGCATTCCAATGTATAGGAGTCATTTAGACACCTCCTTCCTTCCACCTATCATTCTCATGAAGACGCGCTTACCCTATCAATTGCGAGTTAAAAATCTAGGCGTCTATCTGAACTCACAATTAACTTGCTGTGACCAGATCTCTCATACTCTATCTAAAATATATGGAAATTTGCGTCGACTATGGCTGTATGCTTCCATTCTGCCCTTAGGTACCCGTTCAAAGCTTATCAAAACGTTAATTTTACCGTACTTTACCTATGCTAGCTTGGTCTTCCCGTCCCTTGATGCGTCATGTCGTGATAAACTCAATGTAGCCTTCAACGATTGTACAAGGTTTGTTTATAATCTTCGCCGATCCGACCATATAAGTCGATATCGTTCTTCTGTTCTGGGGTGCACATTGGATGTATACTTATCGCTCAAGGCAATGACATTCATTTACAAACTCCTACACTCTGATCGTCCATCATACCTCCATGAGTATCTCCGTTTTGGTCGTACGACTAGAAGAATACTATTTATCCTACCTAGATTCTCCCATTTAGTTGCGCAGAGATCTTTTTTGTTCACTATACTCAATTATGGAATAGTTTACCCGCTGATATACAGAGTGCGGGGTCATTGGGTGTTTTCAGGAAACGTGTCTTCAACTATTTTACTAGTCAATAATATTCCTTCAGTTATTTTAGGTTTTCAGTTTGTTTTACTCTTCTTCTTACTTGTTTTTCTTTTTATAATTTTGTTTTTATTTAAAAATTTTTTTTTTTTTTTACACTTCACAATTGCTTTTGTTTAATTTGCCGTTATATATTTAAAGTACATACGCTTTCAGCGGAATAAGATATTGTAATCTTGATGTACTGAAACCTTAATAAATAAATAAATAAATAAATAAAAAAAAAGGGGTCAATGTGGTGAAAATAGGTCCTAAAGTGTTCATACGTCCAGGGTGTGAAGGCCACAAAAACTAGGGAATGTCTTCAGGAAAACGCAATCACAGCTCTGTCAGCAAAGTCCCATCCACCAACCCGTCGTGACCACTGGGCGTGACCACGCACGAGGGCTCAGCGCGGAAAAACTGGTTGGGCACTAGAGGCCAACAATCTAGTCTCTGGACGGATCACACGGCAACGACTTAGGCAAAGAAATATGTAACACGAATTGATTACAGGACGCTAAATAGAGTGGGAGGAGTGAAAAGTATACCGGACGAACTCCAGAGATATCGAGTAAACGTAGCAGCATTGCAAGAGACCAGATGGCGAAATAATAATAATAAGATTACAGAACTCAAATTTGGAGTGGCATTTTTGGTGGACAACTCAATAAAATCGAGCATCATCGATTTTAAAGGTATCAGTGGAAGAATATGCTTACTAAGACTCAGGACGCGATTCCACAATCTGTCCATAATCAACAATCACGCCCCAACAGAAGAGAAGCAGGACGAAGAAAAGGATGAGTTCTACGATACCCTGCTAAAAGCTTTTAATCAAATTCCGTCAAACGACATGATCGTGGGAGACGCTAATGCGAAGATAGCAAAGGACTACGCTAACAACAATGGTACCCGCCTAATTGGTTTTACCACATCACGCGGAATAGTCATTATGTCCACCTTTTTTCCACATAAAAAAGATCCACAAAATGACGTGGATATCACCCGATGGGATTACGACCAGATTGACCATGTCTTAGTAGAGAAAAGAGGCGCAAACAATGTACTAGATGAATCTAATCGGTGGCAGGCCAGCAAGACGACCGAGGAAAATATGGTTTGAAGCCGTAAATACAGACGCTGCACACTTGTTGGGCGTAAGAAATTGGAGTACTCTAGCCAGTTAGCGAGAATATTGGAGGACAAAACTGAATGAGGCCAAGGCTCGATTTGGGCGGTACTGTAGTGCCATTGAACTGAACTAAACTGAACAAGTTTCATTTCCTTTAGTGCTAGACAGTTTTTACGGAACTGCTTTGGTTGACAGAATATGGATATTTGAAATTAGAGCTTAATATAGTAGAAAGTGCTCCGGGTCTCGTAAGGTACTTCTAATATCAACGAGTACAGTAATGGTGCTGGATGGAAACGAAAAACTGGTCAAGGACAATCGAGAATTTTTGCATTTTTTCGTCAATTTTTTTAGAAAAAATACACAGTTTTTGATAAAAGTCAATTTTTCGATCATCATAATGTCAAAAATGAACTAATAATACAATAGAAATTGAACTTTGCCAAAAAAGCTCAAATTTTTCTAAAAAATTGACGAAAAAATTCAAAAATTGTCGATTTTCGATTCGATTTTTTTCACTTTTCTTCAAGTTTAAAAATGTTTCTTTTTCACCATCAAAAGTGCATAAAAGAAGCTACATTTTAAAAAAAGTAAGAACCTCATACGAAGCGATGCACAAAACTGATAGGCCAATCAATTTTCAAATTTGAAGTCAATTTTTGAGCCTTGTGTTAGATATTTTGACTTTGAATTTTAACCAGTTATTGTTCACATTATAAAGTATAACTTTTGAAAATTTCATCAAACTTCACGAAAAATATCTGAAGTTATCACTAAAAAACCAAAATTGAGCAGTTTCTTCAGTTTTTGAATTTTTTTGAGGTTATGTGTGGAGATAAAAGTTGCATATTGTAACCGCTGGTAGCCAATATCATAACGAACAACCTCTATTTTTTTCGATTTTTTCGGACCTACACATGCCGAGATATACGCATCTATATTTAGAAAGAACGACCAAAATGGTAAGTTTTTGACATAATGGCCGATAACTTACGTAGCGGCGGTTGCTAGAGGTAGAAAATGTCCATTTCGTATAGTATTCGATGTAACTAACATGTTCCAAAAAAAAAAATTTACTCTCGAGACAATTCCTTATGTTTTGCTCATCTGACTCCACTAAATGGGGATTGTAAATGTATGCGAAGGGCTGGCAGTGTTTGCCAGTAATTCTGATACCATATGATTAATTTAGCCAATGTTTTGGGAGTGCTGGGTGATATAACGCAAAGATAACAGTTTATAGTTAGAAGCAGAAGTCTTTGAAAATGACAGCTTATCACTCACCTATTTAGCAACAAACAATTGTTAATTTCTGCATTAAAAATTACACTATGCTACGAAAAACCCCAAACTGTTTCCACAATACTATCGCATTCCCAAAATACACTTCTACTCAAGAAAAAGAAAATACTAATTTTTTCCCCTGTTATTTCAATAAAAATTTGATTTCTAAGTAGATTCTTTCCCCCAAAGTGTTTCTTAAGTTGCTTGGAGACCCTTAAAAAGTGGCAAAAAGTTAAAATTCTGAGAACTTCTTGAATATATGAACTTTAACCTAAGATAAAGAAACAAAAAAATGATAAAAAAAATGTGAACGAACGAAACGAAGAAAAAAAATTAACGAAGAATTTGGAACAGCTCTTAAATTCTTGTCACTGATTGAAAAGTTTTTAAATTATGAAAGTTTAAAAAAAAAAAAAGTTGGAAACTCTTAAAAAATTTCAACTTCAGTACTTCTCTCCTCTGTTGGAGCTTATAGATCGCTGTAGTATTTCTGTATAGTTAGTATTCTAGTCTGTATATGATATTTATGAAAAGTTTATTGGAACACTAGCATCAACTTTACGAGGCAATGGCGGAGATATTATTTCTGCTGATATTGAAGACGTAACAAAAAAATTGACCTAGATATAACCTTATAAGAAATGTAGTAGTTTTTAAAATCGTATAACTATCATCTTACTAAAGAAGTGATTTTTAGTAAGTTTTCTTCTATAAGCCAAACTGGAGAATGATTTTTACTTGGGAAGTTTTTTCTTATTTTTCCAGTGATATTTGTTTTGAACTACAAATACTTGAACAATGAAAAACTTGACAACTTCCAAAATATAATAGTACTTCAATTCAATAAGGGTTTTGTTAAAGAAGTAAAATCGCTTTTTGTAATAAAAAAGTCCTTGAAAGAATTTTATTAAAATGAATTAGACCAAATATTTATTGCTTAATAAACAAACTTTTGTAATATATTGGCTTATACTGACCTGGTCTCAGTAAGGATGTAATTTAATTTTAATAATTCACTGAGGCAGTTACTCACAGTGGCGTCCTCAAACCCTCCCGAAATGTCTTTTGTTTCATACAAAAAATTACTTGAACAATTATAAAATATCATTTTGTAATTTTGGCGAAGAAACATCACCTGATAGTTGTTTAAGTTTGGTTTATTATAAACTAGCAAAAAACCCGCGTGCGTTGCAACGCCTTTAAATAAAAAAAGACTATGTGTGCACAGTCCACGGTAGGAAAAAAGTATAAAGAGGTAAAAGAACAAATCTTCAAAAATTTATTTTGAATAGGTACCTATTAAAATACTTTTTTTAAAATTTGATGTTAAGCGACTCCTATCGAAAGACGTACAATAGACAACTGGGCAAGCATATCAAACTGAAATTAGCCGGCGTGGACCGGACTTAACCGAAATTATTTTTTTATAATTTTTCAAAATTGCTCTTATAACAACACTTTTATTTTAATGCCTCTCTATAGACCATGTTCTGCGTTTTATTGTTTGGGGCATAAATTATTAAGTTTGTTGAGTTGCTGACTCGAGAGCATGCAACGTATAGTTGTCCATGAGTAAAGCAATTTTTACTTAAATCAATTCCCACTTTTCCTAATGTTTGGCCCTGAGACTTATTAATCGTCATCGCGAAACATAAGGTAACAGGGAAGTGTAAGCGTTTGAATTTAAAGGGATAATTGCTCGGAATTTTAGGTATCCTAGGTATAAGCACACTTTCGCCTTTCCCACAAACCGTTAAAATTGTAGCTTCAATTAAATTCTTGTGTAATGCGACAATTATCAATCTAGTACCATTGCACAATTTTGGTGGATTTAAATTACGGAGTAAAAGAACGGGTACGTTCACTTTAAGATGTATTTAATGTGCAGGAAGACCAGGGACTGTTATACTATTTAAAAACTCCACAGGATAATGTACTGCATCGTCCAGTACACAGACCGAGTCTATTGAGCTATATGTAGTTAGAGCACCAGGAATTTTGTCTAAAATTATTTTGTTAAGGAGGGCTACTTCTTCAATTTTAGGAGCCAGAATGGCCCTTTCGCAGAACCACGAATCTTCTTTTGAATTAATGTCTTCTACATCTTCATAGATTTCTTTAATCAATGTTTCGGTATGCGTAAGGACTTCGCAAAGAGTAGGCGGAAATACGATTTCGTGATTATTGTTTATTTCAGGAAATTTTCCCTCACCAAATAATGTAAAAAAAAACAAAACTTGCGATTTCGCCCTTTTCATAGGTTTTTATAAATCCGCTTCACTTGTTTCTGCTCCTTTTTTCCAATTTTCACTTTTAACCGTATATGTACTTATTACGTACTGAAAATTATGCAAAAAAGGAACAAAACTTGGGTTTTCGCCCTTTTCGTAAGTTTTTTTAAATCCACTTCACTTATCTTTTTTCCACTTTTCACTCTTAACCATCAAAACTTCCTTTTGATCAATTTAAATCTTTTCACTTTTTTCTTTTTTCTTTAAAACAACAAAACTATCAATTTTTGTAAATCTTCACTATTTTTTTAAACATTTAAGTTTTCGTTTTTCCGCTTTATCTTCTTTTTCACTTCACATAGTCTAGAGAAAATCCCATTGGAAATGTTATTGAAGTTTTTTTAATAATCTACCGATCGAAAGATGGCCCTCTATTTGAGGTAAAACTAGCCATCAAACTTCTATTTCGAATTTGTCGCATCTTCCAAATTCTAAAGTGAATTATAATTTATTTTAATTTATGCCTTTTTCACTATTCTATTTTTATTTATTTGTTAAAAGTTTTCATGAATAATAACATATTCTTGTTCTTCTTTAGAGAAAATTGAGCAATTTTTGGTTATTGGTTAAAATAATGAGTAATTTTTTGGTTACTATAGAGACTTGGGTAAAATATGAAACCTAATCTCACAACCGACTTTTCATATGTAAACAAAAATACTCCTCCACCAACCCCCTCGCCAACGCAATAAAAGATATTAATAGTTTCTTTTGGGGACTTAACATTAGAAATTTAAATAGCCTTAATTTATGCCTTTTTCACTATTCTATTATTATTTATTTGTTAAAAGTTTTCATGAATAATAACATATTCTTGTTCTTCTTTAGAGAAAATTGAGCAATTTTTGGTTATTGGTTAAAATAATGAGTAATTTTTTGGTTACTATAGAGACTTGGGTAAAATATGAAACCTAATCTCACAACCGACTTTTCATATGTAAACAAAAATATTCCTCCACCAACCCCCTCGCCAACGCAATAAAAGATATTAATAGTTTCTTTTGGGGACTTAACATTAGAAATTTAAATAGCCTTAATTTATGCCTTTTTCACTATTCTATTATTATTTATTTGTTAAAAGTTTTCATGAATAATAACATATTCTTGTTCTTCTTTAGAGAAATTTGAGCAATTTTTGGTTATTGGTTAAAATAATGAGCAACTTTTTGGTTACTATAGAGACTTGGGTAAAATATGAAACCTAATCTCACAACCGACTTTTCATATGTAAACAAAAATATTCCTCCACCAACCCCCTCGCCCATGAAGTAAAAGTTATTAATAATTTCTTTTAGGGACTAAATATTAGAAATTTAAATAGCCTATAATCTAAGTTAGGTTATTTTTGATATATTTGGAGAAAATTAATATAATCAGTGCAGGACTTTTTGCGTTTATCCCGGACAAACAGACGGAATGACAGCGGGCTCTGCTTTATTTATATAGATATCAGCAGAAATATAGAACATATTGTGCCTCGAACACGGATCGCAAGTGGCTCATAAATAGTGGTTAAAGTCAGGGAATAATTCAGACAATATAGATTTTTGATTTCATGATAAAATAACCAAATTATTTTATATACAAAACAGAGTCCGCTGGAGGGCAACGGTTTCCGCCCTATGTCCCATGAGGGATTAAAGGAGCGCAATGATGATGATGATGATATGTAAGGATCTGCTTTGGTAAACCGATCCCTAAAGTTATTTAAGGATTTACACTTCCAGGACTTGAGTGGTGCTTGAGTGGTTTTTACAAAAATTTATTTAACACAAAAATGATTCTCGACAAAATGCATCTTTCTAATGACTCATATTTTCGTTTACTTCAATAGAATGGAGAGTATTCGGAAAGCTCACTGCTTGAATGTAAATCCAGTTCAGATCTCACATTCGGTCATTCTGACGTATCATACCCCGAATGATTAGCCCCATCCTTTAAGATCATCTGCTGCGGTGTCCTGAGTCCCTTGCGGTCACCTGTGTTTTTGACGTTTCACAAAGTCTACTAATAATATACCAATTTGTTTAATTTTGAAATTCCTGAAAATTAAAATGAAGAAGTAAGCTAAATTTATTTTATTTTATTTTTATTTCAATAATAGCTGCGTCTCTTTTCTGATCTTTTTTACTATTTCCACTCGTGAGTACTCGCAGCTACTCTTTTACTGAAAAGCCTTTAGATGGCTTTTGATTGCATTTAACTGATTTCTTCATATAAAAACATCTATAAATTAAATTTCAGTCGTAATTATCTAAAACTTTTATGTTTCATTTTACTTTAAAAAATTTACCGTATTAGTTTCCATTATGTAACTGGTGTCCATTTTAAATTTTGAATTACGTCGCATAGCTTATTTTATTCTACATGGCATATGCTAATGACATAGCCTATTGTATTCTACTAATGATGCCCTTTCATCTGATGTCCATGTCGAGGGGGTTGTAAAGAAAACGGTAATCCGCCCTCTTGAGATGGCCGCCATGAACCTAAAGATATATTAGGCATACTATATTGCTTATGGTGTTCTACAACCCCACCTCTTGAGGTGGCCGCCATAGATCTAACGACATAGCCTATTGTATTCGACTTATGATGCCCTTTCATTTGATACCCTTGTCGAGGGGGTTGTGAAGAAAATGGTAATCCGCCCTCTTGAGATGGCCACCATGGACCAAACCATATATTGAGTATACTATATTGCTTATGGTGCTCTACTTATCATACTCTTTCATTTGATACACATGTCGAGGGAGTTGTGAAGAAAATGGTAATCCGCCCTCTTGAGATGGCCGCCATGATTCTAAAGACATAGCTTATTGCACTCTACTTATGATGCCCTTTCATTTGATACCCTTGTCGAGGGGCTTGTGAAGAAAATGGTAATCCGCCCTCTTGAGATGGCCACCATGGACCAAACGATATATTGAGTATACTATATTGCTTATGGTGTTCTACTTATCATACTCTTTCATTTGATACCCATGTCGAGGGAGTTGTGAGGAAATTGGTAATCCGCCCTCTTGAGATGGCCGCCATGGACCAAAGGATATATTGAGTATACTATTTGCCTATGGTGTTCTACTGATCATACTCTTTCATTTGATACCCATGTCGAGGGAGTTGTGAAGAAAATAGTAATTCGCCCTCTTGAGATTCCGGCCATGGACCAAACGATATATTGAATATACCATATTCCTTATGGTTCTCTTCTTATCATACTCTTTCATTTGATACCCATGTCTCGGGTGTTGTGAAGAAAATGGTAATCCGCCCTCTTGAGATGGCCGCCATGAATCTAAAGACATAGCCTATGGCATTCTACTTATAATGCCCTTTCATTTGATACCCATGTCGAGGGGGTTGTGAAGAAAATGGTAATTCGCCCTCTAGAGATGACCGCCATGGACCAAACGATATATTGAGTATACTATATTGCTTATGGTGTTCTACTTATCATACCCTTTCATTTGATACCCATGTCGAAGGGGTTGTGAAGAATATTTCAATGTGCCCTCCTGAGACGGCCGCCATGGATATAAAGGTATATTGAGTATACCATATTGCCTTGTCATCGGAGCTAAAGCTGTATGCAAAATTTCAGCATGATAGCATATCCGGAAGTATTTGAAAAATCGATTGCAAAATTTCTTCTTTGAAGAAAACAGTAATCCGTCCTCTTGAGACGGCCTTAAGGATCTAACGGTAATGAGTATACCAAATTACATTGTCATCGGAGCTGAAGCTGTGCGCAAAATTTCAGGGTGATCGGGTAACCAGAAGTATTCAAAAAATCGATTGCAAGATTTGTACCGGACAGACAGACAGACAAGAAAGCGAGCTAATAAAAACGTTTTAAAATATTAATTAATTAGCATTACCCAGTAGTACAGTTCGGTTAAGGGGGTTAATACGTGTAAACCGTGTATCTTTGGAACCGCGCGTACGCCGGAAAAATTAATGCAATGTGAAATTTGTTTTTTTTTTATTCTTTTATTAAAAGGTAACAGTGCAAGAAAAAAATTTTTTTTGTGGCGTGCTGAAAATGGCGGCTGTGTTGGGGGTCGAATATTAGGCCCAAATTCTAGTAGAAGTTTTGCCGGCGCCGCAAAAATCATCTGAGAAAAAATTGCTATTAGTTATTATCAGAAAATATATGTACCTTCTAAAGTAACTAACAAAAAAAAATATTTTCGCAAAAATACAAAAATACACCCGAACCGAAAAAAATGACCTTTTTTTCTTAATTGCGCGAAAATGGCGCCCCGGATTTCGCCAAAAACAATGAAATTTTTAGTTAGATTAGAAGTTCTGTGTTTCAACAAGTTGCTGTCCAAATTTTAGATCAGTGGGACTAAAACTTGCCGAGATATTCTACTTCCATAATCAAAAATCAGTGTTTCGAAATAATTCGGTTTAAACTTTGCGTTCATACACTAATCAGCTATTCCAGGGCCATACATCTTTCCTTCATGATTGCGAGGATCATCAGAATTGAAAACCACTTAAGGGGATTATTCTTGAGACCCCCTAAAGTCTATTTCATAAAAAAAATTTTTTTTGGAAATTTTGAAAATTTACACGTGTTGACCCCCTTAAAGTTTTGTATTTAGGGAATTAGTCAAACTAGACTATGTTAAAATTTGAAATTGATATCTTTGTAAAGTTGGTGTATTAAAGAGGAAACTCAATTACTACTTTTGTCCTCTCTTCTGATGGTCTTTGCTCCCGCTAGACATCGCGTGTATTTTCTTATGAAGAGGGACGCAGTTTTTTGATAGCCCATGGGCGCCGAATATCTTAGGACGGTCCTGGTTCAAATTAGTCTTTTCGTCAATATATATCGAATAATAATAATAATAATAATTCGTGGTCGATAGTTTGATGATTTGATGAAATTGAAGAACAAATAGCACCTACATAGCACAAATACCTATACAGCTAATAAATTAATAAAGCATTTAAATTAGGTCACCACTCGAAATGTCATGATTTTTGTATATTCTACTTGCAATGTTGACGAAACTTAAAAAAGCTGTTGGTTCAATACACGCTGTCTTGTTCAATTGAATTTGAACGAAAAAACGCCCTTAAATATTCTCTAATTGGACAGAAACCTTTCTATACCTGTTCAAACGTTGTCGATTTCTACTTATCACGAATCTTCTTCACTCCAACTATGTATTTAGGCCAAAGTATCTTATCCTTATTATATCGAATTAGACAGTAATATTGCTTCAGTTTTATTCTCATTGAAAGAGAAACAGAAACAAGCAAAAAAAACAAGGCCAAGAAACAACAAATGATTTTCATTACATATATTTCTCCACATATTGTCGAAAACTTCCAATTACTACCATAGCATAAGCGAATAGTCTACTAAAATCTCATGTTTTATTGAAATGTATTCACATAACAAAGGAATGCGAACATATTGACTTTCGTGTGTACCTTCACTAATTAAAGGTTTCAAATATTCTCCCCCTAAATTCATGTTACAGGCATTCTAGATAAAGAAATCAGTTAATTAAAATACCAACACCTCCAATTCACCAGCATCGATATTACCACAAAAGTTTATTGATTTTCCTTACAGGGTAGTCTTTCTATACTTACATATATGTATGTATAGCAAGAAGATAGTAGAGAACACGTCAGAAAGTCAAATTGTCTCGTTATAGGGAATACGTACGAACTTACATACATTATTTTGGGGTCTACAGCTGTATACGCAAACGTATTGTACGTACGAATAGGGGTAAAACCACGCACAGACGAATGAAAAGGGTCGAAAACAAGAAATTCTGTGAAGATATACGCCTAATTTATTCAAAGAGGCCATTTCAACAAATTTGTCCCTATACCGTGATAATGCTTAGACCTATTTGTCTAGGCACTGGCACAGTTTTCCTGCCTCCGACGTTGCTTATGCTTATTGTAGGGTTACACAGTGGAGTTTTGACAATACCAAAACAAGAACAACAACAACAACAAAAAGAAAAAAGAAAAGAGAGAGCCTCCGACACGGTGATAACAAGATGAGCAAAGGGTAAAAAGCCAAGGTTTCTATACAAGGCAACAACAAGTCCTTTCTGCGGATGTGCCTTTCAGTTGTCATTAGGTTTATACATGGTATCCCTCAGTATTAAAATAATGGAGTACTAAGGGTCCTCCACGATCCGAATGGAATGTATTCGCAATTCGCAAAATATATCCTTGGTGCGCACAAAGTATTAAATAAATGCAAATATTTTATAGCGTCCCTTGTAACATAATGGGTAATCACCCTGTGTAGAGAGAGTCCTAATTGTGCACAAGAGGCTGGACGCATACCATTTGGTTGTGAGGCGCGGTGGTGGGAGTTGTATCCTTGATTTCTTCACTAATTCCCCATTAAGTTCCTATACTAACAGATTAACGTTAAAATCAGCTTCAATCCGACTGAGCAATATAAGGCATAACACATAATACATAATCGGGGCCAATAAATTTGACTTTATGAAAGGAGCCCGCAGAAAGCTATTGCTTTGATTTTCAAACGTCTCAAGCCGTCTGGGGTATACTTACGTATAGTATATGGTAAAAGAGATGCTCTGGTTTTTGAATAATTTAGTCGCATGTCATTAACCCATTTACATCGTCCCTAATCCTTCTACTAAATCCTAATAACTGGTCCCTCAGCACAGCTTCTACAAAGGCACATAAAACTCGGGGGCTGCGAAACAGTTAGACCCAACCCCAAACATATTCTGACCCAGTGCAAATATACACTCGGGGATTATCTGCACGCGGAATTAAAGTTTGGTTCACCCACCATCTCCCACCACTACTACCGCACCCATTCCACGCCAAACTCTTTGACCCCATCTTTCAGCTTAATGCTTTAATTTCATAAGAGTGGGACGAGGGTTTTAGTGGCGCTAGTGGGATGGGGGACTGAGCACCGGGGGGAAACCCCTGTGTAATTAAAGGGCGACGACGAATACTAACGAACATTCAGGACGAAAGTCGATGTACGGGAAAACATCCACATGCATGGTAGAGGGTGTACGCACGAGTGGGTTTTTATTAAATTTTTATGGAAATTTTTTCTCACTTTTTCCTGCCATCTGTATTTTTAGTCCTGCTTGAGATTTTCTTTAGACCATTCCAGCTTCAACTTTTCTTCGCTTTCTCTTTTTCCCCAATTTTTGTTTTTCAATTTCTGTTGTTCTGATTGTCTTGACACTTCACAGGATCTGGATTTTGTTTCTTTTTCATTTATTTGAATTGATTTCCATCCTTATGGCTTTTTCTATTTTTGTATAATAATCCTTTTGTCAACGTAGGGAACTTAAATTTGATTTTATTCACCGAAAGTTGTTGAATTTCAATTTTTGGATAATTTTTCAGATTTTTTATCAAAAAAAAAAATCTAATCGGTAGAAGTGATATTGTCTTGTATTCTTTTTAAGCTCTAAAAATCAAAGATATTTTTGAACCTCTATAAATTGAATTCACTAGAGGCCGCCGGCAGCCCAGGTCGACAGGCACGGCCCGATGAAGGACACACAATACTCAGTGTGACTGAGGGATGAGGACTTCAGGTATAGGCCTGACAGGCTCTGGTATACAGGTGACGTTCACGAGAAATTAAATGTATGGGAAATTCTCTCGCAGACAATCCCTTCACTGCCTTCACGCCAAATTTTCTGTGCCTTACGGCGGCTCCTCACGCCATGAACACCCGCGAACAAGCGCGAACGCGAGGGTGGATGGTTCTCGCGCCTAGTTCACGCCTTGCAGTCAGTTTGAAGTGGATACGGATTGAATTCGTTCTGTAAATTCACGGCTTAAGACTGAATAGAAGTTCTGCGGTGGTAGCACGTAAGTTGTTTCAGTCGACCTCTTCATACAAAAATTCAAGTGTTACAAAAAATGTTGTATGAAGAGGCCGATTGAAACAACCTACGTGCTACCACCCCAGATCATCAGGCACAAACTGACGATAAATGCCTACATACATAAGGTATTTTTCAGTTTTCTAGGACTGCAGGCCCTATGAAAACTTTCAGGCCACGACCGAGTAGCATAGTAGCCCCTCAATTGTCCGCAAAAATCGCCTCGCGTAATTTATGGACGACCCCTTTCCTACAACTCCTTTTATTTCAAATGGGGAGCTGATAACAGAAAGCGAAATAACGATTTACTAGCAACTCTACTTAGCTGTAATTCTACTCTGAGCAAATACAGCTATATCATCATCGGAACTTCCAATGTATACAGGTATCTCCAAAAGACGTGACGTCATAAATTCATCATCATCACCTCACCTCACGTCACCACACGTAGATCTTAGCGCATGCTTTTATAGAATTTACCCGGATCCCTTGAAAAGAGGTTATGCTTAACCTTAGCCACCTACGACTTACAATAGGGATATCCTTATGGGCTACTGGAAGGGACATAATGTCAATGTCAACGCTAGTGGAATGGCAGTACGATACTATTGTTGATCAGTGATAAGTTCTGAAAAAAGGACATTACAAACTTCACTTTGAACTTAGAAAAAGAGACGGCTTCGCTTTAGTTTTAGGCAGAGCAAAATAAAGGTTTTTAGATCGGTAGCGAGAGAGAAAATTAGGTCACCTGCAAATATCAACAAGAGCATGAATGATCTGAAATACATCGACGATCCAAGAGACAAATGATTCAGTTGTAATAGTTATGGAAGATGCGAGTGTTTCAGCAGTCTCAACAGCTGCAGTCACTGATGCATCAGGGAATGTGGAGGCAGCGGCTACAATCGCATTCATGCACCCACAACGCTGCAGCAGAGAAACCAACAACAATTGGAGGCAAAATATCCGAATGCCTTCAACTAAATCTTAATTATAAACGATGTGCCCCAAATAACATGGATGTCTTTCTACGCGTGGAAGATTTCCACGTAGTCATTGTGGTGAGCCCTGGGTTAGATGATCGACAATCAAAGGTATCTCGCACAGAGAATCTAACATTGTTTGCAGTAGAAAAGACATTGGTAACTCAAGGGTTTAGGCTAACCAGTGTCTACTCAAGAAATTCATTACGTATGCAGTAGTTACAATTTAAACGACCTAATTATTATAAAGGTGGTCAGTCATCAGCGGAATAGGGGAATAACATGTAGCATAACATGCACGTGCCGCAACTATTTCGGACTGATGGAAGTGCGATCATAACCTCCTAGCGGTGGCCACTGGTAACTATTCTATGAGAGAGGATAGGCTAATATGATCGGGCTAGTCCCTTCCAAGTAAGGTTGGCGTGAGGCTAATAACCTCACCCCTAAAAATCAATTATTACGGAACGAGCAACATGCCTCGGATACTGGAATAAACGACGACGACCACGGAAACGGAAAAAGCAAAACGATTTTCGAATTTTTTCATGGAATGTTCGAACTCTGTACAGAACTCGAATTACACAACATCTGGCCGATACCCTGTCAAAGTATAAAGCTGACATTACCGCCATTCAGGAGATGAGATGGACAGGGAATGGTGTTTTGCAAAAACCTGAGTATGACGTATATTACAGCTGTCATACAAAACACCATGTTCTCGGAGTAGGTTTTATGGTCAGCAAAAGAATGAAGCCTACCATTATCGGCTTTAAAGCAATAAACGAAAGGCTATGCTCCCTTCGTGTGCGAGGTAAATTTTAGAACATCAGCCTTATAAACGTTCACGCACCTACAGAAGAGTCCCCGGATGAGGATAAAGAAGAATTCTTCGAGTTAGTTGAACGGGAACTTAATGCCTGCCCCAGGTATGATGTAAAAATCATACTGGGAGATCTGAACGCCAAAGTAGGCCGGGAGCCCATATACAGGCAATATGTCGGCAACCACAGCTTGCATGAAAACACTAATGACAATGGACAGCGAGTTGTAGAGATGGCAGCAAGTAAGAA
Organism: Thereva unica; assembly: GCA_949987705.1. Classification (NCBI taxonomy): domain Eukaryota; kingdom Metazoa; phylum Arthropoda; class Insecta; order Diptera; family Therevidae; genus Thereva; species Thereva unica. Next base: position 94,231,133 of record OX465282.1, read on the forward strand.
CTTGGTCGTTGCAAGTACTAGATTTGCGCGTAAAGATATCCATAAAGTCACCTGGGTATCTCCTGATGGAGCCACTCGCAACCAAATAGATCATGTGTTGATAGACCGCCGCCACCTTTCGGGTCTGATGACGGTACGAACGTACCGAGGTGCCAACTTGGACTCGAATCACTATCTTGTTGGTATGGTGCTCCGAGAGCGCATTACAATGCTGAAAAGCTTTGTATCCGCTGATCAGGCTCGAATCAACACAGCTGCACTACGCAATGAAATGGCCAGAAACAGCTACGGTCATGCATTAGAACTCGCTCAAAGTCCTGGGGATGAGATGCCGGGCGTCGACGAGAACTGGACCCGCCTTAAAAATACTGTCATTAGTACTGCTGATTCCATCTTAAGCCTGGACCTAATATTCCGTACCGTACCGTAACAAAATTGAACGACTCTAAGCTCAGTTACGGCATTTTGACAGATGCCCTAAATGAAAACGTAAAGTGGCAAGCGACAAGTGCAAAATGGATAGCATAAACAAAGATTTAAGAGATTTATTTGCATTATTTAAGCTGTGGAAGCATTAGAAACAGATTAGAAGTGATCAGAGGAAAACTAATTAACTAATTACATGAAATCTTTCACTCAAAAACAAGATTTCAGTGAAGGGTAACTGAAATCTCTCACGTTTTTAGAAACAAACATGGTAGTAAAATTTCTTCCTAAACATGGAAATGCCACCGACTACGAATGATTTATTGCCCTCATAAATGAGTACAGGGCCGCATTGGGACGGACATTATTGTTTTATAAAAACAACAAAGGGTGTCGTATTTTACAACACTAACCTACTTATTATGATTATTTCTAGAAAAAAAGGAAATGGAAATTTGAAAGATTGTTGTGTAGGGTAATAATTATAATATTTCAAGTCATTAACTGCTCCAATTTTTAAAAAAATTGTTAAAATGTGAACAAGTTTTTTAAATAGCTAACGGATGCTAAGGTTTCGTGCCATTCTTACGGCACCATTACGGACCATTCGAGAATTTAACGAACATTCGGCAAGTTTATTAAGTCAATTTAGGTCGGTGCCATATGAACACTTATGTTCGTAGGTTACGGTACTTACGGTTACGGTACGGTACGGAATATTAGGTCAGGGCTTTAGGCAGAAGTCGTAAAGATCGGAACGACTGGTTCCATAATGTATGCAAGCTGGCAACTGAACGTAAGAATGCTGCGTACCGAGCAATGCAGCAGTCTCAGAGAACACGGGCAAGTGAAGAGATATAAAGAGCTCAGAAAAGAAGAAAAGAGAATTCAAAGACGAAAAATGGAAGCCTGGGAAAAAAATCTAGTCTGTGAGCTAGAACAGTATAGAGAATGACGGCCGCACCAGGCGCGGGAGTTATACCAAAGAGTCCGCAGTATGACGCAATTCACACCACGTTGCACATAATGCAAGGACAAAGAAGGGAATCTGATCACCGATCCTAAAGGCATCTTGGAGCGATGGGAAGAGCACTTTCATGAATTAATGGCGAGCTAACTGAGGATTCGGAGGCTCCACCAATATCTGATGATAATGCTATGCTGCCGCCACCAAGCATAGAAGAAGTTAGCAGAGCCATCGGCCGGCTCAAAATCAACAAGGCCTCGGGTGCAGACGGCATCGCAGCGGAGCTGATTAAATATGGAGGGCCTACATTACACAAAGCGATTCATCAATTAATTGTGCAAGTATGGGAGCAGGAAGTGATGCCAGTAGATTGGAGAAAAGGCATCCTCTGCCCGGTACACAAAAAAGGAGATATCACAGCGTGCACAAATTATCGCGGTATAACGTTGTTGAGTACCGTGTATAAGATATTCTCCGCTATCCTACAAAACAGGATGGCATACGCCAGAAACATCATAGGCCATTACCAGTGTGGCTTCAGCCCTGGCAAATCAACGACTGATCAGATTTTCACCTTGAGGCAGGCTATGGAAAAATGTCTAGAGTTTCAAAACTCAATTCAACACCTCTTCATAGACTTTAAAGCCGCCTATGATAGCATAGCCAGCGTAGAACTCTACAAAGCCATGAGAGAATTCGGCATCCCCAACAAACTGACAAGACTATGCAGGTTGACCATGTTCAATGTGTCAAGCCAAGTAAAGGTATCTGGAACACTGTCCAGACCAATCAACATCTATAATGGATTCCGACAAGGGGACGGTCTGGCCTGCCTCCTTTTCAACCTGGCGTTGGAGAAAGTGATCCGAGATTCGGGCGTGACATCAAGGGGTACAATCCTCCACAAGTCCACCCAATTACTGGCTTACGCAGACGACATTGACATCATTGGAAGAACAACAACAGCTGTACAAGAAGCTTTTACTCAGATTGAGCAAGCGGCAGGAAATCTAGGACTGCACATTAACGAAAGCAAAACAAAGTACATGGTGGCCTCGTCTGGAAGAACACCTAACATTGGTCCCACAATCAAAGTAGCGGAACACGAGTTTGACGCGGTAAAATCATTTACCTACCTTGGGTCAATAGTAGCAGCCGAAAATAGCATGGAACCAGAAATACGCGCACGACTGCTAAAAGCCAACAAAGCCTACTATAGTCTGTCAAGGCTCTTCAAATCCAAATATCTAACCATAACGTCTAAACTTTTACTATATAAGACGATGGTCTTACCTGTTCTCACATATGCATCCGAAACGTGGGTGCTTAGCAAAAAGCACTCAAACCTCTTGGGCGTGTTTGAGAGGAAAATACTTCGGAGGATTGTTGGCCCCGTATGTGAGGAAGGACGATTCCGGAGACTCTACAATGACGAGATCTACGAGCGCTATCGCGACATAGATATTGTGAAAAAAATAAAGCTCGGTAGGCTCCGGTGGGCAAGGTGGGAAAGTTCTCTGCGGTAAGACCTATGGGGTGCGACAGCGAGGGAGGCCCAACCTTCGCTGGAAGGATGGCGTGGACCAGGACGCTCAGAGTTTAGGGATGCCAAACTGGAGGACATCGGCTCAGAATCGGGACCGGTGGAGAGAACAGTTGCGCGAGGCCAGGACCGGATCCCGGTTGTAGAACCGATAAAAAAAAAAAAAAAAAGGTAGAAATAAGCACAAAGGCAGATCTTTTTGAGGCCACCAACAGAAGTCAAGGAGCTAATGCGAAAATTAACGACTAAAAGAAATAGCGCTTTTTAGACAGCGACACCAACACAAGACATACTGTATGGGGTAGTAAGGAAAACAACGAGGAAGGGAGCCGTTTTTAATAGCTGGACACTAACATAGAGACTTGTAATAGAAAAGATAATTTCAAAGGCTATGAAATATTTTTGATATTACCCTGGAGGGTCCTGAATACAATTTCCTTTTCAGACAACAATCAAAACTATTACATTATTAACCTAGTGTGAGGCAAGCTACATACTTTATAAGAACAACAATAGAATGAAGTCGTTCAGAGAAATTAACCCTAAATGAACTCTGATATAGAAAGAAGACGTTTCACTGCATTGAAATGAAAAGTAGTCAGGACGGTTTTCAATATCTGATGCGTGAGGTTATCTACAAAATCGCGAGACACAATAATAGAGGGAACAATACTAAGAACTAGGGGGTGCTGGAAAATGGCCAAGTTTAGCAACATTCCTTCTAAGAAAACCTACCAAACAATTTTTACCAGGCAGGGAAACGGTTCATAGACGAATTCTTTTACGGAAGACTTGAGCTTCTCTTGTGAGGATAGCAGTATCACCAGAAGACACTTGCCAAACCTTCATCGTTGTGCGATGAATACTGAGTATTCTAGCCATATAAGACACCAGGGTGGGTAATATAGTGAGAGTATAGTGTACAACCTACACTACAGCTACCAGTTCCAAACTTAGAGAAGGATCGTCATTCCGCACATATTTTGAGGGAGGGACGAAACGACAAAAAATAAAGGCAGATACACTACCGACAAAAAGTTTGGAAGCACTTCTAATAATCCAAATTAAATTGGAAATAATATGAGATATATTATTATTTAATTAAAAATTATTAGGTACTTATTTAAAACAGCAGTTAAACTATAAAATATTAAATAATATTATATTGTTAATAATATTATATTGTTATTACAACATCGATAAAATTAGTTACTATTAATTTGCTATTTCTTTTTACAAAAATTAGAGGTGTTGCTCTAACGTCAAAACAGGTTACAGCACTTTTTCACTACTTGACAAAAACGAAACGTTTGATATCCATACTTCATAGCTATTAATAACATAGGTGAATTAATTTTATTTAATCAATTTTCTCCACCAAATTAGCCATGAATTGTGATGAGGACTCACACACAGAGTCGAAACGTTAAACGTAAAATATATATGTAAAACAATAACAAATACTGTTTATTATTGTCTGTCAAATTGGTCGTAAACCAAACATACATTTGAAGATTCGAAGATATACAGACGTAAACACAACATGAAAAAATTAGAGGTGCTTCCAAACTTTTTGTCGGTAGTGTATGTTTTTCATCTTTTGTCCTAATGACCGTAAAAAGCAAGCTAGTCTCAAACTTTTGAAATTCTATATTTGCCTCCTAGCTTGAAAATTGCAAGAAAAGTCGGAGGATACAGCACTATTCAAAGTAGTACCGTTGAATAATCCCTATAACACAAACAGTTTTTCCTGGACATTAAAAACCTTGGCGGAATTTGGATTCGTTTTGCTGAAAACATAAACTCCTGCATCATGGAAACTAGAATCATCACCTCTTCTTTTCTTCGGCTTCTCCCAGCCTCAGGGTTGTTTTTACATTCCTCTTCCTAACTTCGTTTCTTTCGTTTTTGGCACCTCGACAATTGCATTTAGTTCTTTCCTATATTCGAGCACAACGACGAGTGATCCTACTCGAATCCGGTATCGATACCGAATCGGTATTTCCTCAAGAACTGCGAAGGTCGTAACTGACTTTGCCACGCTTCCTTAAAAACCACTTCTCAACGTTTGCGAGAAAACTGTGGGTCCATCGCCCCTCAACAGATTCGTCTCATTGCCTTTGCCCTCCGTGATAGCCCAATGTGTTTTCTGCGCTGCGCGTTGTATTTAGCTCCCCTCTAATATATTTTGGATCATATAAAGCGCCAGACACCCTCCAGCCAGTAAACTTGTGGGGCTCATTGCCGCTATCACGCACACCTCATGGTAGGACATTGTCCCGTACTCAGCACGCGCGGAGGACGCTTAGTTTGTGCAGCTATGCATTTTCTGCTGTTGGCTGCCTTGTTTAATGCGCATATAGCAAGACTGAGTTAACCACCAAACAAATTCTGCTACCTCGGTAGTATTATTACCGAAAATGGTAGGGCAGAAGAAGACGTAAGTTCCAGAATAAATAAAGCACGAGGCGCATATGCATACCTGTTCCGCATATGGAGATCAACGGTGATCTCCACTAACACCAAATTGCGGCTGTTCAACTCCAACGTTAAGGCAGTTATTTTGTACGGTTGCGAAACATGGAAAGTCACCCAATTCATCACAGGGCGCCTACAAGTCTTCATCAACAGATGCCTTCGTCGTATCCTAAAAATCCGCCGGCAAGATAGAATTTCAAACGAAGAACTATGGCGCCGTGCCGGCCAAGAAAGGATAGACGACCAAATCAGGCGAAGGAAATGGAATTGGGTTGGCCACACCTTGCGACGCGAAAACGAAAATCTAGCCAAACAGGCCCTTGACTGGAATCCGCAAGGTTCTCGTCGAGTAGGAAGACCTAGAACAACGTGGAGGAGAACTCTACTAGAAGAAGCCGCAACAACTGGGAGATCCTGGTCGGAGCTAAGAGCTGTCGCGCAAAACAGAGTCCGCTGGAGGGCAACTGTTTCCGCCCTATGTCCCATGAGGGATTAAAGGAGTTTAAAGAAAGAAGAAGAAGAAGAGTTAACCACCCTCGCCAACAGGAGGCGATGGCTCGGTCTAGGCTTCCCTATGCTGTATAGCATTCCTAGATGCACGGCACAAATATTGTGTTGAAATTTACCTTCCGGTCATTCATTACTCCCTAGTGAATGATCTGTTTCCATACCTTGATCCATACGTACCCTGGTTTTCTCAGTTTGCCGATCAAGACAATATCAAGGCTTTAATCTCCCAGTTAACTTCGTTTGCGCAGAGTTTGATCTCATCGAGGCATCGTGCTACCACCGCTACCACGATCTCGTCCACAAACTCGATCGTAATTGCTTCTTACGCGAGGCGTAGCCTCAACACATCATTATAGATATTGTGATCCATAGGAAAGGGCCTAGGAAGGATCCCTGCGGAACTCCTAATACTGTTATGTATAAACCGTCGCTTCTTACCCTTTTGGGTAAAACACCAAATAACAGTTTCTCACTACATGAGAGTGAAAACCGACATGAAACACAGCTGTGATACAGATTTAATAAAACTTTCATCAAAACGCTTAATGTATAAAGGTATAATAACAGCCCTTCAATATCCACTTCAAAACTCGTCTCGTATATCGTGAAATCTCTAACAGGTACTCCTCTATTAAATTACATAACAAATTGACAAGAAAAGGGTAAAGAAATATCTTAAAGTAAAAATTCAATACAGCGCCATATTTTTCTTCCTTCTCAAAAAAGAAAAAGAGATTCACATCCCTTTCACATTCCGTACGTCCCTTTTTATTCCTTTTTATTAATTTTCCAGAATTCAATCGAATATTTTTCATAAAAAAAAAAAATTTCAATCATTTTCCTGGCCAATATCAGACATTTTCCCCAATCTTATCAATTTATCACTGAAATTTAAAGAAATATTTCGACTACGCTCCTTTATCTATATCTAGATAAATATTCTGTTTGCTTTGCTTTTATCCAAAAACTACTGACGTGTGATTGTGCTTTTCCTTCCTATGTATGGATATATTTTTTTATTCTCTATCTGTGTGAACATCTTCGGTTGCCACCTGTCAATATTGAATATATGCGAGGCCCCAAACCAAAAATGTACACCTTTGGGGCTTAGGGATAAATATGGGCCTTAGAAAATACACATTCGTTTCGCATCCTTCGACAGAATTTCAGTAAGCCTGCCCGCTCTATTTCGCATACTCACCCGCCACAGCTGGAGCCACCCTTATTCACTCATCATACAAATGCGGGTGGCAGTAGTGGGAACCTTTGGCAGACAGTAGAAAGTAGAAACTCGTATAAACCCCGTCAATTTATCAATTTCTCGCTGACTGTAACCACTTTTACCACTACCACTATCGCACGTCATATCTAAATAAATAAAAAATGTCACTTTCAATTTTTTCTGTCTGATTAAATTCTGGGTCTTATGCGGCGCAAACATAAGGGGGTTTGGAAAAGGGGTGCCGAATTGAGTGAAGGTGGTATCTTACGTACATATTACGACGTTTGAAAGGATCAAGCAGAAGAAAGGAAAGAAAGCAGAGAAATGGGGTGCGTAGTTTCTGGGAGGAGGCGGCAAATTCACATGATAAAATGCCACGTATGTGTACAGTTAACAAAGTTGAGGGCCGATGGGGGCTGGGGCGGCTCGCTGGATGCGGGTGCAGAAGCTCAGACGTTATTCACACGAATGTGGAGATTAAAATAACACGGCAACCATGAAAAATGCAAACCACCTTGTAATGTGACAGACATACAAATTTTCCCTCTTTTTTTATTGTAGGCATTTTTTTTTTATTTTGATATTAAAGCAAAAAAACACATCAAATTAAATACTTTGATTGGATTTGATGGAATTATTTTCACCTCGTCACAGTGCACTCCTGTGAATGATTACGTCAGGTGTTGTGAGGTGAAGGATTCAACAAGTAAAGAATAAAGTAACAAAAAAAGGGAATGAATGACGTGCGTGAGCTATAAGAAATTTATGAGATTGTTATATTAGGGGAGGGAATGAGTCTTTATTTTCTTTTGTACAGGTGATTACTGTTTCGTAGAATTCGCGAATAGAAGTGGGGTGGCAATTTTGGGGAATGAAATATTAGTTTTTTTTTGTTTTTTATTATATCTAAAAATTAATCAAGTACTTTTGTGGTAAACATTTGCGCCCACTTTTTTTTTCAGTACGCAGGAAGTGAGTCCCTTTATATGATAGACTAGAGCACATGTGAGGTTAACATATGTGATAAACTAGAGGGGTTAGTCCCTTTTTATTACTGTAGACGATTATATTATTGAGCGCAATGTTGGAATGTAAGATATAATCGACAGGATAGTAGAGAGAAAAGTGAAAGAACTGCCAACGCAAACACTCGGTTTTTCTATTAGACAACACGCCCATCCAATATTATCGCCACTAAACGCTGATCAAAACGGAGGCGACAATCTTGCTTAATATACTTCCACGCGATATCCAGGACTAAAACGGCAGGAAGGTATTGAAAACAGTGAAGGCCATAAACAGTAGAAAAGTTATCTGTGTGGAGCAGAAATGGAAAGGCGAAGAACTATGCTGCTGAGTGGAATTGAATAAAACCTTTAAGATGGTAGTCGGGGATATTAACCCTTACACTATAGTCACCAAATGATGATTTTTAGTGATAGTACACAGCATTACTTTAAAAAGAAATTCTATATACGGTTTTCAAAATAGAAAGTTGAAAAATTTTATTCATAAATACAAGTTATTTTTTGAACCAGAAAGTTAAGAAAAATAATTTATATAGTTTTTTTTTTTGTAAAATAAAGAATAAACAAAAGGAAAAAAATAAAACAACAGTGAGAATGAATTGATGAACTGTACTTTCGTATTTGCCGAATCCCGAGTAATATTTAAACTAGTGGGATGTTGTGCCTAGAGACTAGCCACTAATTGCGCTTTTTCATGGTATTCTTTCTGTTGATTAACACTTCAGATTGGATGACAATATATTAAGTGGAGATTGATCCGCACTCACTTCCAACCCGCCGGATCTGGGAATCGAGGCCAATAATTCGAATGTGTCAAATTGAAAAAAAAAAAACAAAAAAAGCAAATCACACATGTAAACACTATAGAAAACGAATCTAAACATTTTTCTTTGGATTGGAGGAAAATCTAATGTGATGCACTTTGCACAACAGAATTAGGTGTATTATTTTACTTAAACATACATGTCTTATTGTTAAAAATTCGGCTTACCGCACCCTAGTTTGGCCATGGAGATTCATAAGTATCACACTGACCAACGCTATATATAATTAATCTTGAAAAGTTTTTGTTAAAGGCTTATGTAGGTTATAAGTTGTGAGACTGCGTAATCTAAAACTTAACAAAGTATTTAACAAACACTACAATATAATCATCATAGCTTAAAAAAAAGGAAATCAAATGTAAACAATAAAATTCTTTGATTCTTCACCCACGTGATGGTATATTTCTTTATTCAATATAAACAATAGTTTTTGAGCAGCAAATAAAAACTATATTTTTGGGATGTGTAGGGGGGGTCAGGGTGAGCTTAAGTTTGAGTTTTCGGGATTCTAACCCCCCCCCCCCCATTTGGCCGCCATCTTGGAAAACGTATGCAAATGGTTTTTCCACTATATCTCCGAAACGGCACATCTTACCGGAAATTTGCAAGGACACTTTTTGTTTAGAATTAAATAATTTTGTGGTAAAATGAATAATTAAGAAGTTATAAGCCTTAGAACACAAAAATTAGTCACAATATTTTCTTTAAAGGCTCTTTTTTGTTGTTTAAATATACTTCTGGTTGAAATTTCCAGACCATTTTCTCAGTTTTTGGTCTTTTGACCAAGAGCTACATTTTGAGATATGGCCCAAGTCTGTAGCGGCAGTACTTTCAGAGATGAAAGTAGGCTTCAGACGGACAGACGGACAGAGCCTCTGTATAAGCTTTTTTTTTTTTTTTTGAAAAAGCTAAAATGGGCTTACAGCGAGCGAACAGCGATCCGCTTGGCTTTTAGGTGGGATAAGATAGCTGTAGAATTTGTAACCATTTTTAATACGGCCTCACGACGGCCAAACTTAACCAAAAAAATTAAATGGTCAAGAACTAAGCTGTATGCACGGGGCCATTCCACGGACAAATTTGAGCCAAAAAGAATCTGCACCAAATGTATTGATGATTTTGTTATTATGGTAACTTAAGCAATTTCGTTATCTTTGTATATCAACAAAAGAAAGTTTGTGTATGTATGTATGCGTGTGCGCTATAGCGGGGAAGGTCCGTGGGTGACCGCCGAAAATTACCGAAATTCAAAATGGCTACCCAAATATGATTTTTTTTTCTGCGAAAGACTAGAGTCTTGGGAAAGGCCCTTTATACTGTGTCGACAATCTATTTTCTTCATATAGAGTGCAATGTTGAACAGCAGTTCTAGTCGGAAAAGGAAGGAACTGCCACAACCTACCCGCGAAATTTTTTAGTTCAGCTACTACCAAACATTGTCGCGACTTCGACATCGGGGCACCGAGAACCAACTCGCTGGAGTGTTATGCCTCCTGAGTTGAATATCATTAACCGATGACATGCGCTTTGATGGAGCGGGGAAGAGCTAAGGAAGGCTTTAACAGGAGGAATCAGGAATGTAAAGAGGGAAGAAGAAGGAAGGAAAGTTATGTAGGTGGGAAAGTGGAAAAGGCGAAGGATCGTGGGGCTGGCCGGGATTCAAACCCGGGACTTTTGAGGTGGTAGTCAGACGCCTTACTCCCCAGGCTACCGAGGCCCCCTAATTTGCAAATTGTGTTCCGATTTCAATGAAAGTTGATATCTAGGGGCTTTTAAGGTCGCTAATAACGAACTTGTGGTCAAAACTTATAAATTTAAAATGGTCACTCCAATATGGCCGACGAATTTGCCAATGAGTGTTCCGATTCCAATGAAAATCGGTTTCTGCGGTTTTTTGAGGTAGCAAATAACGAATTTATAATCAGAACTTATAAATTCAAAATGGCCGTGCAAATATGGCGGGCTGGTTCTGTTTGAGCCTTAAGTGTATAAAAACCTTACGCTAACAGCTATTAACAATTTTTGGCTCGCCTTTGGGTCCAGGACCGAAGTGTTAGTAATTGGAGGGTTGGAGACTGTTGGGTTATTGTCTAGGGTTAGGAGGCCTGTGCTTAATTGTAGTTACTTTTAAATTTTTTTTTTTACATTTTCATAAAACTACAACTAGTTCACACTAACGAGTAGTTTAAGTTTGACATACATTAAAAGACAAAAAGAAAAGAATATTACAGTTTTATACAGAATTATTTTAAATTTTTAAAACATTTACAGAGGGTGGCCAAATTTCAACTGATTTTTTGTAATAAAAGTACAAGTACAAGAAAGTTTTGATGGAAAGACTGGCCCCACAGACAGCAGAATGGTTCCCAGATGGAAATTTCATATTTATGCATGATTCTGCACCCTGTCAGAAGGCCAAATCTATCACCAAATATTTAAAAGATAATAATATCAACACTTTGAACTGGCCTGGTAACTCCCCTGACCTGAATCCCATCGAAAATGTGTGGGCAGTCCTTAAAACTGAAATAGCCAAAGAAAAAAATTGTAACCAATAAAAGAGAGTTGATTGAAAACATAATCAAAGCATGGCACAACACTCCGAAACTGCAACAGGTAGCTGTATCATGCATTGAAAGTATGCCACGTCGCATCCAAGCTGTAATAGCAGCAAAAGGAGGAGTTACTAAATATTAAAATATTTTTTTTTATTATTTTTAGTATAGATAAGGAATAAACTGAAGTTGCAAATGTTCAGTTATATTTGAAATATGTTCAAATAAAATATTACAAAAAATACAGGAAATTTTGCTTGAGTATAATAATTTGGCCACCCTCTGTAGGTGCCACCAATTAAATCATGTGGTTTGGTGCGCTTCAATCTTCGAATTAGTCCGTTCGTATTGGTGAGTTCCACTGCCTCTTGATTTATGTGCTGTCTCAGCTTTCGATCATGGGCTCCTGCGTATTCCACAATCGTTTCTGCTACAGTGCTCAGTTTAAGGTCGCGATGGAGATCAGTATTTCTTATATACCATGGCGCATTCACTATTCCTCTTATTACTTTATTTTGAACCGTTGGATAGTTTCTATATTATTTTCAGTGGCACACCCCCACAGCTGGATTCCGTATGTCCACACGGGTCTTAATATCTGTTTGTATATAAGCAGTTTATTGTGTATAGATAGAACTGATCTTCTACCAATAAGCCAGTATAGTTTTCTAAGTTTGATGTTGAGTTCCTCTCTTTTCTTTTTTATATGTTCTGTCCACCTAAGTTTTGCATCTAAGTTCATCCCCAAATATTTTGCAGTATTGGAGTATGGGATTTGCATTCCAGAGATGGTAATAGGAAGCGGTTGTGTTTTTTTGTTTGTGAAGTTAACGTGTACTGATTTAGTGCTATTAAGATGTATACGCCACTTTTTAGTCCAATTGACTACAGTATCTACAGCGTTTTGGAGTATACGGGTTGATTCTATAGAATCAGAATCAACTTTTAAATTAGTAGTAAAAGTATCTGGTTACTATTTTATTACTATCTAGAATTCGTAGGCTATGTACTTTAAAAGATCAACTTCTGTAGTGGTTACTGGGTGTAGGATTTGTCTGTCTAATCCTTGTGTATGGTCTGAGGTCCATTAACAAGCCATGGGCGTTTAACAGTGGGAAAGAGTCGGGTCTATGTCTGGCTGTAGCAGTTCGTGGGCTTGCTTGTGGTAGTTGAGACGTCGCAGTGAGTTTTTCACTTCTCGGCATGTAAGGAAGAAATGCTCCGCTGTAAGAGGGACGTCACAGTAAGGGCATGTTGGGCTGGCTTTGATGTGTGCCCTCCATAGTAGGTTTTTCTCATATGTTAGCCCCAGAAATAGTATTTGGTTTTTGAGTTGTAGGATATGACTATTTAAGCGAATTTCTGCAAAGTGGCATGAGCTGTTGCGGCAGATGTGAAGAGCGTCGGTTTTATTGGGTGAAAATTGAACATCTCTAATGTTTGCCCGTTTGAAGGCAATGGTATGCGCTTTATTTAATGTCGCCTGGACTCTGTTGTGGTCTCCTACCGTCAGGAGGATTAGGTTGTCCGCGTACAGCCAAAGGGTTAAGCCTTCAATGTTTGCAAGTGAGGCTGCCAGAGTGTATTTAAATGTTGAAGAGATGCACTGCGAGCGGACATCCTTGTGGTAGGCCGTTTTTCAGTGGGTGGGGTTTACTATAATACCGAGTGATTTGCGAGGAAATTTGCTATTAGATTTATTATCTGCAGAGGGAAATGCTATTCGTGCAGATGTTTGGAGATGCAGCAGGCCGGTACTCTGTCGAAAGTTTTGTTAGATCTCTTGAGGTGGTTGAACGGCCTTTTCTAAATCCGCGCTTTTGCTCGTTAAGAAGTGGGTCAATAACGAGAGCTATTGTCGATTATAATTTTTTAAAAAAATTTTGGCATTGAAGAAAGAATGGCAATCTATAGTCCGGATCGAGCCATTCAATTCTAGTCTGTCAGGATTCCTAACTTGATGACCCCTTTCAACCGCGTTTAACATTTTCCCTTTTTAAAAATTATTCTACGAGAAAAAAATCACCAACAACAAGAACGACAGCTTCGATATTTTATTACTACCCTTATACTATAACATCCAATAGTGGCAATAACAATGAAATTTTAAAGTTAAGAACATTTTTATTCTCTACACTGCAGAAGGCGACATCAATAATTTTTAAAGCAATTTTTTTCAATTTCGTCATACACAATATTACATTCACTTGTAAGGGGGAGAAACTACCCCTGGTTGTGTTATACTGTGTCAACATGATTGAGGAGCATACTCAAGCCGTTCAATATTTTACTTAGGGTTGCTGCACCATCCCCCCGAATGGAGGTCAATGACACCGATAATTTCTTGAAAGACATCCTGCCGAAAATACCCCCGTTAAAAGAAATTATTACTATAAGAAACGCCTGGGTGAATGTAACCCCCATAAAGAAGGGAAGACTACAAATAAATCTGCCTGGAATCGTCCGTCCACTGCTATTACAACAATTGAAGGCTTCCTTACCCACCAACACATGCATGTGCCCAGATTCAATTTTTTTTATAGCCTAACCGGGGAAAAAAGGAAGACGGGAAAAAAAATAATAATATTCCAGGACGAAACAAAAAAAAAATAAGGACATAAAAGCCGAAGACTTTTATTTATTTATTTCGCGTACCTTTAACAGGATATATGCTAAAAACTGTGTGGTAATGAAAGTATGCCCGACATGACTCCAGGGCTGGCGCTGCGGGGGTGTGGGCATGGTAATAAAGAAATTTAGGAAAACTCTTATTTGCATATGGCGACATGTAATAAAAAATGTAGAGAATGTGTGAATGCAGAGCTAAAGTTTTTCATATTTAATGGTATTCACACTGGGATTTTAAGCGAATCGTCCTGCAAAACGGTTCCTATAAAAAATTTATTCTGTCGGCACATCCCATGATATACAGCGGCAGTGAACCTGGATAATTTTCGTTTTTTTTTTTCGCCGGGAGTAATGTAGTCTACCGTGATTTTGAAGATTAATTAAAAAACATTTTTTTTAACAATTTTTTTCCTGGTTGTGATTTCGCAGGGAATTAAATTTATAAAAAAAAAACATTAAAAACTTTTTTATGTTAATTGATTTTTGGTGTAATTTGCTGCTAATGAAACGTTTGTAATTGATGGGAAAATTTAATATGTTGAAATTTTAATGTTAATTAATTTTTTACGAAAGCATGTGGATATCACAATTTTCTTTGTTGTTAATTGTTAAATTTTTTGCAATTTTTTCGCGGATATATAGAGCTTCACAGCCAGGGCCACTGCTTGGGTGTTTTGCGCCCGATGCAGTATGCCATTGCGCCCCATCACCAGTTTAATTTTTGATTGTATTGAAGAACAATGGGAAAAGACATAAACACTCGCTGGTGGGGGGGGGGGAGAAATAATATTCATTTTATGATAATTTCTAAGCTAAATTCTGGGGTAAGTTCCTACACGATGAAATGTAAAATTTCTCCGCCTTTTCTTTCATGATGGTTAAATTTGTGTAATTTCTTGGTCTCGCGAAATTTTATCTAGAAAATAGCTTTGAAAAATAAATCGTAGTAATAAACATGAGTTCCTTTAAAAGTTTATTAAATCTCAATTTCTGAAATTGCGTCCGGTGCAAGAGCACCATTTGCACCCGCCGCCCCTGTACACAACAGTGCACTTCTTATAACTTACATAGGTATAGGTTATATATTTTAATTTTTGAAAATTTCTTAAATTTATTTGAAAACACAATTTGTTTAGGCAAAACAGTAACCTATGGGCAAAATTTATTATTATCAAATAGGTTTTGACCTTTCAATGAACACAATAAACAAATAAGGGATTGCGATCTGACCGCGGCCGCCATTTGAGAAACAAATACATATATAGTGAGGAGCACAAGCGTTGAGTTACCAAGGATCCCAAGGATCATGAAATCCGAATTTCCCGAAATAGTTGGACCTGATATAATGATGTGAGGTTAGGTTAGGTATCGGGCGAACTCCAGCACGGCCGGAGACCCTATTACTATGAGTGATGCCACAATAGTTTAGAGCTGTAGTGTAGAGATAAAGAGCACACCCTAGGTACGGTATTTATCGTAAAAAAAAGCTTAAAACATTCTTTATTAGGATTCGAAGCAATAAGCGAAAGAATGTGCAAGATACGAATTAAAGGCAAATTCCACAATTACTCCCTCATTAATATATATGCTCCAACTGAAGTCTGATGAAGAAAAGAAGGCCTTCTACGAAATCCTTGAGAGAAACCACAGAAAATGTCCCAGGTATGATGTAAAAGTAATTATAGGAGATACTAAGCAAAAGTAGGGTAGGAACGAATATATTATCCAACTATTGGAAAGCCAGCCACAGTATACATCCTGAGTGTAATAATTGTTGTATACTGGTGGACTTTGCTGCTGGAGCTAACATGATAATGGCCAGCACGAAATTCCAACACAGAAGAATACACAGAGTAACCAGAAAATCTCCTAATGAGGAGACGGTCAACGCCATAGGTAAAGACCATGTACTAATTAGTACAAGATACAGCTCCAGCATAATAGATGTTAGAACGTACCGTGGAGCAAACGTGAACTCAGACTTTTAACTGGGTGCTTAGATGAGAGACAGAGCTGGTCCGCTACTTGTTGAGCAGAAGACAAGGATCAAATTTAGGCTAGGTTAGGTATGGCTGAGCTGTTGGTTTAAGCTCATACACTTAAGCCTATTCCGGATAGCTCTTTCTTATAGTCTATCCAAGAAACCTTGATAATATTGTTCCATGCGCACTTTTTTGTTTTATGTGACAGACTAGAGGCTTAGGGAAAGTCCCTTTGTACTGTCGACAATCTATTTTTCGTATAGAGTGAATGTCGAACAGCAGCTCTAGCCGGAAGATAGAGAGAAGAGAAGGAAGTAACTGTCACAACCTAGCCGCGAAGGCATGCGCTTCGTGGAGCGGGGAAGGACTAGGGAAGGCTATGACAGGGGAATCAGGAATGTAAAGAGGGAAGAAGAAGAAAGAAGGAAAGTTAGGTGGGAAAGGCGAAGGACCGTGGCGCCGCCGGGATTCGAACCCGGGACCTCTGGGGATAGCAGTCAGGCGCCTTACCTCTAGACTACCGAGGCCACTTGCCAGGCACAACCATTATTCAAATGAGAACACAACTTCTGTTGGGCAACTAACAGGCCCACTTTCTTAAGTGACCAAATCTGCCTAGACAGAAGCAAACACCTTGTTTAATCTATTAGGGAAGCGATTAGATCGTTCAAACCATAGAAGTCCCCTGGAACAGACGGAATCTATTCCATTCTGGTACAGGAAGGCTGCGAGGAACGTCAACATAACATTCATATCCAAGTTCGGAGTACACCTGGAATAAATCTTTCAGGCCGATAAATCACTCGCTTTTTTTTCTTGAAGACAATGGAGACAATTGTCGACAGGGCGATAAGGGAAAGTTATCTTCAACGCCTACCACTAAACTCCTATCAGTCAGACAGGCTGGAATGCGCAGCTCTAAACAAAAGGAGTTACGCTGACGGCCTTCCTCGATATCGAGGGAGCCTTCGAGAATACATCGTTTGGTACTATAGCTAGGGCTCTAAGTACACGTAGTCTAAGTAGCACTTTCTGCATCAGGATCTATGCTAAGAACTCGTAAACTAATGGTCTCTCATGTTGAGGGGTCTGTGGAGGGCTTATAGCAAAAAGTAGCCCACGGAGAGGAATTTTATCTCCACTTCTTGTATATGGACTCCTAGAGCTGCTCAACGGCCGAAACTTTTTCTCCCAAGGTTACGCTAACGCCGCACTGCGGCTCAAAGAGTATGGTTACCTGGGCGCTGTAAGGGGGAGGACATTCTATAATAATCAAAATAATAGAAGACATTCCAGAAGCGGGGATGCTATCGGACTTTGAGCTACCTTCTGTGTACATTCAGGATAGGTTAACCTGGACTTTTCCTAAAGTATCACCTAGTATTGTACCCGGATGGCTCTAAAACGCCGGGCGTCGGCATCTGGAGTGAAAGCCCCAGATTCAGTAGGGAGATAAGCCTAGGCACCCTAGCAAGTATTTTTCAAGCAGAGGTGGCATGCACTCATGAGAACTAAGGGTCTACTATAACAAACGGATCTTCATCTTCTCTGACAGCCAAGCAACAATTAGGGCAATTAGATCAAGTTGGACCAAGTCGAAATTAGTTTTTGACTTGGTGAACTGGCAGTTCTCAATCAAATTACCCTTGTCTGGGTCCTGGGTCACCGGGGCTTCAAAGGCAACGAAAGTGCGGATGCCCTGGATAAACAGGGCTCTGATATTGCATTCATCGGTGCAGAGCCGGCTATTGGGGCACCGTCCAGCTTGTTGCAAGGGGCCTTGCCGATCGGACTGGTCAACTCTAAGCGGTTCCTTTCTGTGCCGTACCCTAAGACGGCCAAAGAATTGTTAAGGCGCAGTAGGAATAATGTCAGGACACTTGTTGGCTTGATTACCAGACACTGTGTCCTAAATTACCACTTATGGAGGATAGGAAGGGCGGAGGACCCCACATGCAGGCTTTGTCTGGAAGAGGATGAGTCTGCTCTCTACGTTCTCTGTGAGTACCACGCAATAGCGAGGAGTAGGGCATCTTTGTTTGGGGAGTCCCTGCTCGAACATTCGAAGGCTAAGCGACAAGCCACTAGGCAGACTGCTGAGCTTGTTCAAGCAGTGTGGCCTACAAATATGCGGTGTAGGGGTGTAGTACAATAAGCCGCAGTACCTTTGGACCTCACTGAAACACTGACTGTATTACTCGGACATATGCCAGATCGAAAAATCAAGCAAGAGCTAATCAGCAAGGTTTTAAGGGGCATTAGCTGCCGTTGGTATAACATGCAATCTGGTCCAAACCTATCACAAGAAGCTTTTCTCCCTTAGCCAGGAAATATAGGATTACTCTTCAGTGGGTATCGAGTCACGCAAATATGGAGGAAAACCTTGGCTAGAGTAGAGGTAGCTTTGTGTTATGAAAAGGGCTAACAACGAAGGGATCAAACACTGTGCATTTAGAACCTTTTTCGCACAGAGCTTGGAAGAGGTTTAAAATGGGAGATATGATCTGTTACCTGAATGCTAAAGACTGATCTAATGTTTGTACTAACCTACTGCAAAATAGTGCTCTTCAGAGCCAATTGTGTTCCTGTCTACCGATGCAAATGCCGACTTTACCTGACTACCAGTTACATTAACAGGAATTTATGTTATATTTTCTTTAACGGCGACTTTGTTATGAGAACTTACTGATAATTGGTTGGGAGATTATCCGAAAGTAATCAAATTACTTCAATGGTCGCCTTTAATTAAAATAATTATCACAATGAGTACTTGCTCAAAATTGTTCACATCCTGTTCACCTGCAAATGTAAATATCGTTCACTTGGCGAGTGAATATTTATTTCTCCCCAGTACCTATCATTTAAGGCGATAATTATGTAAAATGCCAGCCTATAAAAATTATTAACCGATCGATAGGGCAAAAAGGGAAAGAACTGAAGCATTACTCAGCGCTAGTAATTGAACTGTCAATACAATCAGTATATTACATCCGGCCATCCTGTCCATGTTCTTAATAATGAATAGCTTCGTCCTGTTTCGTAGTCGTGCAATATTTAACCCCAATACGGATTGCTATTAAGAATTTTCGATAAACACACACGCATACGAGTAGCGCACCCCACATGAAGAGCAGTGAATGTGCAAGTGGTTTCTATAATAATCTCGCAAAGAAATCAATAAAATTTATTAAGGACCTTATCAGGAATGCATGACGTGATGTGGCGCTATTCAATACCAAACGTCATCACGAAATTCAGCTTCTGTATTATTGTGCAAATGGGCAAAAATCACAAGTGCAGTAGATCCTGTGGGGCAGTGGGTGCGTTACACCCTCATAACACTTATTATCCTGTTTCCTTCATGTTCGGCACATATTTATTAGCAGCAACAAAAAAAAATATCCAGAATCACGAGTTATTACCTAGTTTGCGCCTCGTGTACTAAGTCTCACGTGCCCGGGGGCTCGATGCACCACGGCACGCACAGGCTCCATAAACTCCGCTTGTAACAGGATGTAATTCGCAGGATACAAAGGCCGCCGAGGGAAAAGAATGAAGGAAGGAGCCACTGCAGCCGGAGCTTGGTTTTTGGCGGGGTGGGTCTGGAGCGCGCTCGTTACAGCCAGAAGGAACCCCTTGCAGCCACCTAGCAGGAGCTGATGGAGGTGTAAAAGCGCGAGGAGCATAACATAACCGTTATGAAGTCCTTCGAAGCCTCAGAGTAGTCCTGAATTTATTAGAGTGCGTACGCATGTGAGTACGTATTATCTCTAATTCTGAGTGGCGTATTTCGTTGCATATTTTATAATATATACATTCAGCTTCTTATCTTTCGAAAGTGGGGATTGCTCCGATGGCAGGGGTTGGCGCTGTACGAGTATAGGGGAGCGTGTATGAAGTGCTTCTAGATGGGCTGTGTCGGCCTGACTGTGCATGTTGTAGTTGGTACGTTCATTCTGGCGTAGTACTGTAAAAAGGAAGCTGCTTATTTCGTTATTCATGGAGAAAGGCAGGAGCGCAAGGATCCGAGGAATAAATAAATGCCAACGAGGAGAAAAACGGATAACAAAATAAAGAATGAAAGTGTGTAATTTATAAATTGCATTCCATTCTGTCACTTTTCATTTAACGCCTTGATATATGGCACAATATGGCACAAGACAGCTAGCTTTAAGGGCTTTGACTGTAAGTGACGGTGAAAGGGTTGAGAAGCGTCATCAGAGACCATATCCTTAGCCTGATACATATAGAGAGAGACTAAAGGAGAGAGAGAGAGAGAATGGAAAGTGGCTGGCTTTAATGTCCGGGGATCTCATGAAAATCGCGAGGAATTTTCCATGTTAAGTGTTTTAAATGTTTGATTCCGTGGCGGGCTCAGAGGCTTTTTTCATGATTACAGCTGCAACCTTGTTTCGTCTCTTTTCGTCCTTTCTTTGGGATTTTTTTTTTGTATTTTTTGACGGCACATTAAATTTTAAATGGATACGTGCTAATGTCTTAGCATTCATTGATTTTACGCTGTGTTGTGTCAAAATGTGGATGAATTTAAGACGTACATACATGCTGGGATGAACCCTAGCATATGTGGAAAAAGGGGTGGTTGTGAGGAGTTTTTAATGAATTAAATCGGGCGTAATGGATTAGCTTGTTAAAAGATATCCTGTGTGCATTGTTAAAATTATCCGTTTTTAGGCTATAGCCAGATATAAAATATATACATACATATATATGTATGTAAATTTAGAAGATTTAACTGACTGTTATTAATGTAACGTTGTTATTGGACTAATCTTATTCTGTTTTAAAGAAAGTTTTTATTTATAAGCTGCTTCGATAAGAGCTGAAACTTCCCTTTAATTTACTTGTTTTCAGCGTATTGGTAATTATTATTCAATATCTGTTTACAGTTGTAATATATTTAAATTAGAAACGATTTATATACGGACTCAGGAACTTCAATTGTTGAGCCTGAAAGATCATACATCTTGTGTGTAGTTCGTTAAAAGAAGATATGCTTGTATCGAATTGTCGATATTGATGAAAAATATGGAGTGAATATTGAAGGACTGTAGAAAGATAATGTAACGATTGATCTATGGGGTATGACAGCGAGGGGAGTGAACTTTTTGTTCCTCAAGAAACGGTAAAATTGCTAGAAAACTGAATTAAATTAAGTAAAACATGTTTCTCCCCTAGACCCCCATTCACTTACAGGCCGCCGGCAGGCCGTAGCCGTTCAGCCCAGGTCAGCAGGCACGGCCCGATGAAGGCCACACATTAGTCAGGCTGACTGAAGGATGAGGACTTCAAGTCTCCGCCTGGCAGGCCGTGGCGTAGCATAGTAGCCTCTCGATTGTTTAGCCCCCACCGACCATACAAATACAAATATTCATATTCATGTCATTTTTAAGAGCTTAGTCAGTGCGGGGACTTGCAGTCTTAGCCGCCCCCGCGTAGTACCAGCCGCCCCTTTCATCAGGAAATAGCTTACGCTTTCGTATTCCTGTGAAAAGGATGAAGAAATCATCGAAGCTATCTCGTGTTTCACCAATAAAATGTATTATAGTCCAGTCAAGTTAGGGTTTCACCTCGGAATGAGCGGTAATAAGCTGAAAATTGTTTTGGCATTCTTTTTGATGTGTCGTCTGATATTAGAGGTCAATGGTAACAAAAAACAGTTTTTCGCAAATATCTTTTAAATTATCGGCTTTACGTAAACTGTCCTTCATGCTGTTAATCATTTAGTTCGGCACACAGGATTTTAAAAACTTTTGATTTTTGTCACGCATGCATGGTCCTCTATTCTGCAAACCCATCCACTATCTCCCGCATGCATGTCAGCCAGCGGCGAATGTCATGAATGCTTGATAGTGGATGGGGGTTTTAAATCTGGACGAAACTGGTCAGAAGTTGTGTCACGATCGAGTTTACGGAACTCAAGAACAATGTGGACCAAAGCTTCAATAAGTAGACCAAACATCCGTCACGCCCAAAACTTAGCGACACCACACTAACAACATCGGATCGGATTCGGGATTGGTGCAGGGAGTAGTTACGGGAGGCGAAAGTCCGATCCCGGTTGTGAAAACAGAATGAGCAGCTATTGCAAGCAAACCACACATTCTCTCACTGCTATAGAAAGCATAACTATTGTTAAAATATAATGACAGAAAATAATTGTTTTGAGTCACTGAAACAGTCGCCTCAAATGTTTCACACAAACTGACAATTTAATGCATTTCCAGCTGCCACACAACTGCACCAAATATAATTTATCCTTGGCACTTCATCACCTCGTGCGTCACAATGTTCGATCTGGAATCGAAGCTGGAATCTACAGGACGCAGGTGTTACCATCATTTGAAAAGCCGCGTAAACAATGCGCTGGCTTTATTTTTATGTAAATATTTAAATTACATCATCCACTCTCCTCCGGCATCGTGTTCAGTGTACGTACAGCATACAGGAATAGTTTCTATTTATATCCACCATTCCCCCATCGCTCACTATCGCCGACAACAGTCAGATCGGGGCTGATGTAAACATTTCCAGCATTAATTACATATCTGGAATGTGCTGTTTACGTGTACGTAATGAAACCAAAAATCTCATACCCAAAACAGTAAGGGTGCCAACTTTGGGGGTGTGTAATGTTTCATTTACATCCATAACTTTCAGAATTTCATGGGGGGATGGGGCGGCCATAAATTAAAGTAAAATTGTTGAATAATATGCAGAAAATTTCCCAACAACTTGGGAAAGTGTTGTGTATAGTTGCGTAGTTTTTGGTAAGGTAAATCGTCAATATCATACCCCGACAACAGCTCGCACCCTTGAAACTTTTGCCTTTTCCATACTATATACATATATACAAATACAATTACTAAAGGTGGAAGGCTGCCACAAGACGATGTCTAAGAAAGGGAAATGTCTCCATTTATATGCAAATTTTTCACCTTAGATCTCAGCTCAGCTTTTACCTTCTATTCAGAGGTGCTTAAGTGCGGGAGATTGTAATTGAAATATGCTGTCGGGGCCTTTTGAAATTATTTTAGGGGGCGGTATTTTTGCTCGCATAAAAGTTGAGCTATATTAATCCACCAGGGGAAATTTCATAATGCGACAGCTGACAGGTATTTATTTATTTATAAAACTTAAACGAACAAAACAGCACAAGGTGAAGGAGAAGAAGAAGAAGATATATTTTTTTTATATATTTAACAGGAGCAAGAGTGAACGAAAAAAGAACCAAATACCTGCATTGTGTTCCGCTCCTTCGCCCCATAGAAAATTTTCTTATGTCCTTCCAATTTAGATAAAAGCTTTCTAACGTCAAAATGTGTGAAAAGTAAAGGAAAAATGCCTTTCCACATCAATGCGGGCTCAAGATGGTATTAATAAATAACTAAGTTTTACCTATGTGGGATCCGGGAGGATTTTTTTGCGTGCGTTTATTTTTTAGGGAAATGTATTGACAGCGCAGAATTTGTTGTTGGGTGGTTTTTATGAAATTTTGCGAAATTTTGGTTAGGACATTTTTTCGAAGGAGGTGAGGCAAGGACGAAGAACTTATGTCGCAGGTTTATCGATTATGTTGGGGTGTTCTGAAGCAGCAGCGAAAATAGTTAATTATATTAAAAAGCTCGAAATGTTTAGTAACTTTTAGTCCAGGAGAGATAGAGAAAAAGTATTTAAAAGTTGAAATAAATCTACCCTGCGATTTGTTGACGCTATAATTAAGAGAAAAATCGTAGGAATTCAATGAATGTGTTTTGGATAAAATTGGTCCAGGGGAACAGGTGGTAAAATCTTGATAAAAGTAGCGAAAACACGTTTTTTCACCTTTTGGGTACGAAAAGGATGTTGTTTTGGAAAGCAAAAAATACTACATAATAGTGCTTAAAAAGACGAAAATTATGAGTTTTGGACCATTGATATCGGTCAACAGGTTTTTGCAGAAAAATTCAAAAACCATTAAAAATTGCCGTTTTTGACATTTAATTATAGGGAGTGTAATTATTGTAGAACCTTGTGTCAGGGCTAAAATTGTGGCCACTGATGATGCCTACCTACAATAAAAATTTCATGAAAAAATAATGGTAACTTTTCGAGTAAATCTCAAAAATGTAAAAACACCTGTTTCGCAAAAAAAGGTTGAACAAGGCCAACAGTGGTCCTAGAAATTTTTTGATTGACATTTTGGCTCGCAAAGCGTTGCTCTACAACCCCATTTTCATGAAATGTATGTAAGGTTTGATTTAACACCTTAAAACCCCGTTTGAAAGCCACCCTTTTTCCAGTTTTTTGAATTAAAAACTTTACTTTTACTTTAGGTCAAAATGGCTTTATATGTATTTTTGGATATAAAATATTCGCATTTTTCACATTCACATATTCACTTTTTAATTAAAAGTTTTAATTAAAAGACTTTGAACATTAACTTTATTTGCTTCGGTTTCATGTATTTTGAAAACTTTGATCGCGTTTTTCTCGAATCGAGCTTTTTGCATATAGATCATTTGTCCTTTGCACGGCAGAAGTGAGCCACGCCAAAAAGCTTGCGTAGAAATTTAACCAAAAGCGAGTCGCATTTATTCAAGACCATGGCGGTATATTAGATCAAGTGTTATGAGACATTTATACACTTCGTGAGTCTTAAAGAAAACTCCATCCATTGTGTGAGTGGTACGTTCGAGGATGGATGGTGGTAAAGCAGTCAGGTAATGTAGTATTCGAGGCGAACAGAGATGATGAAAAAACGAGTACTAGGTCACCCAATCTTACCAAGAGATTCCGAAATTTAACATACGAAAGGAAACCGTAAGATGCTTGATTTTACACAATTTGAACGCAGTTTAATCAAGAGATGTTTGCAGTTTTTTCTAAATATAGAAACTAGATAAAAGCAAAAACTAAACGAAGTTCTCTTACAAAAGCCAAGCATTTCTCCAGAATCTTCTGCATCTGGTTGAAAAGTTTCTTTAATACTTGCTTCACTAACAAACTCACAGCTTAAATTTTCCAAAAGCGGTGTTACAGAGTTAGTTTCCTAATTTTCTTTGAATGTTTATAATTTTATTTTTTCTATTCGAAATTGTATAATAAAGTGTTAGCCATATTATTAATTTGTCCATTTATTTTGAGCTCAATTCTAGGCAAAAAATCGATCCTTACAAATGAAAATAAATTGGTGACCTATGGTATAAGGTGTAAGCCGTTCTCCCAGAGGTTCTGGGTTCGAACCCCTGGTAGCCATTTCTTTAGCCTTTGCACTTTCATGTTACAATTCCTTCATTCTTGTTTTTACAGGAATTTTCAGAGCCTCTCTCCACTGCTGTAACGCATAAATATACAAACCAAACTTTTGTTTGACTGTGTAAGTTAGCGTCGCGTTTTTATAGTAGTATCAAAAATTACCCACAAAGATACGACGCTCTCAAAATTTCCCATAAGCTCCCTTGCGAGTGAATATATAAATCGACAAGGTGCCAGCGAGACAAAATTCAATTTAAAAACAAAACAAAAATCGAAGAAAGAGAGGGTAAATAAAGAAATGTTATTTCACGAAGTGCGAAAGAGACGCACTGATTTCTCTTCTCCGCAATTTTTTGTGCCGTCTGGACTTTTATTTTGCTTGTGTGAATTCATGTACCATCTTCGTGTACTTCCTGCTCTGGATGTGTTTGTGTAGTTTGCCGTTGCTCCGCCCTCTCGCCATTCCGGAGCGCGTATATGAATAGATTAGAATGAATAGATTTTTACTTTCCTTTTTCTTCGCACAGAAAGGATTACATTGTCGTATCTTTCTGAGTAATTTTTGGTAGTATTCTCCTAACTACCTTTCGACTAGATTTTGACGTTCAATATTTTTTTCTATGATAGAACCGTCGAAGGTACAAACGAGCTCTCGCTTTTCCATATAAAAAAAGTTTTTGTATATCCACCTACCCGGGTTATACGACAATTTTCAGATACTTCTTTCCAGTACGGTTTCGTTGATAAGGCCGTATCAGAACCTCTGCAGCGCTGCACCGACAAGTGTTTCTATTGGCTGAGGCTGGTAAAATGACAAGCAAAGCAGCACCAGAGCAGCGTGCTGCATTTTCATCTCAAACTCTAATTTTGCTGCATATATACATGCAGCACTTTTGACACTTCTTACTTGACAAGTGAATTTAAAGAAGACGCGCGAAATTTTCAACGAGTGAACAACAGGCGGTAGTTTTTTGTTAAAAGAATTAGATCATGGAGGGATTATTAACATTTTCAAAAATTTTATTTCGAGGTTTTACTGTCAAACAAAAATTGCGCTGCACGGGTGAAACAACAGGATCTGATACAGACTGCAGCATGCTGCTCTGGCGCTGCTGCTGCACGCTGCACATTTTTAGGTTCTGATACAGCCTATAGACGTAATGCAATCAAGGCAGACTTTTCGTCGAATTGTGTAGTGTTCGTTTGCAGACTCAAGTTTTTTCAAATGACAGCATTTTATAAAAGCGTGATAGTAACCATCCTCCCTAAATTCAATTTGGTTAATAACTGATGTCAAACAATCTTTTTATGATGTACGATACCAGTATTTATTTTCTGTTCATATTTTTTAACAATTTGAAACTCATATTTGGCACACTGGGCTGTAATTTAAGGAGTGAACAAGTTGGGTGTAAGCAAGATACCAGACAACAAGGGTGCCAAATTGCCAGCTCTACGACCATCCGCATCAGTAATACAATGCCGAAATTATTGGAGAATATTTTGTGAAAAGAATTCGCATTTTTGCTGTGTTATGTCACTGTAAATCTCAGCATTGAAAAGTGTTTTATTTCAAAACGCTTAATGTGTTTTATTATGACGTCACCCATTTGATTAACATTGTAGACACTTTTAAAACACTTCCAGGCGTTTAAAAAATGTCTACAATGTTAATCAAATGGGTGACGTCAAAATAAAACGTTTTAAGCGTTTTGAAATAAAACACTTTCAAAAGTTGAGATTTGCAGTGGTACTTTGAAACTCCAGTCACAAATATTGTATTACTAATTTTCACTAATATAAAATATGTGCAGTGTTCAGATAATATCTTTGATCTTCTAATGATTTTTACAATCGATAAATAATTTGTAAATTCCCATGAGTACCCTTGAAAATATAACCATTTGAAATAAATTACAAGGGGCGACCAAGAAAAATGATTTTATTCCAACACGTTCATGAAAATTCAAAAGCCCTTATTTAATACTGAACTTCGATGAGAATGGAGATATGTATATTTGTAATTTTTTTTTTTTTTTTATGTGGCAGTGCTAAGCTTAGGAGTCACCCTTTGTACTACTAGTCCGTCATGTCATTTGTCACGTCATGGTGCAATGTCTAGCAGTAAGCTTAGTACGGGGGAGGGATGAGCGGGGGGGTATAGGTTAAGGATTAAAAGGTACGGGGGGGGGGTATTGAAGAAGGTGGTGATGGACCCGGCGTTTGAACTCTTGGGTGTTGTAGGAGTTCGGAAATACTGACTGCGAGAGGTTATTCCACAGTCGAGTTGTTCTATTAACAAACGAATTCATATCTTGTTGAGTGCGTGAAAGGGGTAGTTGCAGGTGAAGGGAATGAGACGAGTGGGCTAATCTGGTGTTGCGGGTATAAGATTGCCGTGGAGGCAGGAGAGCGTTTAACTCGGAGGAACAGTCACTATGATAGTAGCGATAAAATTTTGTCAGTGCTGCTACATTCCTACGGTGGCTCAAGGGGTCGATGTACTCTTTATGTACCGTGAGGGCTGGTTTAAAAAAAAACACTTTGCTATTAATGAATTAAAGAAGGGCCGCTTTCTTTTTTTGGGTATAAAATAAAAAGTACAGGATGAATCACGTTACACTCAACAGGACATAATGGAAGGTCAAAGATCGCGAAAATCTATTTTAGTGCATTTTGCAAAACTAAAGTATGCATATTTCTGAAAAATTGATTTTCGTGGTCTGTGTAACGAGTAGCCGGCCAGAAGGCTTGATGGACTTTTCTGAAATTACTTGTGACACCAAAATAAAGAGAATCTCCCTGAAAAATCTCCAGTTGCATTTTTTAGAGGTTCATGTATAATGTGGGTGGGCTATATGTATGTATACTCTTAAAAAAAAACACACCCACATACATGGAAAAATACCATCAAATTGATTCTAAACAATTTAGAGGTTATACAAAAAGGAAAAGTAAAAAGTTAATAATTGTTCCTCGCCTTTAAAGAAGATCCTATCGAATGCAATATGCAATATTTCAGCAGGGTGTGACCTAATCGTCCATGCATTTTTTGTAGGTTGATTGAAGTATGACCTTCAGAATCTTTAAGTCCAAACTTCAGAGAAAAAATTAAACGGGGGCATATCAGATTAGTTTGGAATTTGGTAAAGTTTTTAGTCCAAATCTGTTGCACAATAAATCTCCGCGCAGGGATTTGAGCTTGCTTTTTCTGCGAATATTGTGCCGCAATCTGCCCTAATATTAATCCTTATTCACCAATTCGTCGGCTAAATTCTTGTTTGCTCTATTCGCCATTTTTTGACATTTTAAGTTAAGAATACTACTACCGGTTTTTGAAGGTTCTCTTTCTGAATTTCTCTCTATCTTTTGTAGTTTTCAAGATACCACTAGCACACTTTGCTCCATATCCTTGTTTTTTAAAATCAGTGTGTTCTTATTTGACGTAATAGCCGATTTTTTGTTTATAGAGCACAATTACTATGGAAAAGTGCAGCTTTTTCAACATTGTTCTTGTTTGCTCTAAATGCTTTGGCAATGACAAAAGAGCACTTTTAAAAAGTAAACTTCACATTTAATAATGTTCCACCTGCTACCAGTTTTTACTTATTTGCTTCATATGCATACAATGTCGTAGTGGTGTTCATTTTCACTATTTCGGTGAAGCCCTAATAAGAACTTGGTATTTGTTTTAATTTACTCCATTGCCAGTATGCTCTTTATTTTAAGTGATTAGAATGTATGAAATTTTCTTCAGTAGTCAAAGGAACGTTGAAGGATGCAGACGTATTTGTTAGCATGCAATAATATGGATTTAGCAGAAGTAACCAGGTTATTCACTTTTTCCATCATCTTGTAAGTTTATTTATTGTAACATGAGATAGTTACGATCGCATTAAATATACATTCATTTTATAATTAGCAAAAGCATCACGAAGTATACTATGTCCTGCCACTGCCGGTATTAGGAGCATACCTTCATATTTTTTTTAATTCTGGTAAATTAAAACTGCTTTGTTATAATTCTTATTATTATTACACTATTATTTTACTTTTAATTTTAGATATAGAGTCCCCAAAACACGTCAGAAAACAACAAAATAAACCAGACAATTAGGTAAAAAATGTTAATAAAAGATTGCGTGAATAAGGAAAACCTTATGCAAATTAGAAAGGAATTGCTAAATGTGAAAGGACAATGATACCACCTTGTAAATTCACATGTTTTATGTTTGCTCGAAATTAATTTCTGACGCCTAGCGGAAACAGATATTTGAATAATTTTGGAATTTATGGAATTTTATTTGAAATTCGTTAAACGGATTCCAGTGAAACGACGTCGAAATAAATCTACAGAAAAGAAGTCATATTCTTACCAACAACCGTACATATTTCGTCAACACACATTGGAATTGACCAGAAGAGAATCTATTACTGTTTCACTAGTTTAATAAATCCATCCTTCGGAGAGCCAGTACCTAGGAAAAAAGGAAAATATGGCAAACCTGGACATTCTATAATTCACAATCAGAAGGTGATGGTGTTCACTCCGTCATTGATGGATTTTTCAAAAAGATAGATGTACATAGTCCGTTACAATAGTTAGATTATTGAAATCTATCAATACTGCAAAAGTAAAGCTAGTTATTTTACAAATGAGGAGCTGGCGAACAAAACCGGATTAGTCCGCAAAAATAAATTTTACACACTGGGTAAAAAACTAATATTAATATATGGAACTGCTCCGGTTTTGTTTGAAAATGCACTTTTAAAAGCTTGTTTTAGCTAACGTAGAGCTGTTTTTGATTGAAAATATTAACAGGAATAGACGCAACAGGTCTTGGACACCACGATTCGAAAAAAATGCTTTTGAAATTTGAGTGGACTACTCCGGTTTTGTTCGCCAGCTCCTCAAATGATGTCATCAGATTTTAAAGCTTATAGTAACGTAGCTGCGAAAATAGAACATATTCCGACACTCCGTTTACTAAAATAAAAGTACTCCGCTACGAAAAATCAAAATTTTTATTAACTTATAAAACGTCAATGGCTCAAATAGATTATATTACTCCTAATCTTATAAAAAAACCAACTACACTGCAAACCCAAGTGTGTGATTTCAAAACGCATTTCGCGTGTAAAATCGTGTAGTCACTTTTAAGCGTTTAAGATGTGTTAATTTAACATGCGAAAAGTGTGTAAATTTTACATACATAATGCGTGTATTTAAAAACACACCAAATATGTATTACTAGATATGAAGCTTTTGAGTGAAGCTTTTTTGAGCGTCGGCTTTTAGGGAGTAAACTTAAGGGGGGCACTCCCTATATGCGTGTTATAACACGTAAAAAAATTGTGTTTTTTGGCGATTTTTTTTCATCTAAAATCAACAACACACGTGAATAATCTTTTGCATATATTTGAGTACATAGTTAAACTACATAAATTTTTTTTTTCATCAGCAATTAATTAAAATTGGATAAGTTATTGAAAATCGCATAGAAGAGGTTGCGGCAGAGTGAGTAAACGCGGTCCACGCTGCAGTCAAAAGTTCGCATCTGAGATCCACAAACAAGTTTCTTTATTGTTTGGTAGCCTTTTTACGAGTGCGTGAATTAAAGCAAAAAAAAAACGATTACAAAGTAATGAAATCATGAACTTCGTGAAAAATTGCATTTTTTACGTCATTTTTTTGGTTAAATATAGCTGTAAAATCTATAAAAAAAATTTCCCCAAATAAAATATTCACGCACTCGTTTATTTCATACTGAACAAAAAAAAAACGTAAGAACACGTAAATCGGTCTACTAGTTTTTTCGCAATCCGGGACCGCGATTTTAAAAACATGGTTTCGAGAAAACTGGACTTAAAGTTTTCATGCGCCATATTTCGTACTCGGAGCGCGCCGACTTGATGAGCCGTTATCTTCTACAATTTCAGGAGTTGGCATTTGAAATTTTGGGAACATGTTCTCATAACATGACTCTATCGATTTAGCGGGAAAACAAAAAATCGAATTTTTAAAAATTCTATAGGGAGTGCCTCCCTTAATAAAATCGTCACCGTCATGACTTGCCTCGCCGCCTTTCTGTTACCGACAGACTGTAAAAACAGGTCGTGGAACTCTCTAGTAGGAGAGCGTAGTACCTAATATATTGGGGAATGTGTGTAGGAAGCGAAGGGTATGCAATGATGCATAATGTTTGATTTTCACACACTTAAGACGTAAAAACATAAAACGTTACAATTTCGTGCGGGTAAAAAATATTATACGCTGCATGTGTGTGATTTTTACACGTATGTCTCATATCCGAATTAACACCGTTTATTCCTAAAACGCAATATTTTAATATGATTAACCGAATTTACACGCTTACGAAGTGTGTAGTGTGTTAAATTCACACTGAAAAATATTCTGGGATTTGCAGTGTAGAAATGTATTGGGTACACCAAAAGATGTATTTTCTTCCATATACTTACAATTTTTGAGGGAAAATCAATAATTTCGAAGGAAAAACGTAAAATGAACTAAAACTGGAAAGAAATAAAATATTTTTGTTTATA
The DNA here is from genome assembly GCA_949987705.1 of Thereva unica. Lineage (NCBI taxonomy): Eukaryota > Metazoa > Arthropoda > Insecta > Diptera > Therevidae > Thereva > Thereva unica. The sequence goes on from OX465282.1 coordinate 94,263,115, forward strand.
ACCAATGCATTTTTTCTTTATCATTACCTCCTACTAAAATGGTTTTAGCCTTAAAAAGATGGTTAAGTGGAGCTTATACGTACGCAATTCTTTCTTCTTATTTGCTCTATTCAGCCGACGAATTGTCTGTTTGAGAGTTATTTTGAGGACCAGCAAATTAAAAAAACGATCTTGATTTTGGACCTAATTTGAACCTTGGGTTTCTGTTAGCGTTCCAGGCGCATTTTTATAAATTGCTGACCACCTATGCTTCGTAATGAAGATAAGTTTTTATAGAAGTCAGGAAAATTATATAAGTCTGCTATCAAAAATTTTGGAATAATTTGTTTTTTCGACACCAGTAATAATACTTTGAAAGAACTTAAAGTATATGCTCATCTAATAGCTAACTCTCGAATACACATAAGATAATTTCCAAGCACCGACTTCTTGATTTTGTCAACGTTTTCGACGCTCGCAGATGTACCACCGACTATCACTTCTCGGCCCTGTTTGCATGCTTTATATCATTCTAATGTCTCTGTTTTTGACATGAACGAACCACTCTAAATCTCCTACGATATTTTTCAGCAATTAGATACAAGAAACTTCATTTGGAACACACAACTTTAATCAAACTCTCTTAAACTTAACAACTCTTTAAACTTAACAACTCCTTTGAATACACTGAGTGCCCGATGGGTCTCAAATTTTGCGTTGTAAATTGATGCATAGTTAAAAGATTGTAAAAAATATTACGTGCATCCTTCAAATGATCAAATGATTTTGATCGTTGAATTGAGGAGGTTCGTTATGTAAAATAGTTCATTATTTGTCTTACGGGTAAAAAATGTTAGTGTTCAGATTTTGGTAGATGAAACAATTTGTTTGTTAATTTTAACATTCTATTCAAGCACATTTGTATTTCAAAAATTAAATTATTTATTTTTATATCAGAAAATTTTTTTCAATATAAAATTCACGTCAAAATATTCTTGGACCATTCTTCTCATCTTAAGCATGCTATCCAATTACTCTATCTTTCCTTAACCAACATTCGAGCTTTTATTCAGTCTGCTTTTTACTAATTCAGATACAAACCAAAAGATTAGTTCCACCAAAGTTATTTTCCAAAAAACGTACCAAAACCAGATACGACATGGACTTAATACAACATTCATTAACATGGCAAACATGTACATCCTTACTTCAGGCACGAAAACTATTTAAAGTGATCCTGTTAAAATTCATTTGATGTCCCTTCACGTTTATAGTAGATTTCAAATTAGAGTTAAATACATTTAAAGCTCAATTTTTTTTTCTAAAAAAAAATGGGTCTATTTCGTTCTCATTGCATCTCATAATAAGGATTTTCATGTTTTTGAAGCAGTAAAAGAATAAAGCATGAAATGAAAAAAAAAAAATAACAAACGTTAAATTTTTTATCGTTTACAACCTTAAAAAATATCCGGGTAAGTAAGAGAGAATCGCTTTAAGTTGAAAAAAAATCTCCTAAAATTTTCCTTGCGACTTTTGTCAAAAGAAATAAAACTCAAATACAGAAAGGAAAGGACCAAAAAATACACAATAAATTTTCCCCAGTATAAACCGCTCTCATCGCTCCGATTATAACTCAATTTCCAGATCCTTTTTCCTCCAGGCGATTTCCTCTTATTGCCATTCTCCTCATTAAAATCAAAATGTTTTTTTGTGTATTCCGTGAATGTTTCAGTTACAAGGATGTCCTTGTTTTGTTTTGTGTGTACTCGTGTATATCTATGCAACAAAATCAGGATGCGATGCATATGGCATCAACTCAAAAAAAAAAAAAAGTGAAAAAATACTGCGAAAAAAGAACGAAGAACGTTTCGTTGAGGGTAAATATTCTTCAACAGCCAACCCACCCACGTATTACATTTCACCCGAAAAACTTTGTGTTACAAAATTTTGCACACCAACGTGTTGCCTTCTCACAGAGTGTATTTTACCTGTTGCAAAAAGGATTCCGCCCCATATAAAATCGGGGGTAGCCCAAGGTGGGCGCTATGTGGCGATACTTTATTTATGCCTCACCACTTGCCCCTGTTTCTCTGTTAGAGCCCCTTTCTCCCCTTAACCACCCACAATAGGCCACCCCGAAAATTTCCCCCCACCAGAGAAATACATACTTTGCTAAAGCGCAACCCTTCCTTTTGCATGTATAGAATTCGCTTCGCTTCGCTTCGAGAACGGCTTCGAGATCGCAATTGTAGTTCATTTTAACGATTAGCTTTCGATTCGATCTCAAATCATAATGTTTGCTGGGTGCATATATTGAATATGCTGTGATTGTGTATAGTTATGTTGGTGGTGGTGGTGGTTGTAGTGGGGGTGGGCTGGTAGTGGGAGTTATTTTTTTTTTATTATTTTGGAGCAATGGGTATGATTATGGAGGGGGTGTTATCATGCTTCGTGTGGTGGGGGTGCCACGACGGCGGCGGCGGCATTGCCGATCGGCAAATAAAAAACTGGAAAATCTTTTATTGTCGTATTTCCTTTGTTGTTGGTGTGTATAGCTGTTGCTTAGTTATGATGGCAAAATCGTGACTCGAAAACTTCAAGTGCTGAATCACGTAACATTGTTGAGCGCAAATAGTAGAGTGTATGGAGTTAGAAGAACCCCCAGCTCAGGGCAAAGGGAGCAGCGCGGCACAACGGAGGATCGGTGTTTTCCAATAGTATACTCAAAGGACAACAACGCGACAATGGTTAAAGGGACACCGAAGGGTGGAAAATTTGTCTCCGAAAATTTTTTTTTCTCTCTTCTCTCTTGGCTGGTTTTTGTTTTGTACGGCTATGTTTCTACACCAGTGTGTATTATACAACATAATATATACATATATATATATTTTGCTGCTGTACGGCGTTTTTATGATTGGCATCTACACTTATTTAACACTTGAGGATTTAATTATAACACCTTGTACCCAGTTTGGTTATGGTTTCATTCAACGTTTGTCGAATATGTTAAAATGCCCTGAAAGTGCGTGATTTGAATAGGGAAGATTGTTTTTTTTTTTTCTCTACATTTTTTACTACACAATAATTTTCATTGGTGTGTTATTTTTTTTGGTGCGTGTCAATAACACCGGAAAATTATGGTGTGAAAAATTTTAATGTGTTGAAATGCATTAAAAAAACGTAGAATTTGTTGATTAACTAGGGGTTCATTTATGCATTCTTAATTCGTTAGTTTATAAGAGTACAGAGTTAAGAATTTGGATCTGTTAATCTGATATATGGGTGTGTTCTTCAACATGAAAACAGTATCATCATCAATACACAAAAAAAATACAAGAAAGTTATATTGAAATGAATTATGGCGAAAAAAACAAATAATATCAATCAGACTTAAGAAGCTGAAAAAAAATTTGTTTTCTTTATTTTGCGTTTTTGAACATAGCCCTATATACATATATATTTAATACAACTCAAATATATTTTCGAAGTGTGTGCGTTGTTTTTTTATATATATATAAAAATATACAACACAATATACAATACCAGGGGGTAGCACTTGTTGAAAAGATACTTCCTAGTTAATTTATTTATGACTGAATTGCGTGATGTGCATAGTAGCTATATTTTTTTATGGTTTTGCTCGTTGGCTGAATTATGTTAAGTACATGTCTTAATCCACAGGTGGTTTTTTTTGCTTGGTTTATGCTTTAAGTACGAATTTTGTAGCAGCTTGCTCATTTCTGTAGCAGCTTGCTCATTTACCAAAAAAAAAACACTTATTTACTTTTATAATAATAATAATAATAATAATAATTAAAACTATATCGATTTAACAATAAAAAATACATTTACTCACAATTACTTGTTGAGGAAAGTCGACCTTCCCTTGGCGGACTATTTCAATAATATGAACCATATGGAGAAATTTTCTTTTACACTTTCACTTGAAAATTCTTTTATAAATATATATAATTATATATATATATTTTTTTTTTATTATAAATTATATATTAATTTATAAAATAAAAAAAAATTTACTTTTCTTTTATTTTATATTTTATTTATTATTATTATATTTTGTTTAAAGATTATAAAATCTTAAAAACTAATTATAGTTTATTATTAATTAATTAATTAGTTAATAAATATTAGTTTAATGCATATATATATTTTTAATTTTTTTTTGTTTTCATATAATAAATATAATATAATATATATAGTATAATTGCACTAATTTTTTGTTGTTGTTGTTGTTAATTACTATTTTTGTTGTAATATTTTATTATATTTTTTATTTTATATATTTAATATGTAGGTATATATTTACAAGAAACTTTACTAATATATCATTAAATATGTGTGTTTTGGAGGAAAAAGAACTTTTTTTAATTATATATAATATATATATATATATATATTTTATTTTCAAATAAAAAGAATTTCTTTTTTGTTGTATTCTTATTAATTTTTTTTCCGGCGCCACTTAAATTCACAATTTATCACAAATTTTTATTTTTTTAATATATATTTTTTTATTGATCACTTTTATTTATATCATTTCAATTATTTCCTTTTATCATTATTAATATTATTTTTTTATTTTTGTTAAACAAAAGAAACGTAATTTTCTTATTCCTTTTTCACCACCTCTTTTTATACGTAGGTATTATTTTGGAAAAAACAGCGAAACAAGATTTTGAAAAAATAGGGAAATGTTTTAAAATTATAAGATTTTTTTTTATATATATATATAAATATATATTTTAATTTATTTTTTACATATATTTGTTTTTTTTTTTTATTTAATAAAAAAATTCTGATATGACGTTGTTATATTTTTTTTTTTGTTTTCTCAATGATAAAGGATTAACAAAAAACAGAAAAGAATTTATTTATCTGGATTTATTTATATATATTTTTTCTTTCTTTTCTATTAAAAAGAGGATAAACAGTTGCAAACACTGTGACAACACACCGAACACTATTTAGAGCGGAACAGGACACAAAAGCTCAACTTGGTCAAGCAAGATATACTATAGGTATATAATTCTAAAGCAGCGCCAATTTTTGGTGAGAGAAAAAGGATATACGTTCATATATATATAGATATATTTACACATATATATACAAATATATATGTATATATGTACATATACCTGTATACATATATATAAAAGTTATATAGAGAGAATAGAGCCTTGAATAAAAACGGAGAAAATAATACACAAAAAAATAAAGCTCGCACAGAGTCACACCGAGACTATAGAGAAAAACAAGAACCACTTGATGCACTTTGTAGGACGCACCGGAGTCACTTGTTGTTGTCACAATATGGATCTGTAGGACATTGAAATATCCTTGAAGATCCTTTATTATATTTTATTTAAACGAATTTCTGCATTAATCCAAATTTTAGAATAGAAACTTGTTCAAATAAATAATTTCTTTTAAAAAACTTTTTTTTTTGTTTTACTCAAATTGTTAATTATGATTTAAATAAATTATTTTTTTTAAATAAATTAATTATGTAATATTTAGTACAAAATAGATAAGATATAATATTACATATGTGTGTATTATTTATTTATATATATAGAGAGAAAGAGAATATCAATGTGTTTGTAATGGAACTCGACTTAACTACACAAAACTCAATCGCAGACTGAAAGGACGGACGAGCAACCGAGTCATCATAACAAGGGAACAAACAGAACTTGTTGGGAAAATTTATTTTCCAGACTTCGTATGAGAGTGTCTAAAACGGCCGACCCTTACGCAAGTCAATGAACAAACCCAACAACAATAATAACAACAACACATAGCCAGAAGTAGCAGCAACAACACTACCAAAACAGAAATCAACAACAGCAGCAACAACAGCAGGAGTAATAACGCACTAATATAAAGAAGTATAAGACGAACGAACGAACAACATCACCAACGTTAACAACAACAACACCACCAACAAAAACAACGAAAAAAAATTTTTCCCAAAGAAGGAAAACCCTTATTTTGAAAAAGGGGATGAATTTTCCACAACTCTATAGGCTCATGTATGTATTTATTATTATTATTATTATTAACGTTGTTGGTTTTGTTGTACTAATACACCAATTTTGTGCTAAAGGATATACTACAGATATTACTAGAATACTAGATAGAGAATGGACAGAGTTTATAAGGTAAAACTTCAATATAGAAGAAATTTTCTCTCCTTTTTAGTCTATGGAAAATTTTTGTTTATATGTATCGGTTTCTACAATTTTGTATCAATCAACTAAGCATACGCACGTATATTCAAGCACACACACCCACACATAGGCATTTGCATAAAAACATATACAAAAACAAAATTACACATACACATTAACTTCAGTTTTCCTTTATTTTTTTGCGTTTTGGTATATCGAATAATAATCTACCCCTTGTTCCTTGCAGTAAAACTTACCCAACAGTTTTCCAATGCCTTTATTTCAATTTTTTTTTGTTTGGAGTGAAAGTATACACGCATACATATGTACGTTTTTAATATTACACACTTGTTTATACTAATACAATTCAGGTCCCCCCTTCAGAGTGAAAAAAAATAAAAAAAAAAATATAAAAAATAAAAAAATAAAAACGAAAATCTACCCACTCAAAATCAAAATCTCTACAAGAAATCGGGGTGAAGTTTGGAAGGATGTCAAGCGCTTTTCTGCTTTTACTTTAACGAAAACCAGATAACCATCCCCCAGGCTGTAGAACCGCCGCCCTCTCCTCTCTTTCTCTAAAACAAAAACTCATAGACATACAGGTTTTCTCTTGCTTAGAAACTTCAATTCAGGGATTGTAGGCCAACAATCTATAGTACCAAAGTCCCAAACGCTGAGTCGTAGTCACAACGCACCGAGAGAAAAATAATATACTACAAAAAAAAAAGCAGGAAAAAATATTGTGGAAATAACAAGGCGAAGAGAAATCTTCCCACGTAGTAGAAAAGATACCCTTACACCTAACAGAAATCTATCCCCTAAAAACTGCGAAAAGCATTCTCCATACCAAAAATAACAAAAACAACAACAACAAAAAATCCAAAAACGCAATTCACAAAAATCATCCCTACTCCACACCGAAATGGTATAGAGGTATGGAAAACTTTTGCTACCCCTTGCGCACGCACTTGTTAATACGCGCGGCACGCACACGACACACACACGATACTAGAATATCACACACACGTCACACACAATCAACCCCCCCCAAAAAAAATATTTTCAAAAATTTCCCACATAGTAACGGCTCCAAACGTCGTGAATGAACGCTCAACACTTGATAACGAACCGAAGGCATTGGGCACAACAACAAGACTTCAACGTCCAACTTGAATGTGATGGAAAACTTTTTCCACTTTTCTTTTTTTTTCCAGTTGTATTTTGTTGATGAAGAAAGCGGGTAGGGGGAGAAAAGAGAGATAGAGGAGAAAAAGGAAAACTCCCCCGCTCCCTGTTGACATGATGCCTGTGTATTGGGTGTAACAAAGCAGCTCTTACACCCTTACATGAACGGCGCATTGGGAAAACTCTTATTCCCCATCATCCTATCCCCACTCCAATATTTCTGTGGCATCCCTTCCAAAAACTAAGTAAGTATCGGAAAATGGAAAATTTTCGCACACATATACATACATATGTATATCTCTCGAGTGCTGCGCTCCTTAAGGGGGTGTGTGGCATATTGGATTTACTGTGCTCGTGTCTGTGCCGTACTTATAGCTGGAGGGGTGGGGGCACAGTAAGGTATCATGATGAAAAGCGTCGGGGCGGGACCAATCAGAGAGTGCGTGGAAATTTATTTGCAAATACAACAATTTTCACTTTTGAGTGTGGTTGTTAGAAAATTTTTGTTCCATGCTTTCCCAGTTGTTCCTATATCCATCTAAGGGTAAGCTTTCCAATTTTCCATTATTTTCCAGTGAATGTCGATTTACGTCGTCTACAAAATTTTCCCCTCCGTTTTCGCTTCCATTCTCCAATCTGGTGGGTGAATGGCTAATGGTGGGGAGCAACCCATGATGCAGGGGTGCTATGGGGGACCTTTTGGGGTGCTACACAATGTCAGATACGACAAGTTCGCCTTGATTGACACATACATGATGCCGTGTGTGAATGTACCGTTATTCTGTTTTCGTTCATTTTTTTTGTTCCTTTTTTGTGGGATTTTTTTCTTTTTCAATTTTCCCACCTTTCCTCAGCCGCCGTTTTTTGCTTGAGTTGTTCTTATTGTTGCTGGAGAATTTGCTCCTCAGAATTTTCGCATTAATTTTGGGAAGCGAAATGTGTTTTTCATCGATTTCGGCAGCCACCGGCTGAAAAGAAAAGAGGATCTCTCGTTGGCGAGTATTTATTTTCCTCGCTGATGAACTTCGCATAGCTCTGACAGCATAGAAGAAACCTTCCACAGTTCACCAAAATTATCCGGAATTCAAGCTGGGGACTTAACGATGGCAAAAAAAAATTAACTTTGGCAGGGGTTGGAGAGGGATACATATTTTCTTTTTTTCACGATATTGTTTGTTATTTTTCAAAATATAACAAATATTTCTCCTTATTGTGTCCTTTTTTGACGGGACTAAAAACATGCACGTGGTAAAACCATACCAAAAAAAAGGCAGACAATTTGAACCTATCACAATTTTCTTATACATTTTCTCTATTCCCTCACATCCCCTCATGCGTTTCTAGTGTTGTAAGTAGGGCGCGGTGGGTGGAGTGGGAATTTTCTTGGAGAAGGTAAATGGTGGTGGTGCAAAAAGGCCTAGTCTCTCCTGCTCTATATCTTCTAAATACGTCTGATATTTTCTGCCGCTACTGTCGCTTTATTTTTTTTTTCTTGCTTCTTTCAAGAAGCAGACGGTATAACGACTTAAAGTGCGATAACGATATTTTATCGGACTTTTCTGTCCCGCCCTTAAGATTAGGGGGTTAAAGGTCTATTTATAAAACTGGTAACGCAACGGAAATACTTGAAGCTTTATAAAGGTTAGTCTTCGTTTATTTAAAGGTAAGAAGTCCTTCGTCTTAATTTATTTTCTTTCTTTTCGTTATATCTATTTTTTTGGATTTTTTGCTCTAGTCCTATTCAGATTCTTCAGGATTCGGGAGAAGAGCATTGACAGAATTCAAGAACATTTTTTGGTATATGGATAGAACGAAAAAAATCTGTGTGAGTGCCGAAAGGGTGAGGGGAAAGGTATCGAGGGAGGGTGAAAAGATTGAGGGGAAAAATCAATCTAAAGTTTAAAAGCCATCTGATTAGAATATCATTAAAAATATATATGTATGTAGGTATGTTTAAATATTTATAAGGATGTATAACAATTGATGTAGTATATAAGAGAGTTAGAAACTTGCCGTTAAGGGAATTGTAGAATTGTAAGGGATGGATTTAAAATGGATGGGAGTTAATTGTGACATTTGTCTTCAGTTTTTTTATTGTGGTCTGTTGATATATTGTAGTATAGTGGTCGTTCCTTTCTGCATTTTCTTGTAATAATCAATTTTTTTGAACTATGAACACTTGGGCAACAATGAATGGGTGCAACGAGAAATTCATAAAATAGTGAGTACAGATGAAAATCCAGTTTATGAAAAAGGTTGATTTAACGTAACTTTAAAGAGGGACATAAGAAGCTCGCTGATAATAACCTTCTTTTAAGTCAGATCAGAGCAGGGCATTATAGAGGAGATGTGTGGAAGTCTGGCGGCTTTCCATGTAGAGTCGGCATTCTGTCTCCTGAGCCAATCCTAGGTAGTGGCCCAGCATGGCCAGTCAGATATTACACCGAGAAGTTATGGTTTAAAGAAATATCCCCCATTAAAGCAAAGGCTCTACTAGTTCTTTAAACTGTCTAAGACCTGGGATTGACTTACAAGAGGCTTAGTTCAGTCTCCTAATCCTTTATCATGGACCTGAACGTGGACCATGAGATTCCGCAGAAAGGTGGTGGGGCCCGGACCCCTGCTTCGTAACCTTGTCTGCAGTCTGGATACTTCATGGCCCGGAGACCTTGTAGATCGAGACCCTATTTTTCCTGGCCAGGTATTGGAGTACGACAAAGCACTGTTTTGGAGGAACGCTTCCACTTTGAGAGTGCCTTGATGGCAGCTTCGTTGGCCGAAAAGATTATAATGTTGGCACCTTTTTATAATAATAGAGTTTCCCTTCTTATGAAGAAGGCGCTGTTTTCAGCTGGGCTGAGAAACATTTACCACGACCACGTGAGCTCGGCTGAGGCATGCAAACATTGAAAAAATAAAAATAAATTATGAAAGAAATAAAAATTAAAAAGAAAAACACAGAACAAAAAATCGCATGCAAACCACGTAACCAGTCACGAGACATTAAAAAGACTCCTTTTAAGGAGATCTTTTAAACCTAAACCGAGACATTAAAAAGACTCCTTTTAAGGAGATTTTTAAACCTTTCTTGAGTCTAGCGCAGGTCGTAATGGTGAGTAGTGTCGGGAAAACAGAGGGCCATCTACCATTGCAATCCACACCTTGAAGTGGAGTCCTGCGACACCAGCTCTTGGGCCATGTTCCATCTTTTACCCGTCGGTAAACCAGTAGAAGTTACTTGGACCCCTGGAAGGTTGAGTTTCTCCCACTCGGAGCGATACGGAATCATCGCTCTGAATTTCCTTTGGAAGCGCAGTTCACCTAAGATATCCATATGTCCTTTGATTGTATAGGGCCAGTGCAATCAGATCTAAAGTGTTAAGGTATGTACTTATGGCGACAGATTTCCATATGAAGATAGATGTGCAATATAGTTGATCCAAAACTCCATATTCAATGGCCACTTATCCATCCATAGGAAGTGGGCCGGGATGTTCTCAGGTAATAGTTGCAGCACAGGGTCTGCTTCGAGCACAGTTTTATAGGGATACTCTGTTGTAAATAGGCGATATCGTCCTAAAAATATTAAAGGTCTTTAGTGTATTCTATCTTAAACTGACTAGCAGCAGGTGGTTGTCAAAAACACGATTTTTTCTTGAAGAAATTGTTATTAAAAACCAGGGTCGCTGGAAACAGGGAAGCCTCGATGAAGGATACATAATCTCCTTCTCGATTTAACCTCACATCTGCACCGCAAGAGCACATTTGAGGCATCCCTTTTCTCTAAGGGTCATGCTGATGACGCCAGGCTGTAGTAATACCTTTACGGGGATCTCTGGTCGTTGGTAACTTCCATTAAGAAGAATTTTACCTCTTCCTCAACCCCTCCATTCATTAATAGAAAGGAGGTGATAACAGAAAGTAAATCCAAGGCCGATTTATTGGCATCTCTGTTCGCCTCAAATTCTTCTGTACCCGAAGTTGATACGTCACCACCGGTCTGGATCGCAACGCCCATTCAATGGACGGAATTTTCTTCAGGACACGAAAGGTGTATAAATGTCTCAAAGAGCTTGACGTCAATAAATCCACTGCCCTGATAATATCCCCCTATGGTACTCAAGAAATGTGCCTCACCATTGGCTAAACCTCTGCGCAAACTTTTTGCCCTGTCATATTTCTCCGGAGTTTATCCCAACTCTTGAAAGTAGCTCATGTTCAGACCATTCGCAAAAAAGGTGAAGCCAGCGACCCTTTAAATACCGCCCAATAGCAATAACTTATGTTCTCTCCAAAATCATGGAGACAATAATCAATAGAAGGCTGATGAAATATCTAGAATCTAACCAAATTATTCAAGACAGGCAGTACGGCTTTAGACCAAAAAGTGTACTGGCGAGGTTCTTGTGTGTCTGACTGAACACATCAACCAAAGCATCCATGGCTTCGGTGAGTCTGGTCTAGTTGCTCTGGATATCTCCAAGGCCTTCGATAGAGTATGGCATCCCGCTCTGCTGTCTAAACTCGAAGCTATTGGTATCGCCTCAGTTCTAAGGAACTGCATTGAGAGCTTTCTTTCTGACCGTTCAATCAAGGTAGTATTGGATGGCGTTGAGTCCAACCCTCACTCCATTCCGGCCGGAGTTCCCCAAGGGGCGATTCTCTCGCCTACTCGCTTTCTTATAATCATTTATGATCTGCTCTCAATCCCATCCAATCCACTTTATAGTTTTGCCGATGACGGTTGTAGTGACCGCGTAAAGTTTAATTACCAAACTTTACGCAATGTCACACGGCAACCCCGACACGATCAAAACGATCAGTCGGAACACTCCCTCGATCAACGAACGATAGTTCAGTGATCTAGCCGTTTTCCGTTCCGTCCCTATCGTGCCTAGCCTTTCAGCCAATTTCCGGCATTCTCCGTTCTGCACTTCTCCGCGTGGCATTACGGCTCTCCCCAAGCAAATTTCTAAAAGCGAACAAAAAGCATTTGTAATAGATGTAAAGTAGTTGATATAAGTTTAGTGGACAAAATTATAAATAAATTTATAATCGAAATAACTAAAAGTTTTCGTTGGCGTTTACTTTATATAATAAACCCTTTCCACCTACAACAACTACAATGGTGACCCCAGACAGTTACACGCAGTGTGATCAGATTTTTAGTTAGCAAAGGGCACATTTAACGGGTGCTTTGTTTCTTCAGATAACACAGTTCAGAGTGAATTCAGAGAATTTAAAACACATTTATAGCTAAATAAAGCCCCATGTGCATAGTGCAAAGATCGAATGATTAAGGGATTCATAAGTTTAATTTCAATTATACCGCAATTTTTTTCAGCACATGATCAGTAGCACGCAGAGTGATCAAGTCCCTATTTAACAAGGGGCAATATTCGTGTGATTTTTTTTTTTTTAGAAGCAGAGTGCAAATATTGAATCATCATTTTTGGTGCAGAGTGCAAATATTGAATCATCATTAATACAAAAGATTATTCAAGCGTGAATATCAATCACAACAAAGGAAGCAGTTTTGACCGACGAACGACGGAAACCAAAACAGCAAAAACCCAAAAAAAACAGATAATTATGCCTATATTTTTTTTAAAGAAAAATTCATAAACATTTTATGCTATTATTTAACATTTAAATAAAAATTAAACGAGATAATAATTTTACACATAAAATTGACATTTCAAATTCTAACATACACACACATATACATATACATATATATATTTTTTTTTTTTGGAAATTATTTACGCAATTATTAATTAGAATTTACTAAATATATATAGATATATATATTAGAATTTATTAACCATATACATATATACATATATATTTGAAAATACGTATATAAGGACAATTTTTATTAAATAAAAAGTTTTTTTTAAATATTTACTTATATATACATATATAACAATTTATTAGTGAATTAAACATAATCCACATCATTGAAAATAAGTAAGAACGTAAAATTTTATTTTTCAAACGTAATAGGATAATATTTTATTGTTTTTAGAAACATTTACACATATTAAATTATTTCATTTACATTATATATACAAAGTATTAGAAGTAAGTGTAAAAGTACAAGCTTTATTTTCAAACGTTATAAGAAGTTATATATTTCTATTTGGTTTTGTTACACATTTACACATATATATCCACTCATTATTGAATTTATATACTATATGAAATATTGAAAATACGTATATAAGTGCATTTCATTCAAATTATTTACTCAAATACTTTATTTTTTTTTTGTGTAGTCTCCTACACATATACATACAATTCCATTGTAATTACCTCTTTGTGATTAAATCAAGAAATATGTCAAGGACCGGAGAGTCGGTAATGGAACAAGACGTTCCACACATGGAGATGGGGACCTCGCACTTGGACGGACCAAAGCCCGGAACTTCGGAAGTCAATGCCGCTTCCGTGTCGAAACTCGACATCCCGAAGTTCTGGGTACACCAGCCCGCCTCCTGGTTTTACCAGGCGGAAATCATGTTTCAATTGGCGGGCTGTAGGTCAGACAAATTAAAAGTGTACAATGTTATAGCCGCATTGCCGGAAGAGGCGGTAACGGCAATGCGGCTTAGCACTGTAGACCACGCCACCTCCTCATACGAGGATATTAAACAGCACCTGCTCGAGAAATACGGCACTTCGGAGAAGCGCCGTCTCGAGCAGTTGCTGTCAGTGCAAGAGCCTGGAGACCGGAAACCTTCCGAGTTTCTCCAGGCTCTGAAGGCACTAGCTGGCGGGTCATCGGCGGTCAACGATGATCTGATCCGGAACCTGTGGGAGCGGAGGCTTCCACAGGCCATCCAGATCACGTTGGCCACCTCCGCTGACCAAACACTAGCCGGGCTGGCTGCAACGGCGGACAAAGTATGGGAGGTGCTTCCACACGGAGGCGCCTCATACGCTTCCGCCGTCCGCGCAACACCTGCCACTGCGGAACCCACATTGGTGGCGCTGCAAAGCGCCATCAATAGACTGACGGCCCGGCTAGACAAGCTCGATCGTGGTCCGCGCAATCAGAGAAGCCGAACACCTGCCAATCGGCAGGGCGGCCCTCGACAGCCCTCGGCCAATCGGCCACAAGGGGCCAACCAAGCCAGGGGTAGCTTGTGCTATTACCACTACCGCTACGGTAGTGAAGCACGCAGCTGCAAAGCCCCCTGCAACTACAACGGTGGCCAAGCCAAGCCGGCGAAAAAAAAGGCCACCGCCACCCCTAAAAAAAACTAAAGGGGCTCGGGATCGACATGAGCGAGCATATAACCGGCCGCTCATATCGTTTATTCGTCAGAGACACCAACAATCGGATGGACTTTCTGATTGATTCGGGCTCTGACGTTTCAATTGTTCCCGCCAAGGCGTTCCCGGCCCATAACGGTAGCCCGAACGTCCTTCTGTACGCGGCCAACGGATCACTGATCCGAACTTTCGGCACAAAGTTGCTTGAACTCGAACTCGGCTTACGCCGACGATACGTTTACAACTTCATTATAGCCGACACCACTAAAGCCATTATCGGGGCGGACTTCTTAACGAAGTTCAAATTGTCAGTCGATTTTGAATATCGGCATTTAGTCGACAAGCGCACGAAGTTTCGCATTAACGTGTGCGCTACCGTCGACTACAACCCCGAAACATTTCCATGCCGAGTTATTGGCATATACAAAGAGCTATTAACGAAGTACGCTTCGTTAACAAAACCGCCCAATTTTAACCTTCCGGTTAAACACAATGTGCAACACCACATTGTAACTAAAGGGCAATTACCTTTTGTCACCGCTCGGCGACTCCATCCGGAGAAACTGAAGGTGGCAAAGTTAGAGTTCGACCATATGGTCGAATTGGGGATTTGTCGACCTTCGTCGTCCCCCGCAGCATCTCCGCTTCATCTAGTTCCTAAACGGGACTCACATGATTGGAGGCCATGCGGCGACTACCGTCGCCTTAATGCTGTCACTGTGCCGGATAGATATCCGATCCCGCATATACAGAATTTCTCCGTGAATCTTCACGGCTGCACAATTTTTTCAAAGGTTGACTTGGTACGTGCATACCATCACATACCAATCGCCCCAGAAGACGTGCATAAGACTGCACTCATTACGCCATTCGGCCTATATGAGTTTACACGTATGCCATTCGGCCTACGGAATGCAGCACAAACCTTTCAAAGGTTCATAAATGAAGTTACGAGAGATCTTGACTTCGTTTATGTATACTTGGACGATATACTTATCGCCAGTAAAACCGAGGATGAACATATCGTTCACCTCGAAGAGCTCTTTAAACGCCTCGATAGCTTCGGTCTAACCATTAAGCTAGAGAAATGCGTTTTTGGTGCAACAGAGATTAAGTTTCTAAGCCACCGCATCACAAAGGATGGAATACTTCCATCCTCCGATCGGGTTCAGGCTATCGTTGATCTCGCACCTCCAACTTCTGTCAAATCGATCCAGAAGTTTTTGGGAATGGTGAATTTCTATCACCGATTTATCCCAAAATTGGCTGAACAGTTGGTGCCTATAAACGAGCATTTGAGAGACCTTCTCAACCGCTCACGTGCCAATAAAGTTTTTGACTGGCCAGCAGAATGTCAGGCGGCATTCCTCAAGGTGAAAACCTCGATGGCTGAAGCAACTCTGCTGAACCATCCAATCGAGGATGCAAAATACAGTCTTACGACTGACGCCTCTGATTATGCAATCGGAGGCGTTTTGGAACAATTCAACGGTCATCGGTGGCAACCTCTAGCTTTTTATTCCAAAAAGCTGTCACCAACAGAACGGAAGTACTCTGCATTCGATCGCGAACTCCTCGCAATCTATGCAGCGATCAAACACTTCCGTTACTTCGTTGAAGGACGCAATTTCGTGGTCTATACTGATCACAAACCACTGGTTCGCGCCCTTCACACAAAGACCGAACGATCCCCTCGACAGACCAGACATTTGGGTCTAATCTCTCAGTTTACCACAGACATCAGACATGTGTCGGGTAAACAAAACGTTGTCGCAGACTACTTGTCGCGCTCACTAGCAACCGACAACGTCGACTCGGTCACCTTCGACCTGCCTACACTGGCTCAGGCTCAACAAAGTGACACAGAGTTGAAGTCTCTACAAGAGCACCCCAGCAACGGCTCACGGGTAAAATTAGTTCTCACACCAATACCATTCACCGCCCATCAAGTGTGGTGTGAAACTAGTACAGGCATTCCAAGGCCTTATATACCCACTTCCTTACGTAGACTAGCGTTCAACTCCGAACATAGTCTCTCTCATCCTGGTATTCGTGCTACAAGACGAGCCGTTACCAAGAAATACTTCTGGCCATCGATCAATAAAGACTGCAATGAGTGGTCTCGATCATGCCTAGGTTGCCAAAAGTCCAAAGTTTCACGGCATACCAAATCTCCATTGGAAGCTTTCAAACTTCCAAATAATAGATTTGACCATATCCATATGGATATAGTGGGACCCCTACCCCCATCTCGTGGATACTCTTATATCTTAACGATAGTCGATAGATTCACGCGATGGCCTGAAGCATACCCAATTCGGGATATCTCAGCTTCAACAGTGGCAAAGAAATTCGTCACTGAATTTGTCCCACGATTCGGCGTACCACTAGAGATCACAACCGATCAAGGTACGCAGTTCGAATCGAAACTATTCAATGAAGTTGCCAAATTACTCGGCACTCATCGAATCCGGACCACCGCCTACCATCCACAAGCAAACGGGATGGTTGAACGGTTCCACAGGCAACTTAAAGCAGCCTTAATGGCAAGGGATAACACTACTCATTGGAGTGAAGACTTGCCCTTTGTCTTGTTAGGCATACGCACGGCAATTAAGACCGACTTACAATGCTCACCAGCCGAGCTCGTATACGGTCAGAATCTGAGACTTCCCAATTCGATTTCTATCCCAACGGATGAGAATCCAATTGAAGAATCAGAATTCCTCGCTCGCCTTCGTTCTCATATGCAGAACATTAAGGCAATACATCCTCGGCAACCCGTCCAAAAGGATGTCTACGTGCCAGAAGCCCTGGAGAACGCCGACTACGTTTTCATACGAGTCGACAGAGTTCGAAAACCTTTCGAACCTCCATATGAGGGCCCATATGAAGTAATCAAACGATTACGAAAACACTTCGTCGTCAAATTGAACGGCACAACCAAGTCAATATCCATTGACAGGCTAAAGCCAGCCTTCGGTTGTGACCGCGACAACGAAGCTAAGCCGTCTAAAGCGGTAACATTCCGTTAACGCTACGCTGGGGGGGGAGTATGTAGTGACCGCGTAAAGTTTAATTACCAAACTTTACGCAATGTCACACGGCAACCCCGACACGATCAAAACGATCAGTCGGAACACTCCCTCGATCAACGAACGATAGTTCAGTGATCTAGCCGTTTTCCGTTCCGTCCCTATCGTGCCTAGCCTTTCAGCCAATTTCCGGCATTCTCCGTTCTGCACTTCTCCGCGTGGCATTACGGCTCTCCCCAAGTAAATTTCTAAAAGCGAACAAAAAGCATTTGTAATAGATGTAAAGTAGTTGATATAAGTTTAGTGGACAAAATTATAAATAAATTTATAATCGAAATAACTAAAAGTTTTCGTTGGCGTTTACTTTATATAATAAACCCTTTCCCACCTACAACAACTACACGGTACTCTGCGTTACTCATACCCCTCCGGCAACATAGGACAAGCAAGTGCCAGACCTTGTTTCTTAGAAAGTGAACTCATGTCCAACTCTCTTGATGCGGACATTAAACGCATTCTTGATTGGGGACGCAAGAGCCGTGTTGCTTTCAACGAAACCAAAACCAAGTACTGTCTATTCTCCACTAAAACCTGCACCAACCTTCCCTCCATTTTAGTGGGCAAGGATAATATAACAGCTGATTCATATCAACATCCTCGGCGTGACTTTATCCAACGATTTTCGCTGGAATAACCACATACTCCAAGTCTCCAAACAAGCGCATCAATGCCTCGGCTTCCTCAAGAGATGTAAGTTTCTCCTTCATCCAGCTGCCTTGGCTACAATCTACAAGTCCTACATTCGGCCTCGCCTTGAATACAACTCGTATATCTGAGTGGGCGCCCCCAAAACCATTCTGGCCTGGCTAGTCAAGGTGCAAAACCGAGCCTTCAAACTCATTGGCGATAGCACCCTTTGCTCCTCTATCGATCCTTTAAGCCACCGTAGGAATGTAGCAGCCCTCAGCAAGTTTTACCGCTATTATCACAGCGACTGCTCGACTGAAATTAAAAACCTCCTGCCTACACGGCAATTTTTTTCTCGCAACACAAGACTAGCCAACTTGGCTCACCCCTTCACGCACATTACGGCTTAGCAGTTCGTTTATAAATAGAACAACTCGATTGTGGAACTCTCTTCCGCAGTCGGTGTTTCCGAGCTCATATAACATCTCAGAGTTCAAACGCAAGGTTCATCGACATCTACTCGGGGTGCATGAGTAGAGACTAACTAGACTCCAAACCTATCCTATCCAATCTATCCTTCAGATCAAGCTTACTACAACTCATTGCACCATGACTTGTACGACATGACGGACCAGTAGTACAAAGGATGACTCCTAAGCTTCATCTTACCACAAGCAAAAAAAAACATGGGTCGTGTGTTGTTAGTCTCCTTGCAGTCTCCCCTGTCGTAGGTACCGAAGTCTAAGACAGGCGGTCGAACATATTTCCCCGTGCACCCATGTACTATTTTTCATCACTCCCTCTTTACCAGAAAAAAACAGCGACAACCTGCTGCCAACCTGAATATTCCACATAACGTCTGTTTTCGGAGTTGCGATTAAAACGAAGGAGAAAGAAACATTCGATAACTTTCTGGGTAAACTCCCAGCACTTGCCAAAGCCAGGCACTAATAAGTTTCTAAAGCTGCAGAGGATGGCTTCAAGCAGTGTTAAACAGCTTCGCATACAAGTTGGTAGGATCAAATAGGCGAACCAAATCGGTCAAGCTGAAGACGGCTTTATGCCTAACCTACCCTAGGCGATGTCAGGAAAAAGCGTAGGATATTGCTGTAAAGAAAGAAGACAAGAAGGAAGAAAGTGGGATCTAATAATAGAGTAAACCCTTCTAACCCAGAAGGCGCACTTCTCAGCTGGGCCAAGAAAAATTAATCAACTCAGCACGATCAAGCGCTGAGATGAGGATCTCAGCTAAGCATTCAAAAATAAATTAAAATTTAAAGGTTATAACATTAGAGATATTCAAATTAACATGTAACCCACGCAAACAACAGAAAACGTAAGGCCGTTGAGGACATCTTTACTAATACTCATGCTAAAGACACCAATATTGAGGTTCACGTTAATGAACGTGCGATTGACAGGCTCAAATCAGCCGTAGATAATAACGACTCTCTCTAAATGATGCACGGCGACTTAGGAAACCTGAGTCAGCCTTTCCATTAAGGAGCTGATGAACAAAAACAACATTGGCCACCTTACGACGCTTGTGAAGAGAGCTTAAGTTGAGTAACTTAAGCCGGGATTCATATGATGGAAGAACTAATGGGTTTTCTAAAAAAAGATGCTTCAGTGCGAATCGAAAGAACTTTCGTTGAAACGATTCAATAGTTCTAACATGCAAAGAGTAGTGAGGAGGCCAAACCTGGGACGGATATTCGAGTAATGGTCTGAAAAGAGAAATGTATAGGTGTTTAGTAATCAAGGGGTTGTTAAATTCTTTGGACCACCTTTTTATAAAACCCAGGACTAAACTACCTCTAGAAGATATATAGTTGATGTGAGTGGAAAAATCCGGCATACTATCAAATCTAATCCCGAGATCTTTAACAAAGTTAACACGAGGGATTCCCTCATTAGAAGAGGTGTAGTTAAAAATTATAGGACCACATAATTTCACATTTTCTAATATTAAGAACCAGGTTGTTGTTAGTACAATAAAAGTAAAAGGTGTCAAGGTCAACTTGCAAAAGTTTGCAATCCTAAATACTCTTTATGTAATGGTAGAATTAGATAACATCAGCGTAAATTAATATTCTACAGTGTCTTCGCAAGGGAATAATGTCATCAATTGACAGAATAAAGAGAAGCGGTCAAACAAGACTTCCTTGAGGGACACCGGATGATGCTTCAATGGTTACTGATTTGGATTCACGAAAAAAACTTATCAAGATGTCAGTTAAGTAAGACTGGAACCATACTAGAAGGGCTTGCGGAAAGCCTAACATACTTATGTAATTTGAAAATTATAATGGAATGGGAGAGCTTGTCAAATGCCTAACTAAAATCAGTGTAAACACAATCAGTTTGACAACCGGAAACGAAATTCCCGACAGCATGAGAAGTGAACTCAAGAAGATTGGTGGTAGTGAAACGAGCTGCAAGAAAACCATGTTGATTCGTTGAGACCAGCCTCTTGCAAATAGGAACGAATGCAGAATAGATAATTGAGTATAACAGACAACTTCGTAACTGGTCTATAATTCGATATTTCGTTCTTCCTACCACTTGTGTGAATAGGAATATAGTAGGTATCACAATGGGCCCATCCATTTGGCCTAAGTGTCTGGGCTGTGCACCAGCAGCTCAGCCATATCTAACCTAACCTAACCTAAATTAAGGTGAAGACTGGTGCAGCGGAAATCTACTAGGCACGAATAATACTCGATTTGGCAATTTCTTATTCTTTAGAAAAGTAATTGTAGAGTATTATTATTTATAACAATGGTTTCCAAGGGGAGCAGCCCTTGTAGGCGTGAAGAAGAAGAAGTAGGCGCGTATTTACATTTACATTATAAAGTAGAACGGAAATAAGAGGGCTTTTAAAAAATCCTTTTTCAAGGTCGCAAAAGAAAAAAAGCAGTAAATATTTTTTTCTTACTTCATATTCGTAACTGTAGAAATATAAGGATTCTGCTAACGACCAAATACAATTTGACTCCCGTGCCATAATCAGAAAAATTGAAATAAATATAAACCCCCTCCTCGTTCAAAAATAAAGAAACATTTTTTCTATTTTTTCCGTCTGCCATAATATTTCTTTACTGCAACAATCCTTTGCCCTTTTTTACAAAAAAACAAATCTTCTATCAAAAGGATAAAGGCATATTCTCGAATTGGAGTCTACTTTGTATTTTTGTTCCTTTTTTTCTCTTTTATTTTCTTTTTAGGTAAACATCCTGAGCTTAGCCCCTTTTTTACATATAACAAGGAGAAAACACTCGAAATTCAAATGTACAAATCCCAATTTATCCAGAAAATCTGCAGAATTCACATTTTTTTGAGTGAACTAGAGACCAATTACGGCATCACATTGTCAGACAGAAAGTCCTTGCTTAATGTCAACAAAAGCCCCAATTGATTGTAATAAATTCTCCTTGCTGTCTGCTCAGGGATTCGCGGAATTTAAACGAAGATGAACAATTAAAGAATTTTTACCCTTTTTTTTGAGTGATGGTGGGTGGACGGAGGAGGACGACGCTGGGTACGGACAATCATTATCCTTAATGCCCTTATAATAAAGGATAATCTAAAGCAGACATCGATTTTTAGTTTCACAATCTGCAGTCCCATTGTTGTTGGAATGGTTGTAACAAGTCCGACTAAAGGATAAATCATGTTTTCCTGTAGGATATCAGCAGAAAGGGTTGCCGCAAAACACGCGGCGATTCTACAAAAAAAAAATGGGAATTATAATAAAGCCGCCGAACGCATGCCTCCGAGGTTTTAGGTTTATGTACAACTACTCGCAACATTGTTACAGAACCGACAACGTTGTACATAAGGAGAAAAGGGACGATGCATCCTGCTGCTGGTTGAAGGGAGCTTGGATACACGAGGCTGGGTGTAAGACAGAAATTGTTCGTTTTGGTTTTAAATTTTAATGAGAATTTGTTTGTCGCCAAAGGGCCTGAATCTCTGGCTCAATCCCTTAAAAATCAGTCAACAGAATGATTGGCAGGAGTTGTGCATGGGGATGGGGTTGCGGATGACGAACACAAAAAACAAGGACGATGTAGAGAAGGGGGACAATGGATTGAATTCGGGAGTTTTTTTTTTCTTATAGCAGTGGGTGGTGATGGTATCCTTACGCAAAAAATGTAGGGAGAAAATATTACTGCTGAAAAATTTGCATAAGAATTTCGGAGATATTTAATGTGCTGATTTTTTTATTGATGCTGAGAAATTATCTTGTCCGATAATATATTAAATAAGTAGGTTCTGGGTTGCCACTGGCTGAATTTGCAAATTCTTTTTGAGGAGGGAGCTATGGCTGTGAGCAGATATCCTTTAAAATGTTTAAAAATTTCTGAAATTTTATAAAAATTGCGAAAAAGTTATTAATACGCCTTCGTACATTCTCTGAAGCATTCATATATACAACCGAATGAAAATACGCTTAGAGTAAATATAAAAATGTTTCGGTATATTCCAAAAATTATAATTGAAAAATTAAAGGGGCTTCCATGATTAACTTCCCAGTTTATAGGAAAGTTATTGTAACCGGTCCGAAAATCGATATCGAAATTTTCAACGTATTTTCATTTTTCAAGGTCCCGATAGCATTTTATGAAAAAAATTGAGTAGAAGTATGTGTGTGTGCGTACGTATTTGGTAATTTTTTCCTGCACAATATCAACCGAAAATGATATCAACCTCGATGAGGTGTCTTTCGAAGCGTATTAACGGAAATATGATCTGAAGATTTTCATAAAATTCTGTCGAGCCGTTTTTTTTGTTTTAACGACATATGGTTGCGTTTTAGTAAGAGTTCATACATTTTTCCTCCAATTTCCTTAAGATTTCTAATAATTGGTCGGTTGACGGGATTCATCCTTTTTTAGGAGGCATATAACTCTAGCAAAGCTTTTCCAGTTAACTCTGATGGTTGGGTTACCGGCAATGCCTGCCTTAGGCTGGGGTCATTAACTTTACGTTAAGCCTCGATTATGGTACTATTGTACTATGGCCCTGATATAAAAATTTCGGCTTTGATTTTTAAAATGTTCGTGGGCTCGAAGCGAACTTTTTTTCCGTTGTGCGTCATTTCTTCGTTCAAGTCTTACGTTATTTTGAATTAAATCAAGGTAAGGGCGGATCGTGAATTTATGGGGCCCTGGGCTAATACTACCTAGTGGCCTACCTAATTACTTAACTAATTGCCATTTTGTCAAAAAACTGTTTTCAATATAGTCCAGTGGATGACGGTAATAATAAAGTATTGCCTCCGAATTCTTTCGGACAGCATCGATTTTCATAGAATTTGGGGATTAAACTTATCTTAACTACTCCTTCAAAAGTTATATGTGCTTGATGTGTGCTTTTCAGTTTTTGACAAAAAATTTAAACTTAATATATTTAAGCAATATTTCGATTAAATCATGTTTAAATAGGTAAAATAAACTTTCTTTCATATACTGAAAATGACACCCTATTGACACTTTTGAAGATGCGTTGATATGTTCATTGTTTAACTTTGGTTCATTGTGTTCAATATATTCTGTTTAAATTATTTTCAAACACATCGATTATTTATGGAAATGGTAAATCATAATGATCCCTAGTATTTCCACCAATTGAAAGAACAATATCTCGCAGTGACAGCATTTCATTCTGGTAAACTGTAAAATTATATCCTTTTTGCCAATAAACAAATATTATGGGATATAACAGTGAATTATATTATATGTGTGTCTCCGTGATTCGTTGTAATTTGTTATCTTTTCTATGAAGTATTATGTCCCGGTTATCACATGGTTGATTTACCAATAGCAGGTCGTCGGTCTGCATTTTATAATTTCCGTTGGTGCCTAAGTGCATATTGATTGGACTATAAGCAACTCTAACCACGAAAATCAAACCAAAAAGAAAAAGGATTCATTTAATAAGCCAAGATTAAGTTTGGCGAATCTTTGGAATGATCCCGGGTGAAAATAGACTGAAAATTTACTAATTTGTTCAATGTTTAAGACAGGCGGAAAACGAACGAAAACTTTACTTAGGGTAGTGAACCACGGAACTGAAAATTGGGAAAATTCGACTGAAGACTGTGGACATGGACGGAAATCAGGTGGAGTTTAGGTGGACACATTTAGACATTTGGATGGAAGAAGTGACAATTAGAAAATTTTCAGTCTAAGAAATGCCGAGTCCTCCTTCCTAAGAATATTCCAAGTCATTCCAAGTGTCGGATTTTGACAAGTGATGTTTTGTTGGAAGGCTATCGCTGTGCAGAACCCAAAAAAGATCACTTCGTTTAGAACGGGTCTTATTCCATCGGGTTTATTAGATATTAGCAAAACTTATCTATTTAAGGTCTTTTTGACACTTATCTGAAGTTTTATCCATTTAAACAAAAAAGACCCGACCGAATATTATGAAATTTTTAGACATATAGACATACAGACATACCGCCATACAGATATACAGATATACAGGCAAACAAACATACAGCCATACAGACATACCGCCATACAGACATACAGACACACAAACATACAGACATACGGCATACAGACAAACAGACATACAAACATACAGACATACAGCCATACAGACATACCGTCATGCAGACATACAGATATACAAACAGACAACAATTTTAAAAATACTTGATTTTGTTATATCATGTAAATAGCTATGTATATGAACTTCGAAAAACACAATTATTGTGAAATCATAGGCAGACACTCCAATTATATTTATATAGATGACGTGGGTTTCCAGAGAATGTGCAATAATAGATCTTCAGATTTTAATTATCTCTGGACATCATATTCTTCTGTTTTTATACAGAAGTGCTAATATTAAAAATGAAGCCTCTTTTTACATTCGTCGTGTTCTCTGAGCGGAGCTCCGGTATTTTATCTTCTTTCGTGGAGTGTAAAACCCTGGTTGTGGGTGATTTCAACGTTCACAATTCAAACTGTCTCATTCATTAAATATAAAATTTATAATCATCCTTGATTTTGCAGGGAAAAGATCAATGTATTTACAGTACATACAGTGGCTCTCAAAACACAAAGTTTGCTGTAGATTTATGGTTTTTTTTATGCATTATTACTAAAAAATTATTGTTTTAGGACAGGATTATATTTAGTGATTTAGTTTGTAATTCAGATGGCCGCTTATATGTATGGAGACAAGTAAATACAGAGCTGGAACCAAAAAACATGATTCCAACGAAGAAGCAAGGCAGAGAATCTATCATGGTTTGGGGTTGCATGG
The DNA here is from genome assembly GCA_949987705.1 of Thereva unica. Lineage (NCBI taxonomy): Eukaryota > Metazoa > Arthropoda > Insecta > Diptera > Therevidae > Thereva > Thereva unica. Next base: position 94,288,757 of record OX465282.1, read on the forward strand.
GAACAAATGGATTTGGAAATTTGGTTTTCATCGATGGGATCATGGACAAATATAAATATCTCGATATTTTAAAAAACAATTTAAAAACATCTACAGAAAAATTGGGAATGCCAGCTGTATGGAGGTTCCAGCAACATAACGAACATATCGCTGAAATATAGTCAAGAGGTGGCTTATATGTAATATTCCCCAGCAAGTCAAACACTCAGTTATCGGCCCTCAACCCAATTGAAAATTTGTGGGCACATCGTGTAAACCAAATAAGGAAAAGGGACCAAAAAAAGTAAAAGTGAATTGCAGCTTGTTCTCCAAGAAGAATGGTCCAATATTGATCCTTAATATACAAGAAAGTTAGTAAGATCAATGAACACTCGTCTAAGACGCGTTATTCAAGCAATAAGAGGCAATACGAAGTATTGAATATCGAAATTGTCAAAAACACATCTAGTGTTCAAATAATTTTGTGACCCATGAAGTTTATCTGTTTGTTATTTTGTACTTGAACTATATTTATGTACATACATATATTTAATAAATATTTTTCTTTTGGGAACAGTTTTTATAGTGTAATAATCCATTAAAAAAAGACCATTAATCAGAATAAACTTTGTCTAGAACGCGAAATCTCCATTTATTTGTTAGCTATTCAAATAATTTTGAGAGCCACTGTACATTGTTATTTACAAGACATCATTTTAATACCGAAGCATAGTTTATCGAAATATATTTCAATAAACCTTATCCAGTTCAATTTAATCACACAATCACTTAGAGTTATAATCTAGTAAAATGGGCGAAAACCATCAAGTTAAGATAAAAGCTACATAAAAGATAAGTGTCAAAGATAAGCATGCCATCACCTTGGTAATGTCCTAATTGATCCTTAAGTGCGATTGATCTTTTAAGATATACAAATAAAGTAATGTTAAATATTAAAAAGGATTTTTTTTAACATTATCAATATTTAATTACAATGTTTAACTGAAAGTCAAATTTGTTTAAGGTACAAAACCACAAGAATATCCTCAATTTATCTAGATTCAAACTGAAGCTAAATTGACTGCTTGATATTCACCTTGACACCTTCACTGCTATCGCAAAATAACTACCGACTGGCCTGGTTGTTTATATTGTGGGACATAAATTTATCCTGAAGGTAATACGGCGCATTTAGTGCTGAGAAGACAAATACACAGTCTCAAAGGCTTCTAAGGAAACCGTCTATAATATACTAGGGCACAACCGTACAGTCAACCAAACATATATATATGTATGAACACCACATGGGCAACCACCATATTCCACCTTATATAGATAGCGATAACATTGGTTGTTACATAAATATGTATGTGCACATGTGTATTATATTAAGGCAAGAAGAAAGAGACAGTATCAAGTAAAAGATAGCGGGCGGAGGCGGAGGGTGGTGGTATAAAGATGGGCATGACATCACCGCACCTACAGAGTTATTTCTGCTTGAGTTGTTTTTCTTCATTAAATCCAAACCGTACATCTTGATTGTCAGGACTTTGTATAATTCAATATCTATGGCGGACGTCCTTTTAACTGTCCAAGTGTCGGCATTTCCTGTCCGGATTTTGTGCGATAACAGCATTAATACCATTAAACCACGCCAGTAATATTTGAAGAATGATGTTATTAAGTGTGACGTGGGGCATTTGTCAGATGAATCCATTGAAGTGGCTGCCATCATAGTGTGTGGCAACAAAAAAAGGGAATCCGTTGCGGAAGTCTTTTGAAGGTGATTGAATCTCCGTCGGGTTTGATAGGTATCCTTGAATTTTCTTCTAGGAATGCTCAAAATAAATAAATATAAAAAAAACATAGAGAAAAGGCATATAAAAAAAGACAGAAAAAAAACATACCCCTCGGATTTAAATTTTGTGAACGTCACAAGAATTCCGCCAGGTGAAAGTGGCTTTTGACGTTTGTCTCCTATCACCCTTGATGGAATGACAGTGTATATAATACCCCCAACCCGCACACACATTTCTGGGAAAAACTCTTATACGAAATTCAAACGCAACAAATTGACAACTTAATTAGCTTTCTGCTTGGCATATTTTTGATTTGATTCAGACAGAGGCCATTGATTTTGGCAGTGTATATAACGTACATATATACAAGGGAGCGTTGCCGCGTTCACGTAAATTTTCGGCAACGCCAGCCAGTAGCAGAAGCGGCAGCAGCGGCACATACAGTGGGTGCCATAGAGTTACAGCCTCAAAGGACACACCACAATGTACGCCCTGCATGGTTTCGTTATTTTAATTTAGTACCACCCCAAGTTCATCAAAAGTTTTCTTTTGATCCTGTGGCGGTTGTGTCCCTCTACCCGTGCATGGATACTATACAAATTACATATTATACGTCAGGATACTTTTCGTTCTTTACCAATAGCTGAAAATAACATTTCGTGTACCCCCACAACGCATCATTCCCCAAGCCACTTGCAGTCATTCTGATGGGAGCTAAGCCCGGGCGGGGTGCCTTCAATCCATCCTGACAGGACTTAATAGCCAAGTCCTTCTAATTTTCCCTTATTATAGTCCCGTTATAGAATGGTAGCAGCTAGTTTTCAATCAATTTGGCTGCCTAATTGCTTCATTTTAATATATAATTCAAAATAAAAAAGGGCTGACGACTGAATAGCATAAGAAAGATTGTATTACGGGATGATTTGTAAAGTGGGTACTAATAAAATAATGTGAGCTGGCAGCGGATTGATGTTCAGTAATGGCGGGGAATTACGTTGAAAACGAATTTTACAATTTTATATTTGATAGCGTAATTGAAAATATTTAAGCGGTATTACTTTAAATAAAATAAAGTTTTATAAACCGACTTCAGGAAAAAAACAATCCCGTGATGCACAAAAAAGAATGAAATAATTGTTTGTAATTCTTAACGACATCAATCCAATCAGAATGGATTTAGAATGAAGAATCACTTTTGAAGACGGTGCTAACACCTGTGGGTGATGTATTAAGGCCATAAGCCTAACAAAGAAATGAAAACAATTTTCGAAGCAAGAGTTAGTGCAATGAACGGCAACTACTACCTGGCACCGTCTTCAAAAGTGATTCTTCATTCTAAATAGATTCTGATTGGATTAATGTTGTTAAGAATTACAAACAATTATTTCATCATTTTTTGTGTATCACGGGATTGTTTTTTTCCTGAAGCCGGTTTTTAAAACTTTATTTTATTTCGTACTTCTTAGTCCATTCATTTTTTTCGGGGGTAATATAAAAAACGTATTTTTTTAAGGTAGGTCTACATAGAACGATTTACTTGTGCAAATTGGCTTGCGCAAGTGAATTGGCACAAATAGATCGTTCTGTGTAAACTCAACGGATTGGCTTGCGCTAGCCAAAATGTTTGGCTTGTACAAAATATATCTCGGCTACAACCCTCAACATATGCGCAGGGGTCAACGGTGATGGTCGACTACCTACTAAGCATAAATTAAATATAATGCGCAAGAACTAATGGGTAATTTCCACTCATCATTTTCACTTAGTTTATTTGCACAAATCCACTCGCGTCAGACAGTTTGCACAACTAGTTCGTTGAGTATGAACCTACCTTTATGAGTAGTATGACACGCCGCCGTCGATAAGAATCAAGACAGTAGCTAAATAGTTATGGCACTAATGTATTTCCGTATTTTCGGAGTAATTTAAAAAAAAGCGGGTATCTGTATAGCGGATACGGACAAATGACGCGAATACAGAAATTCCAATTGCTGGGATTTTACAAAAGTTAATGTTTTTTAATATGCTTTTCCTCAAAAATTGGGTCACTTGAGGAGAAAAGCAATAATACTGTGAAAGGCCCAGAATGGAAGCAAATTTTATCAGAAAAGCAACAATAATCAAAAACAATAAAACGGTGAAATTTGTCTTCAAAATAGTGCGTATAGTGTAATTCGCTCGGGTCGTTTCGGGACGATATAGCGGTAGAGACTTGCTATACTGGTTTGCATAGCAGGCGAGCTATTAATTGTGTCTTTAACTTTTTATTTTATTTATAGTAAATTACTTCTCGCTGTCGTATTGTGATTAAATATGGTTTTAAATGACCTTACGAAGCTTACTGTACTATACTCGTCATACACTTTCATTTAATACCCATACCGAGAGCGTTGTAAAGATAAAGGTAATCCGCCATTTTATGTTGGCCGCCATTTTGGATGTTGAATGACGCCACATAGCGAAGTGTATTCTACTTGTCACACCCTTTCATTCGATACCAATGTCGGAGGTCGGGGAGCCAAATTCGACTGCCATATTGGAACCGCCATTTTGATTTGTTTAGAAAATGGTTAGATTGTATTGTCATGCGAACTATACGTATGTGTAAAATTAGCAGTTGATCGGTTATATGGAAGTGGGTGGGTGGGTCAAATTTCGTTATCATCGATTTTTGATCTGGAAGCAAATTTACAGACGTATTCACGTCAAAAGCTTGTTTAATGTGAAACAAAATTCCCCGAAGGAAATTAAAAAAATAATTATTGTGACGATATAATGAAAAAAAAGCACCACAGGCCGAAGAATCGAACTCGCAACCCCACAGAGCCTACAGACCAGAAGTGCTCTGTAATCCAGCCCTCTACGCCATGGCAGATACTTACGGCGGTTTACTAATATGGTTGTAAATCATTTTAGAAAGAAGAAAGAGAAAAAAATCGAGCCGCCCCGGCCGGAGATTGAACCTGCAACGCTTTCTCCGCTGGATCGCGGATCCGACGCCCTAACCACTCCTCCACCGGCCTTCTACCGGTTTCGCTGCAATAACTAACCTAACTTCGAACTCCTTTATCAGAATTTCGAAAAAATTGCACGGGAACACTGTGGGGAGCTGACCTTTCAAACAAACAAAAAAAGCAAAAAGTTCTTGGGTTACAAAGTTATGCATGAACAGGACCACAAAATACGAATACCTACACGTCGAATTGATAACCTCCTCTTTTTTGAAGTTGGTTAAAAATGGTAAATATCCATGTTTAATGATTTGGAAATCAACAACTTACTAAATTATCCCAAGTTTCAGCACTTACCTAAAAAGAAAAAAAGAAATATTATTAAAAAAATGTATTTTAGTACTTATTTCTATAATATCGGAGAAAAAGCTAAAATGTAAATATTCAAGTAGTTGTAACTAAGAAGACAAACTTAAATAATTACTATTTTGATTATCGATTAAATGTTCCAGCTACTTTATTGAACTTATAAATAAACTAGCATAAAACCCGCGTGCCTTGCAACGCCTTTAAATAAAAACTGTTTATTATGTGCAATGTTTTACTACAAAAAAAAAAAAACAAACAAAAAAGTCAGCTGTCATTATCCCTAAAAGGGTTTATTATAGTGCATTTTTTTAATAAATATGGTAAACAAATTGCTGCGTATATCACCTCTGCTCAACAAATCTGCAAGTTTTGAAGCAGAGATTGGCATGTTTATGTCCCCCATTTCACTGCGTTAGGGGATGAATTTCGAAAAATTGCTTCTTAGTGAATGTCCACGTCATTATAGAGATGCACTGTCAAAATTAAAGCCAGCTCCAGCGGTTTGGGTTAACCCCATTTAACCCCCTTAGGGGATAAATTTCAAAAAATCGCTCCTAAGTGAATGTCCACGCCATTATAGGGATGCACTGTCAAAATTACCGCCCTATAGCTTCAGCGGTTTGGGTAAACCCTATTTCACCCCCTTAGGGGATGAATTTCGAAAAGTCGCTCTATAGTGGATGTCCACGGCATTATAGGGATGCACTGTCAAAATTTCAGCCCTATATCTATAGCGGTTTGGAAAAACCCCATTTCACCCCCTTAGGGTATGAATTTCGAAAAATCGCTTCTTAGTGGATGTCCACGCTATTATAGGGATGCACTGTTAAATTTCAGCCCTATAAATTTAGCGGTTTGGAAAAACCTCATTTCACCCCCTTAGGGGATGAATTCCGAAAAATCGCTTCTTAGTGGATGTCCACATCACTATAGGGATGCACTGTCAAAATTTCAGCCCTATATCTATAGCGGTTTGGAAAAACCCCATTTCACCCCCTTAGGGAATGAATTTCGAAAAATCACTTCTTAGTGGATGTCCACGCCATTATAGCGATGCACTGTCGAAATTTCAGCCCTATAAATTTAGCGGTTTGGAAAAACCCCATTTCACCCCCTTAGGGGATGAATTCCGAAAAATCGCTTCTTAGTGGATGTCCACATCACTATAGGGATGCACTGTCAAAATTTCAGCCCTATAGCTCCAGCGGTTTGGGTAAACCCCATTTCACTCCCTTAGGGGATGAATTTCGAAAAATTGCTTTAATAGTGGAAGACCACGCCATTATAGGGAAGCACTGTCAAAATTACAGCCCTATAGCTTTAGCGGTTTGGGTAAACCCTATTTCACCCCCTTAGGGGATGAATTTCGAAAAGTCGCTCTATAGTGGATGTCCACGCCATTATAGGGATGCACTGTCAAAATTTCAGCCCTATATCTATAGCGGTTTGGGAAAACCCCATTTCACCCCCTTAGGGGATGAATTTCGAAAAATCGCTTTAAAGTGGAAGACCACGCCATTATAGGGATGCACTGTCAAAATTTCAGCCCTATATCTATACGGGTTGGAAAAACCCCATTTCACCCCCTTAGGAGATGAATTCCGAAAAATCGCTTCTTAGTGGATGTCCACATCACTATAGGGATGCACTGTCAAAATTTCAGCCCTATATCTATAGCGGTTTGGAAAAACCCCATTTCACCCCCTTAGGGGATGAATTTCGAAAAATCACTTCTTAGTGGATGTCCACGCCATTATAGGGATGCACTGTCAAAATTTCAGCCCTATAAATTTAGCGGTTTGGAAAAACCCCATTTCACCCCCTTAGGGGATGAATTCCGAAAAATCGCTTCTTAGTGGATGTCCACATCATTATTGGGATGCACTGTCAAAATTTCAGCCCTATAGCTCCAGCGGTTTGGGTAAACCCCATTTCACTCCCTTAGGGGATGAATTTCGAAAAATCGCTTTAATAGTGGAAGACCACGCCATTATAGGGATGCACTGTCAAAATTACAGCCCTATAGCTTTAGCGGTTTGGGTAAACCCTATTTCACCCCCTTAGGGGATGAATTTCGAAAAGTCGCTCTATAGTGGATGTCCACGCCATTATAGGGATGCACTGTCAAAATTTCAGCCCTATATCTATAGCGGTTTGGGAAACCCCATTTCACCCCATTAGGGGATGAATTTCGAAAAATCGCTTTATAGTAGATGTCCACGCCATTATAGGGATGCACTGTCAAAATTTCAGCCCTATATCTATAGCTGTTTGGAAAAACCCCATTTCACCCCCTTAGGAGATGAATTTCGAAAAATCGCTTTATACTGGATGTCCACGCCATAATAGGGATGCACTGTCAAAATTTCAGCCCTATATCTATAGCGGTTTGGGAAAACCCCATTTCACCCCCTTAGGGGATGAATTTCGAAAAATCGCTTTATAGTAGATGTCCACGCCATTATAGGGATGCACTGTCAAAATTTCAGCCCTATATCTATAGCGGTTTGGAAAAACCCCATTTCACCTCCTTAGGAGATGAATTTCGAAAAATCGCTTTATACTGGATGTCCACGCCATTATAGGGATGCACTGTCAAAATTTCAGCCCTATAGCTATAGCGGTTTGGAAAAACCCCATTTCACCCCTTTAGGGGATGAATTCCGAAAAATCGCTTCTTAGTGGATGTCCACATCATTATAGGGATGTACTGTCAAAATTTCAGCCTTATAGCTTAAGCGGTTTTGGAAAAAACCCATTTCACCCCCTTAGGGGATGAATTTCGAAAAATCGCTAGGGATGCACTGTCAAAAATTTCAGCCCTTTAGCTCTAGCGGTTTAGGTTGTGCGTTGTCTTTCAGTCAGTTACTTTTTATACAATAGAAAAAAAGTAAAGAAAATAAATCCCCTTACAACTTATTGAACACCATTTCACCCCCTTCAACCCTTTTTCCTCCAAAAAAAAATACCCTATGTCCGTCTCCAAGGTCTAAACTATGTCTGTTGCAAATTTCATCAAAATCGGTCCAGCGGTTTAGGCGTGAAAGCGTAACATACAGACAGACAGACAGACAGACAGACAGACAGACAGACAGACAGACAGACAGAGTTACTTTCGCATTTATAATATTAGTAAGGATTAACAATGCTTCGAACAGAAAACCAATTTTAAAATTGTTTGTGAAATAAAATTGATAATTATTTTTAAGTGCCCGAGTCGAAAAATTTTGTCTCGATTTTGCTACCTGGGGTGGTAGCACGTAAGTTGTTTCAATCGACCTCTCCATACAAAAATTCAAGTGTTACAAAAAATTTTGTATGAAGAGGTCGATTGAAACAATTTACGTGCTACCACCCCTGTTTTGAGGGCGTCCGATATCGTACGATAGCGTAAAAGCAAGTTCAGTTCTATTGTTTGGACGATCTCAGACGACATCAGACGGTCTTCTTATTTGTGCTTTTTCAGGGCGTCTGAGATCGTTTGATGTCTTAAATTCTATCGCGCGGGAAATGACCTGCGCAGGTCTGAGATCGTTTGATGTCTTAAATTCTATCGCGCGGGAAATGACCTGCGCAGGTCATTTTCCCTTTTCGGGCATTAATAACCTCTCGAAATGAAATCGTACGGCATGTGTACTACATTGATGTATTCAATATATTAATTTGTAATTATTAAAAACTAGCATAAAACCCGCGTGCCTTGCAACGCCTTTAAATAAAAACTGTTTATTATGTGCACTGTTTTCCTTGAAAAGAAAACAAACAAAAAAGTCAGTTGTTATTATCCCTAAAAAAGGTTTATTATAGAGCATTTTTTTAATAAACATGGTAAACAAATTGCTGCGTATATCACCTCTGCTCAACAAATCTGCAAGTTTTGAAGCAGAGATTGGTGTGTATATGTCATCAAGAGAAGTGACAAAGGAATCCTAAATAAAGTAAATTTTGAGTCATTCATTTCCACGTGATTATAAGGATGCACTGTCAAAATTTCAGCCCTTCAGCCCCAGCGGTTTGGGTTAACTCCATTTCACCCCTTTAGGGGATGAATTTCGAAAAATCTATTTATAGTGGATGTCCACGTCATTATAGGGATGCACTGTCAAAATTTCAGCCCTATAGCTCCAGCGGTTTTGGGTTGACCCCATTTCACCCCCTTATGGAATGAATTTCTAAAAATCGCTTCTTAGTGGATGTCCACGCCATTATAGGGATGCACCGTCAAAATTTCAGCCCTATAGCTCCAGCGGTTTGGTAAACCCCATTTCACCCCCTTAGGGGATGAATTTCGAAAAATCGCCTCTTAGTGGATGTCCACGTCATTATAGGGATGCACTGCCAAAATTTCAGCCCTATAGCTCAGGCGGTTTGGGTAAACCCCATTTCCCCCTTTGGGGAACGAATTTCGAAAAATCGCTTGTTAGTGGATGTTCACGTCATTATTGGGATTCACTGTCAAAATTTCAGCCCTATAGCTCCAGCGGTTTTGGGTTGACCCCATTTCACCCCCTTATGGGATGAATTTCTAAAAATCGCTTCTTAGTGGATGTCCACGCCATTATAGGGATGCACCGTCAAAATTTCAGCCCTATAGCTCCAGCGGTTTGGTAAACCCCATTTCACCCCCTTAGGGGATGAATTTCGAAAAATCGCCTCTTAGTGGATGTCCACGTCATTATAGGGATGCACTGCCAAAATTTCAGCCCTATAGCTCAGGCGGTTTGGGTAAACCCCATTTCCCCCTTTGGGGAACGAATTTCGAAAAATCGCTTGTTAGTGGATGTTCACGTCATTATTGGGATTCACTGTCAAAATTTCAGCCCTATAGCTCCAGCGGTTTTGGGTTGACCCCATTTCACCCCCTTATGGGATGAGTTTCGCAAAATCGCTTGTTAGTGGATGTCCACGTCATTATTGGGATTCACTGTGAAAATTTCAGCCCTATAGCTCCAGCGGTTTGGGTAAACCCCATTTCACCCCCTTAGGGGATGAATTTCGAAAAATCGCCTTTCTGAGATTTGAAACAAATAATTTTAAACCAGAATTGTCTAATCTTTCAATTGGTGGCATTCATAATGTTCTACGATATACATTAGCCGAGATACCAGGCGTAGAGCGTAAAAAATGGTGACAAATCGTACTAATTAATTAATTAAAAAAAAACTAATCAAAATAGCGAAAAACGGAAACTTACTTCCACCTTCTGGGGTATCCATGCATCTACAAAAAAAATTTCAGATTTCTATCTCTTCTAGTTTGGCTACAATGCGTGACGGTACGCACAAGCAGACACACAGATACACAGACACACAGATACACAGACACACAGACACACAGACACACAGACACACACTTTCCTTTATTAATATAGATTAATCAAAATTCGATATTTTTAATTTCAAATTATTAAAATTAATATAAATAAAAATAAAAAAATTTTTTTCTCATATATATACTGAAGTTATTTTTCTTTTCCTGGCGAGATAGTTGGAGCCTGTGAGATAGTTGAAACCTGAAGTGCTTAAGACATAATATTAGATTTTAGCTTGGGGAAAATCGCCGAAAAAACGTCTTCGCTGGGATTAGAACGCGATAAACTAAGTGAAATGAAAATTAAATTTCAGTCTAAGTCCAGTTTTCGATGAGTCATGAATTCTAAGAAAAATCTTGTGTGAAATCGAATGAGATCTTCGGATATCGTCCGAAAACGACAGAAAATTTGTATTTTCAATTGTGAGACCGTCTGAAATCGTAAGGAGACCCTAAAAATGGTCGCCGCACGCGAGAACAATAGAAGTGAGACCGTACGAGAAGGTCTGATGTCTTAAAATTTCGACTCGGGTGGTTTAACAAGTTATTGTTACTGTACATTTGCCGACCGATCTTATGCAAGTCATTATTTATCCAACATTGTACTGCAGCTTAGTGCTATTTTACGAATAATTTAAATTAAAAATTCTCAAAAGGGAACGCCATAAGATAATATTGAGGATTATTTGGCCCCTATTCCCATTGTCACCTCACTTTTTTTCTCACGTCACATTTTTTGTCACGTCACTTTTAAAGTGTTATTCTTATAGTCGACTGACAAGGAAAAAATTTGTGAGGTAAAATGTCACAAAACTATGTGTGGTATTCTCGAAGTCATTTTTTGTAGTAAATGTCACTGAAAATTGTCATATTTTGTCACTTGGAAATTATAGGTGACGCTACGATTTTTTTTAAAATAGATAGTGACAAAGGGTAAGAAATATGTTTTATTTTAATATTTCTGATGATTAAATTTTATTCTTATATCGTAGAACTAAAATAATGAACAGGAGGCAATTTGATTGCCTTGTTGGCTTTATCGTAAACAACAAGGAAATAGGGAAGGGGTAAAAGTTGTCCAAACCAGGCGGAATATGAAAATAAATGGAAGAAATGAGTGGTAAAAGGTATAAACAAATGCCGTCACTTTTTCTACAACAGGTGACTACGAGAATACGAAAATTGGTTTGTCACATTTTGCAATGGGTGACGTGACTATGGGAATAGGGGCCTTTATGTGAAAGTCTAAACTGGGCAGTCACCCATACCACCAGTTCAGCAGTGGAACAATATTCAGTAGTTAGCTCACATCGAAGGATATAAGAAGGCTAGGATCAATTAAAAAGAGTCTGGTCTAATCTGAGTAGTCATAATATTTTTGGACGCCAGGTGTTTGCGTAGACTGGTGATGAGCAAAACTGGTCTTGCAGTTTGCCTTTTCTTGAACATTTACCAAGACCAAAGGAAGACCAAGAGAAGACTGGACAAAACAAGATTATAAGATCAAGATAATAAGACTGATAAGTCACTAAGTGCCAAAAGTCTTGCAGTACGGCTTTAGACCATAAAGGTCCACTAGCAACATTCTTGTGTGTCTGATTGAGGATCTGAACTTTAAAAAACCTCAGTTCGCATACAATTTTCACATATTCAACTGAGGATAAACGAACCTCAGTTCACCCAGGTGAACGTAAAAACTAGCTAAAAAGAGAGTGATCAACCGGAATAATGGATTGCCATTTCAGTGGGCTTTTGCATTTTTGACTTCTGGCGAAACAACAATTTCAAACATAAACTGAATATGAACAGAACTTTAGCCGATGAAGCCACTTGTATGAATTGAACTGACCATAATTGAACTGGGGTTGGTGAAGCCGGGGAATTAAGCTTTAGTTTAACTCACACAAAGCTTTCATTTTTGTTGTTGCATGGCATCATATTTCAGCCAATTATGTTGGTGACCTTGAAGGGTGTCATTAAGCGTACCTAATAGACGGTTTCAGGTTAAAAAGGTTAAACAGCACTGGAGATAATTAGTACTCAGTTGGGATTCCGTATTGGTAAAACGACCCTTCTGTTTAAAGATATAAAGTTTTGGACACCGGTGCAGTTATAACTCATATCCACGCCGAAATTCTCAAATTCTTCGGCCTTCCATTCGGAATCGAGGAGCAATGATTTTTGCTCAAGCGGGCCAAATGGAGCCTTCCATATGACAAGGCGCGAATGATGCAAGGCGTTAGATCCTTTGTGTGGGTCTTATAGGGCAATGAACACAGGATCCACGTGGGACGATCGGGCTAGGCTTATAGGCGCTCTGTCTGCATCCCTTCCCAAAATGATAATTGGGCGTAATCCCATAACTAAAGAATTTAAAACAATATATAACTCAATAGACAGCTGGTAATACAATTGACCGATTAACTTTTTACATTTTAACGGTTGGAGACGTCGCTTGAAACAACTTACGTGCTACCACCCCTGGCAATTTTCAGCTACACTATTGATATTCACGATATTCTCTGTAGTTCTCATAAGATTGATGCGTGCCATAATTTGCCTGAGCAAAGAGCATGATGTTCCATGAAATTAAATTCTTGCATTATGACAATGCACAGGCGCACACCTAGTTCCGATGGCGAAAATTATGGAATCCAAGTTCTAAGTGGTCCATTACACGTTCATGCAAGCGTCAATCAATTCCATCAGGAATCAAAATATACAGAGAATTACGTTAGTCATCACCGGTTTTCCGTCAGTCATAGCAGTGACTGTGGGAAAACTTGCACCAATACTTTTCATCTAATGGGCGCCTAATAATTACAACATCTACTTGATTCCCAGATTTGGCCCATTGACTGAGCCACTGCTTACTATAGTTAGGACCCCAAAAATGCCAAAAACATTCCTTAGTTGACTTTCATTCTATAACTTTATCGCTTTCATTTTTATTTTTCTCTTTCCCCGTTAATATACAAAACTTCCCCTAATTTCTGTTAAAAAAATATGTACATTGCTGCACAAAATATATTTCTTCTAAGAAGTTTACATTTACTTTTGCTTTTAAGTTTTTTTTTTTATATTTTTGTAGTCGTATATATGTACAATTATTATAATGTCTGCTTCCCCTGAATAACCTAATGCGACATCCTGAAAAAGAAGCTCTATCCCTATAGCAACATATTTATATACAAAAAATCACTACTAGTCGACCAGAATAACACTATGGCAGATGTCACTTTTGTGATTCAATATCTTATTAAGAAAATAATGAGATCATCAGACAACAACTTGGGAAATCCAATTTTCGTACCTTTAAGTTAAGATAGTATTTATTCAGAATAATTACCACCGAAGGGAAAAAAGCAACAAGAAAAAGTTAGCATTAACCAAAAGAACCATTTACAACACTGAACCTAATCAAGAGTGGACATTTGATTACATTTGAGGACCATATTTATGTAATGAACTTCGTGATATATCAGGTGTTACGAAAAACTGTTTCCTATTTGCAATTACCATTTCCAAAAAGGCTTAGGTTAACATTGAGGTAAGCCCCCATAGTAAGGTATGCGACACATAAATGAGTTCGTGGAACCGCTCACATATTGCTAATATTTAGGCTAACGAAAAGGTAACTGAGCGCCCCAGCATCGGACCAGCACAGGGGCAAAAATATAACTTAAACCTCATCACGTTCCGCAGATATCATTTTGAAAGACTTCCAACTTCTGCAAGGAGTGTGTAGGGTGACATATCTGTGGCAAATAGACAAGCGCAAGCATACGAAATCTGCCAACGAATGGTAGCCCCCATCCCTCTAAATGGATATAAAGTCACCAAAAACAGTGGTCACCCGTACGTGATGTCATCAAACGGGAAAATCTCTTTTAATGTTGTTGATGCCTCGTTTAGAGGTGAAGCCATAGTCCAGGTGGTATATCATGGTCATTAGAGGAGGCAAGTATCATCAATGCGTGTGAAGGGCATCACATGCTGCCATATAAGGGTACATTTGTTGGGCCGAGACGAAAATTTTGGGAAGGTATAAAAACGTCTCACATGTCCATTTCAGGAAACAATCATATCAAGGTACTGGACATGGGGCCACGAGGATGCCGTATTCCTGTAACATAAACCGAGAGTGAGACCAGCACATCCTGTGGTCATTTACTCGCCCTGACCCCCACTTAGCTTTATGCTGCCAGGCACACTGAACGACACATGTGAGACCATGGGACGGGGGCTTAAATAAAACGAAAAGCCCGGGGAGTATTTTTAAGGGATATAGCGAATGGCGACTATTTAAAGCAGACCTCTATTTGCACAGTGGTCCAGCCGCTGCATGCGGCCCTTCATCCTTCGTCCTTATCTCAAAGCAGTGCCTTGATGTGTAAGTTTTTATTATTTTCTCTGCTGTACTGTGTTCGTGTCTATCCAATAAAGTTAAGTGCATGGGGTACGCCAAGGGACCACTATTGTGTACTGTTATGACATCATCAGAAGAGAGTAAAATTTCCTTTTATTTAAGAGCGGGGCCCTTCAAGGTCCTGCCAAACGATCCTTCAGAAGGCAAAAAAAAAGTACAGAGCAATTCATTTTGAATACCGAAACTAGTTAGCAGGAGTGTATCGCAGTCAAACGGGGCCCTTATCTTCGGAGAATAGCGTGCAAGGCTCTTTGCTGAGGATTTCTGAGCTTCTGGCTGTTCAGAAAAGGGCCATTTGTATTGCTTTTATCCTGACCACATAAATTCACTCGTTTCCGCTCTGCCCCAGAAAGATACTGCCGAAAGGCAATTTTTTGAGTGCTACAATTGCATGATATTTTCGGGTTTGATCGCATGATTTTGATGATTTCTTTTATTTGCTCCTTGGAGTGAGTCTTCAATGCTTTTTTACTTTCTTTTTTTGTTGATGGAAATTGATTACTAAATTTTTTTCCCCATTTCATTCGAATGACTGCAGTTAAGAATAAATGCAAGTTTTATTGAAAATCAATAAGAAAATATTGCCCACTTTTTAATGGCGTTTTATTTTTTGTGTGGTCATCGAAGATAGCAATATTAATGAGCCTTAAACCCGCCCAGGCCTTAGTCGTTCCTTTACCTACTAAAAGAGGTCAATAAACCATTTTCTGGAGTTATCAAAATATAACCAAAATCTGCAATTGTTCTAGGTATCCAACTAAAAATATCTTAACCAGTTACAGGCAGTTGGAATGCACCTCCATATTTTTAAATTCCCAGTTTATAGGGAAGTTGTTGTAATCGGTCCGAAAATCGAAACGTAATTTTCAACGTATTTTCATTTTTCAAGGCCCCAATAGCATTTTAAGCATAAATTTGAGAAAAAGTGTGTTTGTGTACGTATGTGGTCATTTTTTCGTGCACGATATCCCGCGAACCAAAAAGATATTGCCTTAGCTGAGGTGTCTTTCGAGATTGAATGATCTGAAAAGATTTTCATAAAAATCGGTCTGGGCGTTTTTTTTTTTGTTTAAACGGCGTTCGTGATTGCATGATTACATGCGCAAACCAAAAACGATATCGACTTCTTTGAGGTGCCGATCGAAAAATATTAAAGAAAACATGTTTTGGAAAAAATTCTATAATATTTTGTCGAGCACCCTTTTGTTTAAATGAAAAAACTTGAGCTAAGTAAGAGCCACAAGTACTTCAAATTAATTAGTTTTTCTAATATCGAATAAACTCTTTGAAATGGAATCCGTTTTAAATGAAGTTACCTTTTCTGGATTCAGCAAAGTGATAGCTTCCCAAAAAACATCACTTGTCAAAACCCATTCTTTAAAAACCGTGCCAAAATTACGTTGCCTTAGATCAGTAATTTTTTGACGGGGAGCCTTTTCGGTCAAGTCTGACAGCTCCTTTACATTGATTTTATTTCTATTTCTTGTTGAGGAGCGACTTGGCGTGTAGTGGGATTTTAAAAATCATCAAGGTTAAGCCTTCTAAAATAGCCTAAAACTGTTTTAGAGTTCCTGTCCCAAATCTCCCTAGGAGCAGGAAAGTAGCGATGGAGGAGGCTCAATCTCTTAGTCGCTGTAGCCTCACAGTCTCACAGCAAGTGCTCCGCACTTTCGAGATCTGCCCCGCAGAACCGACAGCTACAATCAGCTACCAGTCCATTTTGTTAAGGTGGTAATTAAGCGAACAGTGGCCCATCAGGAGCTCTGTTTTTATTTTTAGCTCCCACCTCTTGAGATTTAAAAGTTTGCTCGCGTTAGCTTGACGAACACCCTGGGTCCTTGTCCTGTTATGAAGAAACAGTGGGTCAACCCAATTTTTAAAAACCGTTCTTATGTGACAGTTTGCTAAGTTACAGAAAGGTTCCGGACCGATATGTAATGAGTTGGCCCCTACTCTAGCCAGGCTATCGACAATTTCATTACCAATGTGACAATCGTGGCCCAAAATCCACATCAGCGTGACACTGTTGTTCCTGCTGAGGGATTTCAGAGATAGGAGACAATCCAGGACAGTCTTTCATGACCCCCCATGAGATTTAACGACCAACAGGGCAGCTTGACTGTTCGAGAAAATAACAATGTTAGAGCTATTTCGAGCTCTATTAATACAAGTCTGAGCACACACCTGGATGGCGAGTAACCTCAGCCTGAAAAACAGTGGGGGTAGTGCCCAGAGGCTTTGGGCCATATACGCCCAGCTCTACCCCTTTATCGGTTTTGGAACCGTCCGTGTACCAAAAGGCCGTGCTTCCTCTAAAGAGGAATTCGAATTGTCGTCGTAAACGGTTTGTCAAAGTCAAGAGTGGCAGAAACGGTATCGGACAATGATATAATTGGCTCCAGGTTTAGCTCCTAGAGGATCGATATATGATCCAGAAGGTCTCCTGGCTTAAAGGAGAATAGCTCCCGTAGTCGCAGTGCTTCTGCCAGGGCCTCCTTTTCACTACTAAAGATAGCGGACGGAGGTTCAGGAGGGCCTCCATAGCCATAGTCGGACAAGTGTTTTTAGCCCCTGTGATACCAAGACAGGACAGTATTGCACCCTGGCCAGCTTAATTATAGCACCCTTTTGTTTAGTCTTGACCAACCATGTGACCATGGGCCTTACAACCGTTGTATGTAGCCAGAACATTAACCCAGGTTTGAGGCCCTAGGTTTTTCCTGCAAATTAGCAACACATATGGAGAGGTGTAATTTGACAGATACTCTCTCAATTTGGTGTTCCTGGAGAGCTTTTGAGCCTAGATATTTAGCCTCCTTTGAGAAAACCATTTCTTTTCCATCTAAGGAGGGAGCTTTTAAATTTAGCTTCCTTCTTTCAGTAAATGGTACGATGACAGTTTTTTGTGGGTTAATACCCAAGTTCTTGCTACGGCACTAGCTATACACATATGACAGAACGGCTTGCATGAGGCCTTTACATTGATTAGTATTGCAGATATCTCCTAAAATCCCTGGAATTTTCAAATGAAATCATTTGCTTTCCAGTTAATCAGCGACGCTTTAACACACTCAATACGAACTCGACGACGTACTTTAGTGTAGTGAACGAAGTACGAAGTAAATGTTCCTTTGGTAACTTTCAGGAAAAACAAATTCTGTAGAAAAATCTTGTAGATTTACCACTAGTATCGTTATTCGAACTAGCTTCTCTCAGGATTACTTTGAAACCAATTTTGGTACTAGTCAATTTCCCACTAGTGCTGAACGTATTACTTATTTCTTCTGGGAAGTTGATCGGGTGGACCAAAATCGTCAAACCCACGACCCAGCTGACTTTTACCTCATTTGAGGCCTGAAGCTTGAAGCTGTGAATGTGAATCATTAGACATAAATCCTATACTCCCAATTTACTCGACGTTTCGACGTAACAGGTAATAATTTCAAATCATTGTACCGATCGTTTTTTTTTATGTGAAAGACTAGAGTCTCAGGAAAGGCCCTTTATACCGTTTGCAATCTATTTTCTTCGTATACAGTGCAATGTCGAATAGCAGCTCTAGTCGGGAACGAAGGAACTGCCACAACCTAGCCGCGATATTTTTTATTCCAACTCCCAACCTATCGCGACTCTGACATCGGGGCATCGAGAAGCGAATCGCAGGAGAGTTATGACTCCTGAAACGAGTTGAATCTCATCAACCAACCGATGACATGCGCTTTGGTGGAGTGGGGAAGGGCTAAGGAAGGCCATGACAGGAGGAATCAGGAATGTAAAGGGGGAAGAAGAAAGAAGGAAAGTTATGTAGGTGGGAAAGTGGAAAAGGCGAAGGACCGTGGGGCTGGCCGGGATTCGAGCCCGGGACCTCTGGGATGGTAGCCAGACGCCTTACTCACAAGGCTACCGTGGCCCCCATTTGTCATTGTGTCGGGTAACCTGATGATGTTGTATGATGTCTTCACCCACAATCTTTGCGTATGTAGTATGGGGTATTCAGATTTCTGCTCAGCACTAACATTGCTGTTTTCACTACGTTGTACAATTTATTTCTCTGAATGTTTTTGTCAAGCCATGGCTCCGTCAATTTATCCCTTTGTTTGATTTTGGGAATGAGTCTGCCAATTTAAAGTAAGTCAACCTTAGTTGACGAGCTCTGCACATATAGTCGATCCAGTTCTGTTTTAGAACTCGTCTACTGCGAACCCTATTTAGCCTTGGTGTAATCAGAATGTCCTAATTTGTGTATAAATATAATGTTGGCATTCCTCCGAAAAAATGTGCGCATGAACCCTTGAATATTTTGCAGAGTAAGGGAAGTAATTAGGTCGCAACCATCCTGCAGAAGTATGGAGTAAATACCCTCTACTAACCGAACCGAACGGTTGTCCTCCATAATAGCTTCATCTGTGAACACGACATTTGTTTCTCCCGTCAATTAGCTTTTGTCGTGCCTCAAAGTAGGATTATTAGTTTCCCAGTAGAAAGCGCACTCTCATTTGAAAAGACTACTTAGTCAGTGTATCTGGGATTCTTTTAAATGCTCAGCATATTCAATGATTGACAAACTCGAGGTCTGAGCACCACAGCTTCTCTGAAAACACACCACTCAGCATAATGTCTAACCACCTTGGTCAGCGTAATGTCTATAACCTGAATTCGATAATGTGCAATGGTTAAGCCATAATTTCCTATCTTATCCGATGATGCTGGAGAAACTCGTGATGATGCAATACCAAAAGTTGAAAGAATGAAAATATTTCTAAGATGTGTAGGAGACCCCGGATTTCAAGTTGCAGTCGGGGAGGATATTGGCCTTCATAGAACAGCAGTTTCGAGTTTTTTTGGGAAGTATTTTGTATTCCGGTCCGCGGGATCATAATACGTTTTCGAAGCTGCGGGTAAAGGCATACCCAGACACATACTATTGATCTAAATCAGCATCAGCTGATTCTTGGATTTCACTTATTGCAATATTAGGGCGTATGTTTGGGCAGATGACAAGAAGAACAGATATGGGAGCAGGAAAGAAATTCGTTAGAAACTCACGACGAGTAGTACAGTAATCAAAACAATTGATTTTTGGAACGGGTCCTTATTTGCATACATATACCATAATAAACCGAGAAGAGAAAGGGCCTTTTTGGAGTATTATGCCTTTTGAAACAAGGTGAATTTCTTCAATCGACAGACAAAGATTGTGATGCCACCAGATAGCGTCACCAGATCTTGTTGTCCATCGATTTATTATTATGTTGCGTTATGGATACCTTAACTTGATGTTTCACTTTACTTCAATGGTGCCCATTTATTTATTGAGTTAAGACGTTTTTTGATAGTTTACTTTTGGGTCAACTTTGTTTTATTTATTAATATGTTATAAGATCGGTGAATGGTGCGTGCTTGAACCATGAGCGGCAGCAAACGCTCGTACCATGTTCACTGGTCTAGACCCGATTATACACAATAGCTGTGATTAATTTGACAGCAATTACAAAACCGCATTCGTTACTTTAGTCCTCAGCAAGACAAATTTTATATATTTGTGATTTTTTTAAAAGATTAAGTCCTGTAATGAATTTCAATCTTTAAAGGATAGTTATTTTTAAATGTCTGTGATACAAAAAAAAAAAAAAACAAATCTGAACATAAACAACCTTTTTACTCCTCTAAATAAATCCTCTTTCCCTTTATTTATGGGGCAACCGATAAATCTACTTTGGAAAAAAACTTGTCTGTCCTTTGTTCAAATTAAGAAAACCGATGGCATAAGTTCCCAACCAATTACGAGGTCACTACCCGCCGTAAGTGCAACGTACACTTATCCCCAAAAAAACTCCCCCTTAAATGTTAATCCTGTTGGCGTGCTACACAAGTTTACCATCAATTACCTAAAATTCCATCAAAGATTTTCCATAGCTGGGTTTGGATAAAATTTTAATACGACCATGAGAATCCTTCAAGATTGCATCCTTGTAGCTCAAAGAGCTTTAATCACTAACTTTATCATATGATTATGACATTGATCAGGTACGGGGATCATCTCCCGTTTGAAGCCCTACTGGAAGCTATGTGTGCGAGACTGTTTTGAAGAAGATGTGCCTCATGGCAGTCTATCACTATGCCTTTGCACATAAATTAATTACGGCAGAGATAAGTAAGTCAATAACACGCACTTCAGCAATATGTAATGAAAAACAATTTGTTCTTGAGTCCTGAGTCCTGGAATAGCGTGTCAAGGGCTTTCTGTTCTCGTCGGTTTCTTGTTCTGCTGCCGTCTGCCACGTAACCGTATAAGTTTGTCTATTACAATGTAGGTGGTGTCTCTATTCTCGCGTGGTTCGCCTTTAATCCCATGCTGGTATATATTGGGTTTGCGTGAGCCCTAGTAATGAGAATCCTTTCTTTCGAACTTTTAGCTTCTTCGTTTATTCCTTCGGTTTTTTTGTCTTCTTCTTTTTTTCCCTTCTCTGTGCTTGTTTTCTTTATTGAAGCATTATTAAGTCGCTGGTCAGTCTCATAATTTCTTCTTGGTAGACCCCAAAAACGTTGGTTAAGGGTAAGACATGAATATATTAGGGGTTAGATAAATCATTCTGATAGCCTTAAGCCCCATAAATTCGTGACAGTCCTTTAAGATAGGGCATTTTCTGACAAATTTAATGAGGGCTACCTGCACATACAGATCCTACTTTATAGGTGGATAAGACTGATGTTTTATGGGTATTTGATATTACAATTTGCTTTAGAGGCTAGTTACCCCAAAATTATACTAGAAGACCGGATACTACAACGAATAATAATTACTTGTTTAAATGCTCCAAGGATAAAGGCGAGGACTTTTTTTGGCTTTGTTTTTTTCGCTTTTTACGTTGCTTTATATTTACACCGGCAAGAATGATGTTTAGTCGGCTTTTGTTGATTCTATCAAGAAATACTGGTTACTGGTGATAACATCTCACTATTAAATGAATACAAGTAACAAAGTTACATAAATTGAAATTAACGGTACTATAATTCCCGTGTTGTTGTGTTTCAAGCAAATCTATTTTTGATATTACCAATAAAATAACCTACTTACATTTACAACATTAAAGCAAAGTTTGAGCTCATTCGAAGACATTCTTGAAAACATGTAACTTACTAATATCATTGCAAAATGTTGGATGATTTTGTCCGGTGGCTCTTTCAACCCAATTTTATTTGGTTGTGTAAGCTTATGTTTAATAAATTGTGAAACTTTCTAAAACTTTTTTAATATTTCCAGCTTTAGTAATGACATCTCAAAAAAATGTGATTAAAGTTAGGAAACAGGATAATAATTGCACTGGAACCGGTCTTCAAAATCAGGTCTAAAATTTGGAAAGAGCTCAACGACTCTAACAAAACGAGGTCTAGGCAGCATTCCCGATTAAAAATAATTTAGTTGTTTAGCAGCTAGGATGCATAGCAGATGAAAGAACACAGGCTGTCGCCACAGGAATGCACGCCCCCGCCACAGGAATACAAGCTCCCGCCACAGGCACAATTTGAGAGGAATCGAGGGAATCGAGTGTTGGCCTCCTCTAAAGCATTTCGCCTAGTTTGACGGTCCCGTGCAGCAGTTCTCCAGTTCCAAAAGCTGAGCATTGCCTCTGCGTCAGCTGTCTTAGAGCCCATCCATCTCCTCCTGGGTCCATTTCCCGACATTTCAGCCACCATGAGCCGTTTTGGAATACGGTTATCGTCTATTCTGATTACGTGGCCAGCGAGTCTTACTCTGTTGTTTTTATAAACGTTGAGAGTTCTGAGTCATCAAAAACTTCATACAACTCGCTCTTGTATCTCCTTGGTCATATTCCATCCTCTGCCGTTGGGCCTAAGATTTACCTGAGAACTTCTATCTCAAACCTGTTGACTCCCTCCACTATCTCCTTGGTCCAAGTCTCGCTGCAATAGTAAAATAGTACAATAGTACTACTCGTATAGTCGTATTATGTTTTGCAAAGTAAAAGTTTTGTTTCGACAGAAAAAGCTCTATAGTAGCCAGTAGTATTCGTCGAGTTATCTCTTCCTTCTCTTCGTTTCTTTTTGTAATTGTAGACCCAATGTAGACGGTGTTATCGACTTGTTCTAGATTGTGTTTGTTGATATTTATATTTCTTCTCATTCTAAATCTTCCAGCTTGGAACGCTTGCATCACCTTTGTTTTCTCCTCCTTGGTGTTCAGGCCTATGTCCTTTGCCGCCTCTTTTAGTTTGACATAAGCTTCTTTTTTTTTAATGTGAAAGACTAGAGTCTCAGGAAAGGCCCTTTATACTGTTGACAATCTATTTTCTTCGTATAGAGTGCAATGTCGAACAGCAGCTCTAGTCGGGGAAGGAACCGCCACAACCTTCCCGCGATATTTTCAGTCCACCTACTCCCAACCATTACTATCGCGACTCTGACATCGGGGCATCGAGAAACAACTCGCTGGAGTGTTATGCCTCCTGAAACGAGTTGAGTCTCATCAACCAACCGATGACATGCGCTTTGGTGGAGCGGGGAAGGGCGAAGGAAGGCTATGACACGAGGAATCAGGAATGTAAAGAGGGAAGAAGAAAGAAGGAAAGTTATGTTAGGTGGGAAAGTGGAAAAGGCGAAGGACCGTGGGGCTGGCCGGGATTCGAACCCGGGACCTCTGGGATAGCAGTCAGGCGCCTTACCCCTAGACTACCGAGGCCCCCTTTTGTGGCCCAAAAGGACCTTGTCAAGTAATTGTACAGACTGGGTTGCTATTGATGCACTTCTCTGGACTGACGTTTTCCTTAACACCCAGAGCATTGGGGCCGGCACATCCCA
Organism: Thereva unica; assembly: GCA_949987705.1. Lineage (NCBI taxonomy): Eukaryota > Metazoa > Arthropoda > Insecta > Diptera > Therevidae > Thereva > Thereva unica. The sequence goes on from OX465282.1 coordinate 94,312,414, forward strand.
TTGTCTAAGACCGTGTCGCACTACGAACTCTTCTGTTGTTGCATTTGGGATATTTACTTTCGCCAGTGAGCCATTTGTTGCGTATTTGAACAGTCGTACCAGCTTTGATGGGACTCCTAATTCCAATAAGCCTCTTTGTGTTTATCGAGTTATATGCTGAAAGTCCACAAATATCTAGTATATATCTAGATCCCTTTTCCTGGTTTTCTCCAGAATGTGCTTTAAGGTCAACAGTTGGTCCGATATTGACCTGTTTGACCAAAAATCAACTTGATATTCTCCTTCCGCCTTCCGCTATAGGATCTAGTTATTGTTTCACAAGGGTGTTGAAGGTTTTGTAGCTGGTGTAGAGGAGTGAGATGCCTCTGTACTTTTTACAAGGTAATTTATCTCCTTTTTTGTAGATTGGACATGTAATCGCTTTCTTCCAGTCATCTGGTATGATTTCTTCCTCAAAGATGTTGCATATGAGTTCGTGTAAGGTTCTTAAAAGTTGCAGTCCTCCTTCGTTTAGTAGCTCAGCTGCGATTTCATCGATGCCTGGAGATTTTTTGCTTTTTTACCTTTTCACACGCACCTCATCCAAAGACGGTGGTTCTATTGGAATCTTATCTTGAGAGATTACAATTACCTCCGCCTGTGCGTCTTCATTTATTCTTGGGGTAGGATTCAATTAGCTTTGAAAATATTGTCTCCATCTTTATTTTATCCTAGCAGGGTCTGCAAATAGGCTCCCATGTATCTCTGCAGATCACGGAGATTTGAAATTTATTGCGATCTGGCATGTTCCCTGGTAGGCTAGCCTAATTCTCCCTTAATTGAAATCTTCCTGTATCTGTAGGATCTTCGTGCTTAGAAACTCTCTCTTCTTCTTTCTGCACAGCTTTTCTGCTTCTTTTTAGCTTACAGACTTTCATCCTTCCACTGGGTGCTTGGCGATGTACTCCCGGTGGCTCTGGGTTCTTTCTTCTATTGGGGACTAGGCCTATTATTTCTTGAGTTGCATCCTTTATGCTGCTTTTCAATTGGCCCATTTGTTCTTGAAGTCGGGCTGTTCTCCAACTCCTTCTCTCAGAGTTTGAACGACAGCATTCTGATAGGTGACGTGGTAAATTTGATTATTTGTTAACCCGTCTGGTGATCCCACGTCATCTTATGGATATTTTTGTGCGGGAACATTGTTGAACTTACTACTCAACGGTAGTAGCGAGAGATTGATCAATCTACCATTGTCATAGGTAGTATTATGTAGCCTGTGCTTTCCTTTGACTTCTAAGAATTCCTCTTCTTTTCCTACTAAGGCGTTCATGTCAGCTCCAAACTCTCTTCCTGGAGCAGCAGTCCTGTAATTGTTTCGGTTTTGAGGCTTTTGCATAGACCGGAGTATCCAGGGGTCACCCGATGTAAAGTCAACATCTTGGTGGAGGTGGGGGTAGGATCCGGTAGCATATCGGAAGATCTTACTTCGCTCGCGTAGACCTTAGATCGCAGTTGGCGTCTCTCAGGATTTTTCTCTTTGGTGTTCCGGCACCGGTTTCTGAGGCCGTCATTGCCATTTGCCCCCCACCCATACATATGTATGTAACTTCGTACTAAAAACCTGCCAGTTGCCAGTTTGTGTATACCAATAATTTTCAACATTCTCAAAACTCTATGATCCTTGATTGTTATAAAAAAAAATACTACTAAGCTGATTCGAATGGAGTCATTGGGACATTTTGGGTGATTTTGCTATAAAATTAAATCCAGCAAGTAATGGAGAAAGAAGACCTTTTTTTATTGAGCATGAAACGCAAAATGTTTTATTGTTAAAAACGTAAAAAAGTCAACTTCCTTCTTCCTGTATTTCAGCGAATCTCAAATCCTTACCGAATTGCCATAAACTATTAAACAAAATGAGAAGCAACATTGACTTGCAACAGCAATTACCCCAACAACAGCACAAGAAATCATCCTTACCACTCCAACATGTCCAGAATAACAGGAAAGAAATCAAACTTCCAATTATTGAAAAAAAAAAAAAACAAAAAAAAGCCGGAATATAAAAAGAAATCACTTAATAGGGCCGTGCTTCAGAATAAAGGACGACTGGCCGTCCTGGGCAAGGGCGAAGGCGAAATTAAGCTTCTCATGACGTACCATTTGGTCGATAAGGATATTGCGTTCCTTATCATCTCTTCAATTGTATTTAATGACTTTGGAATCAAATAAAAGACCAAGCAGCTTACAGCAATTTCACTAGCCGTCTTCATTGAATGATTTGCAGAAATCACCCCCCTGCGGGCCAGTCACCATTGCCTCAAGTCGACGACCCAAGTTTTGTGCCTTGTAATCACCAAAGAGGGTGCTGATTGAGGAAACATGCCAAGCAACATAAAATGCCTCTCAGCTTTTCAGGTAATGTTGTTAATATTTAATCGACCATTCATTTCGAAAGCACGAGTAAAATTTTTCATTTGCCTGATAGCTATCTTTATTGTCTTTAACTTTTTGCCAATCTCCCCCCTCGTGCTCCCCACGACCCTGCCTATTCGCTATTTTACGCTCCGAAGGTGTGTACTTACTTCATTAGGTGTTTTTCGAATAACATTGTTTCGGAGTTTGTCGCGCGCGTTTTGCATGCCATTCCAGTGAATACTGGGCTTATCCGGGTTAATAACTGCCGCTCCAGTTGGCCACCTGGTTGAGCACTTACCTGCTTATCAACGTAATCTAATTAAAACGGCGTGAACTTCCCACACGAACACTTTATCGCCTTCTTGTCTACATTTCCTTTGTACACAAAGGATCTCTTATCTAATCAGGATTCTTTTGTGCTAATCTTGAGAAAGTAACGCGACATTAAAGCTTTTTGTTTACGAATTTTTAAACACACAAAAAATAGGGAAGAAAATATAAAATCGTAAAGAAAAATCCTTTTGAATAGAAACTAAGGAAAGACTTTTTACTTCCTTTTATCAATTTAGGCTTAACTCGATTAGATTAGGGTGAGATTATTTTTTATTAATCTTATAGAGTATAAACACTGGTGATCCTAAATGCCTAATATTGACAGGTGGAAGTTCGGTTTGTTTATGACGTCCTGGCCTTATTGCTAAATTATTACACTCGTAGTTTTCATCGCAGGCATGGTTTCGGACTTAGAGCTTACTGAACGCTATGTATTTTTTGGAGAATAAGGTGGTTGAAGGTGACATTTTTGTTAAAAAAAAATTTTGACTTTGAAGACTCAGAACTCTGGAACTTGGTACGGTGGTACCGTCGCTTTTACAATTTTAGATAGGTGGGAGTATTCTGCGTACACTGCACTGATACCTTATTCATGAAAATATATTATGGCGTTACAAAAATACAGGGTTGTATTAGTTATTTTGCTCGAATAAAAAGAAATAGCATTTTTAACACTTTAGCCACAGTTACAGGATATAACAACTATACAGAAATTCAATAATCATTACCGCCGATAATCTGAGATACTTTCCTTTTGCGCCGGGCCTGGGGCAATTTTGACCCAACTCCTTTATCGCTATTATCAAAGTGACTGTTAGAGCGAAATAAACGTTCTCCTACCTCCAAGGCAATCTTATACCTGCAAAACTAGATTAGCCCACTAATCTCACTCCCACCACCTGCAGCCAGACTTTTCGCACACTCAATAAGATTGCAATTGGTTTGTAAATAGAACAACTCAACTGTGGAATAATCTCTCGCAGTCAGTATTTCCGAGCTCGTACAACATCCAAGAGTTCAAATGTAGGGCTCATCGCCACCTTCTTCAACACCAATGGACTAATAAAGTCCTACCAAATGTGGAGTAATGGGTTATCAAGGAACGGTGAAAAGGTAGTTCCTGCCTCACGGAGTTCCTGAGTGACCATGGACGCTTTAGGGCATACCTTGACCGCCAAAAAGCAAAGAGAGCTCGCAGCAAGGTAGCTGATCTAGCCCCGTTCCGCATACCCGGTCAAGCGGGGAGAATCAGAGTTAAGCAGGTGACGCTTCTTTTTTTTATCCTGGGTTAGAGAATGGTGCCCACCTTCCGACGCACTTACGCCAGTAGCCAGTGAATTGGGTACCGAACTTCGTGGAAGTCACTTTTCACACAAAGAAAGTATACACTGGGTGCAGCTGATACGTTAGCCCCACTTTTTCGGCTCTGGTGAACACCTGCGAGAGACCCTTTTAAGGGTCACGTTGATGACCCTAGGCCGAAGTAATGCCTTTACAGTTCGTACCAGTGCTCATGCTTGGAACTCTGCTACATCCGAGGCTTTCGCTGCTTTCATGCCGGCTTCTGGCTAGATATATGTATGAGTGCCGTATAAGCCTACCCTGTGGTGTCCTGGAGGCTTACTATCATTCAAATGACTGGAGAAGCTTTGCTGCAGCCCTTTACCCTCGCTAGAAGTGAAAGGACTATAATTTATACTAAACATCGACTTGGCAGTATTACGTGATGCTCATTGCCAATATTCCAGTATTTGGTAGTAACACACCCACCCAATGTGTCTGATCTTTCTGAAACGGCAAACACTTAGTAAATATATTAAAAAATAATTTATTGCTGTTAACTCCACAAAAGTCGCAATAATTTTGACTGACTCGTTGTTTATTAGCATTTACCCATGGGAATACGGACTCTGCCGCCATCGTGACCCCTCGGCATTCATCTAAAACTCAAGAAAGTTATTAACTGGTATTTTCGAAGGGAATTCATTTCGGTAAGATTTTCATCGGTTTGAGTTTTCTTGATGATTTTTGTTTATTAAAAAATGAACATAAAATGCATATTTATGAGGCGAAATTTTAACTAAATTACAACAAAATTAAAATGGCAAGTAAATATTGAGCACTCATTTTAATTATGAATACTAAATTTATTTATTATTATTATTATTTTTTTTTTTGGGGCTCTCTGGAAAGCCTGGCATATTAATTTGAAAAGTTTCATTTTACGATATGCTTGGGCAATTCTATGAATCCATTTCATTTAATTTACAACATGCCCTCGTGAATGTCCTAAGTGGGTTCCCTTGATTTTCTAGACTAAAGGATACTTCAATTTATTCTTTTTTAGTTTGATTTTTTTATATCCAATTTTTTATTTTTTTTTGGTTGCTGTTGTTTTTTATTTTTGTTACATTATACTCCCCCGCACCTACATACTTTGTAAAACAAAAATTTTTGAGAAAATTTTGTCGGTAGAGATGATGGGAGTTGAAGAGGCGGGGGCAGTGAAAATCCTATTCAAAACTTTCAAGGCAGCCGGGACCATGAACTAGAAATAACGATACGTTGAAACCGATAAAAGGGTTTGAAGATTTTGAGTTGCTTTTGTGTTCTTATAGAAGGCAAAGTAACTCCTTGAAACTTTTTTATTTGACATTGATGGACAAGGATATGAGCACTTGGGGTATTCGGGGGAGTAAAGAAAAAAAAACTTTGCCCTTACCAACCGGCCCCTAAATTTGGGAACTTTTGCAATTTATTCTAAGTCTAAGATATAAAAGGGCGGTGGTAACATGATAATTCAGCCCAAAAGTGCGGTTGTTAGGTACGCACCATTATTTTAAGATCTTCTTTAAAAGTAATGTCCCTAAGTTTACACATATTCTGTGAATACATTTTTGAGATGATTTTTTTATGTTGAAAATGAAGTAATATCGAAAGGTTTTATGTGATTTGGCTAATTTGATCTATATTTAGAAGCTGTGTCTTGTTGATGTGAGCATTTTAATGTTTGGGATTTTTATTTCTCTTTTTTGTTTTGAAGTGGAATCATTGATTGGGATAGGGGATCAAAATTAGGTTCGTTTCGACTGTCACACTGTAAAACTTTTTGCCAATGTAAATATCATGAGCCAAACAATCGCTAATCGAATTTTCCTTCGCTTGTCATAAACTTGTTATTAACATATTCATCTCGCATCACTTTTGCCTTTATACATAAATGTTATAAGATAACTAGTAAATAAAAGGATAGAAAGTTTATAAATTCAGTTTGTAGTTACTAAATACCAAAATAGGCCTGACAGTTGAATTTGAAAAATGACAGCGCCGCGTCTGCAATGATGAAGAGCTGTGAATCTGCAAAATTAAGATCAGAATTACTACAATCGGGAGTTTCAACATTCTGTATGTTTCAGATGCGAGTAATAAAGTGGGAGCTTATATGCAACTGAAAAACGTGTCTACCTACCGTCTACCTGTCATATGACTCACTAGATTCGCCGATTACTAGGGACCTGAATATGTTGGTAAGTAGCTGTGATGGGAAAGATATTGAACGTGATGCAGACAATATTGTGTGAGAAAGAACCAACGACAACCCCAGAGGAAATGCAGTGTTCGAATTTTTAATTGGAAACAATCTGGATATTGCAAATTGGAGCACTGAACTGACCATCATCCATACCACACGATGAAAAATCGTAGATGTATCCTCTCTACAACAGACTGCTGCTGAGTTTGGCTTTGGACAACGAGCTAATAGGTGATGAATTGGGCAATAATTTCAACTAGTTAATTTGATGTAGAATATGTAACGGCATCCCGAATAAGCTGATACAATTATGACCATCATCAAGGGGGGCAAAATCGTACCGTCAGCTCCTCGCTGGTGCTTCCTGGATAACCTACCGAAAACGGACGTACCTAGTACCCGGGTAGTAGGCCACCCTATCCGTTGGGGCATAATTCACGGATCCGGTTCTCCTGGTAGTGGGGTTGGGCGTTGGACTAACTACCGGACCCTGTAAGAACAGATCAGTTAAGAAACCAGAAGCAAAGCTTCGGAACGGACGGAAAAAACAGCGACGATTATGGCAACAACACCTGTAAGTGATTTTCGGAAAATGGAACACGCGAAGTATGTACAGAACTGCAGCAGTTAAGTCACTATTAGAATAAGTAAGCAGATATAAAATAAAATTAATAGCTTTACTAGAGATCAAATGGATAGGAGACGGACAATGGACCTTGGTAATTACTAGATATTCTACAGCCGCGGAAGGGAGCATCACTTAGGAGTAGGCTCTGTAATACACAAGTCAATTATAAACAATGTCATAGAATTCGAGCCACTAGGTGAACGGCTATGCTCAATACGACTACGAACGAAATTCAAAACCTTTGCTGGGGCTCTGAAAAATTCAACCATCTCGGAATGAGCGGTATGATAAATGGCTGAGTGTTCCTGCAGGACTGGTTCCGAAAGAGCTAAATACTATCTAAAAAGAGCATCAAAATAAGGTCGCTAAGCATATGATTTCACAATTTTCTGCGGTTCCCATTTTAATGAAATGCGTCACTACTGACAATGAGCATAGCTGTACGAGTACGACCTACAAATAAATCAGAGAGTCTTCGGAATGGTGCCTTGCAAACGAGCTGAAGCCCTTAGCTCCATCAAATACTTTCCAAGGCTTGCACGTGCGTGAACTTAGTTTAATTTGGAACAAGTCTTAGTTTCACTAAACATAGACTAACAAAAGATTGTGGAATGGGGAATACTATTCGTTCACCGTAGGAAAATTATGATTAGAGTGCGCCTTTGGTATTTCAAAATTGAATAACTTTAACATCAATTTGCCGATTTCGACAAATGTACACGATTCTGGAACGTCATTCAGTACCATTTTCGCTAAGAGTCAAAACACACCGAAAGATCGCGCTGGAACAGTAGCGCTTTGCATTGAAAACAATACTTCAAATGTGAAAAAGTCCCCGAGACACGTTGTGTCGAAAAATGGTGATTTGGAGTGGCCTCCTTATTTTCCGGATTTAACGGCATTTCTGTGGGGTTATTTAAAAAGTAAAGTTTATGGAACCTACATACGAGCCGAAATAGCTGTTATAATGACCGAAAGGCTGACCAATGTTATGCAGGATGCCCGAAAAAGAGCTGCATTTTGTTTATCGAATTGGGGTGATCATTTAAGAACCTTTAGCCTCTGTTTGACATAATATGCTGCATGTCCTTAACCATCATGAGTTTAGGAAGCTTATTACTGTCTTGTCCCATAGAAATCATCTCTTTTAACTCTTTTCGAACGTTAGCTGCCTGGTGCATGATGTCTGGATATAGCTAGAGCCGGGCATTTAGAAATAAAGTGGATGAGTGCAGCCCCCTTGTCCATCTCATCGACGCTGCAGCAACAGAAGTAATTCTGGCAATGTTTTTACGAGTCTCTTATAGGAAGCTTGTTGTTTTTCCTTTGTTGTATGTAGGCAAAGTCGTACTAAAGGTAATGGAGGCCTACGGCCAACTTTGACTGGCTGAAAGTATATAGCAGTAAAAAATATTTTTTTAGCCCTGGGTATAGGGTTGCTAACTAGCTAAGTCCCCAAGTCGCTGGAGGACTTCTAAGGAAGACTATAGCTTAGAGGCGAAGCTCCTTTGTACAGTTCTATCATTGAATGCAATATCGGACAGCCAGTTCTAGTCGAGAAAATAACTCGACGCTCAATTTTTTACTCCACCACGGTGGTTTTAGCAAATCAGTTCCCCAGTTCTAACCTCTTCCAAAGCTGCTTGTCCTCCATATCATAAGAGAGCTGGTCCATTGAGTGTGCTAATGTCAACCTTTATGGTCACGAAGATAATCGCCCGTTTTCTTTGTTCTAAAAAATTTATGAAAATTTAACAGCGCTCAAAATAAACTCCCCTGAGCAGCGCTTTCAGTTTTTGAGGTGACAGAACAGCTTTGGTGATTGAGCAGGACATGGGATATTATGACTACAGAAGGAGAATTAGCAAGAAAATTTTGTAAGGAGGAAAGACAAGCAGTAAGAAAAGTTATCCTGGTGATTTAAAAAACGTATAATTAAGCCGGATTCGGACCATATAGCTCTAGGTTGGCAGAGGGGCGTATGAACCATTAAGATACTAGGGCCCGATAAGCAACTTGGTCGGCTTTATCATTCTGATTTATATTGGCATTTCCGAAAACCAAGCCGAGAGTCACCTTTTACCTTGTACTGAGCCTATCTATTTAATTCTGAGGGAGCGCATTATCGGCAAGGTTACCGTTTGACTCCAATACTCCAAGCTTGTGTAGGTCTGCTGCGCGTTGTCCTACAGGCTTTTAAAATCGATAGAAGGCCTTTTTGAAATATACCAGAATGCTCTGAAAGGCACATAGACGGAACTGTTGAAGGTCTCAAAATATGCTCCTGTCCTGCCCCGAAGCTTTCTGATGTTTTTTCGTCGTCGAAAAATATCCGTAGCTCAAATTTCTTCAAAACGGCTCTGTTTATTCTCTTTTTGAGGGTATTTCGAGGACAAAGTTGTTGGCTAAGTCTGGTGTTAAAGCAACCATACAATTAGGTGCAGGCATCGGACTGCACAAAGTCAGGAGTTTAGTGTGAAAGTTGGAAGGGATCAAGTGTAATATCACATCGAGAGCATTAATGTGGAATTTTTTCCTTGCCTTTGTAGAAAGCTATTGTGTCCGTTCCCTGCCCTCTTACTAAATTTAAGATAGTGCCGTGCTTAAAAACTGTATGTGAGGATTGGACCTTCGACTACGTACATCTACAGAACCATTTATGGCTTAAGACTCTAGTTCTTTTCGAAGGTATTTTTCAGGACTTTCTTTTTCTATTCTCCAATGTTCGGCTTTCAGTTTAGTTGGCACTTTGATGTTACACAGTCAAGGGATAAGCTTATTCCACGTGGATATTTAAGCATGGAACTTGTACAGATTCATTGATTTTGCTTTTTATCTTCATTTATTGATTATGTATCCCGAACCCCGAACATGGTGGGCATAAAGGCGCAAAAGCAAACAAAATACAATACTTAACTTGTATGAAATTAATTTGTGCCTTCAATTCAAAATAAAGATTAAATTTATGGATACATCTCGGTGTTCTGTATGTGAATTAGAATTAATCTACAAGCTTCAAATCGTTTTATTTTATTAAATTAATGAATACTAACAATTTTATGTATTGTCAGTGGCTATGTGCAAGTAAACAAGTAAAAATGAAACAATTTCTTTGTGTTTAACTAAGATCCATTTATCAATATCATTGAAAACAAATCCAGCCCTTATTGATATTCCTAAAACTCTTCTTTTCAAAAGTAAATCTACGCATTACAATAATCACCACTTACATAATTTCAACAAACTAAAGCAATAAATCCTCCTTTTTGCCCACACTCAAGAGAAATCCTTAAATTCACTGAAAAAATAAGAAACCCTGAGATAAAATTTTAACCTCTGATTATGATTGAGGAATCAAATATTTATAAACGTTTACTAAAAAGTTGTCCACCTTCCTTTATGTCCTTCAGAGTTGCTGAAATCCTGCATATCTTAGCCCTCGAGTATAAAATCGATAAACGACAAACAAGTTGGTTCCGATACAACGACATACAATTTGATTAAATATTTGATCAAATTGGGTGGAAGGTACCATCCTTACTCAAATGTCAGAAGCATCCTTTGTCAACACACAGAAGGACATATGAGGTTACCAAACAGTTGTTGTGCTTGAAGCAGAATACAGAATTCTCTTGAATAAAATGCAAATTCGTTGATGCGTGTACACACCACGCACACATCGGCACCGTCCCCGTCCCAAAATATGTATAATCCAATTTTTCAAGAATATCACCAAACATCAATACCTCATTTCCTTTTTCAATTTTCATCAAATTTGTTTTCATTCCGCGCAAACATATCACACTTCTATTTATTCCCATCGGCTGCTACAGGAGCCACCAGGGCATTACATCTATCGACAGCGGTATACAGCTACAAGGCTACAAGGATAATCTACAGGGGCTAACCCGTCTACAGACTTGAGCCACAGCAGCACCACCAGAAGATCCCAGTGCCAGCGGGCTTATCTACTATGGCATTGTGCTGCTCGTACATACGGAGGAAACGGACGGATGAGGCTTTCCTATGCATTAGTGGACCAAACTGGATGTTTTGACAGGATTGAATGGATCGGGGCCGAGTGGCGTGGGGCTGGGCGGCAGCTGAGTGAGTGAGCGAGCGGACGCAGGCCTCCCTGATTCCCTGTCACATACCGATATCGAATTGTTCATTTTTTAGTCCTTGTGAAAATATATATTTTATTCATAAAAACATAAAGTATTGACATGCTGATTGTGCACACATATTTGCATCGCAGTGTTAGAAAATCCAGATTTCGCAGATCGCTATCGGTGTGGGTGTTCGTTCGGTGCTGGTGGAATTCGGAAACACAAATATCCTTGATGACTGCTTGGAAATAGGCTACCTTAGAGACTTATTCAATTCATATATTTTCGTCGGCACTTCGGGTAGGTGTAATTGTATTACACTTTGATTTGGAAAAAGGATATTTTTTTCTGTTCAATATTTTTTTGCTAAATTGCGATTTTATTTGTGAACTTTGTCGACCGAAAATTTCGTAATAATTTAAATGCGTTCTTCGTTAATACAGAAGGGACACAATTTACAAAAAGCCTGTTCAAGAAAAAAAAGAAAGAAAGACTTTAAGAGTTTTCAATTAATACGAATTGGAACTTGTTCTGTTAAAGGACACCCACTCGCTCATTATGGCGTATTTTATTTTCTTAATACATTTTGATGTATTGTGGTATTTTTCCAGGCTTAAGAATCAGTCCGATATCTCATTCAGGCAATGGTGTAAAGTGTGGTAATAAGCTTGGGGTGAGATTCAATGCATTGTATCCATTCCTACGTCAGAATTCTCAGTTTATTGAACATGGCGACAAACGCTCAATTTTTCGTATTGACTGGAGAATAAAAATCGATTCTAGATTTGCTCATTTCGAGAAAATTCACCGGGACCTCCCCCCCGGGCCTTTCTAATGACACTGACAGTTCTGTGAAACTCATCGATGTTGTACGAGCTCGGCAACACAGTTTTATTCATAAACGTACTTCTCGTGTGCGTGAAAAGGACGACTGCAGAGTGTGGGTGGGAGCCGTGCGGCCTTCCTTGTGAGGCACCGCAAGGAGGTCGCTAAGTTTATTGAAACAGTCGCTTTGGCAATAGTTTCAAATTCAAAGTTTTCTGAAATTATCCAATTTTCTGCACAGTTTTCTTAATTTTTCTTTCCGTAACAATCTTCTACAAAGTTAGAAGAAAACTTAAAAAAAAATATAATATCACATGCGGGTAGGGACACTAGGGACAAAATCGAAAAGTGATCTACAGAAAATCGTAGTAAACGGCAAGGCACTTGAGCGTGAGGGGACATTGCAACTTACTTCAACACCAATAGAATTGGTAAGTGTATTCAAACGGAAAAACCAAACAGGCTACCTGTAGATTTACCAATGGCGAGTAACTCAATCTTCACCCGATTAAAAATGAAATTCGCCCGCAGCTAGCACGCAGCTGGCATGCACTAGCCCGCACGGCGCCCGCAGCTAGCATGCACGCCTGAAGACTAGCCCACAGCTAGCACGCAGCTGGCACGCACGAATATTATAAATCACGAGTAAAAATGAAATTCGCCCGCAGCTAGCACGCAGCTGGCATGCACTAGCCCGCACGGCGCCCGCAGCTAGCATACACGCCTGAGTGAAAATAACACTAGCCCGTAGCTAGCATGCAGCTGGTACGCACGAAACTTAAATTTAAAATGAAAGAAAAAAAATTTTCGTAGAATAAAAATTCTACGCCTCTTAAAAAAGATGGAGAAGAGTATTATATATGTATGTAAAGTCGTCATCAAATCGAACTTCTTCATTAAATTTTTTTCAAGTATCTGCATTAAAAACAAATAGGAATTTTTCATATTTAATTAGAGAATGCATTTAATGAATCAAAAACAATTATAAATCATACTCAAACTTATTACTAGGCGCTAATACATATGCATCGCTTAGGTTCTTTATAAAAAAACATAGTGTAATAACACATTCAATGTCAATAAGATTTACATCTGATTCTTCACTCATTATTTTACATATACATATCTTCTTCTTCTTTGTGCCCCTTTAATCCCTCATGGGACATAGGGCGGAAACAGTTGCCCTCCAGCGGACTCTGTTTTGCGCGACAGCTCTCAGCTCTGACCAGGATCTCCCAGTTGTTGCGGCCTCTGCTAGTAGGGTCCTCCTCCACGTTGTTCTAGGTCTTCCAACTCGACGGGATCCTTGCGGGTTCCAGTCAAGGGCCTGTTTGGCTAGGTTTTCGTTATCGCGTCGCAAGGTGTGGCCAACCCAATTCCATTTCCTTCGCCTGATTTGGTCGTCTATCCTTTCTTGGCCGGCACGGCGCCATAGCTCTTCATTTGAAATTCTATCTGGCCAGCGGATTTTTAGGATACGACGCAGGCATCTGTTGATGAAGACTTGTAGGCGCCCTGTGATGAATTGGGTGACTTTCCATGTTTCGCAACCGTACAAAAGAACTGCCTTAACGTTGGAGTTGAACAGCCGCAATTTGGTGTTAGTTGAGATCTCCGTTGATCTCCATATGCGGAACAGGCATGCATATGCGCCTCGTGCTTTATTTATTCTGGAACTGACGTCTTCTTCTGTACCGCCATTTTCGGTAATAATGCTACCGAGGTAGCAGAATTTATCTACCAGTTCCACGTCACGGTTATTCAGCGCAGTTCGTTCAAGTGTGTTTGCATTTATCCGCATTTCTTTGGTTTTGTTCGGATTCAGCCTTAAGCCTGCTAGACTACTTTCTGTTGCCAAATTGTTTAACATGTTTTTTAGCTCCTGATGTCTGTGGGCCAGCAAACAGATATCATCCGCGTAGTCGAGGTCCTTAAGGCGGTCTAGCAAACCCCATTGTATGCCGCCTGTTCTATTATCTAGAGCGTCGACAAGGATGTCATTTATTACTATAAGAAATAGTAATGGCGAAAGTAGACATCCTTGTCGTACTCCTGAATTCACCTCGAAGCTGTCGGATAATTTTCCATTATGGAGAACTCTGCATTTGGAATTGTTGTAAAGTGCTTTTATCAATTCTATTATTTTATCAGGCAGTCCACGTCGCCGTAATGCCTGCCATATAAAGCTCCTATTAACCGAGTCGAACGCTTTCTCATAATCTACGAAAGCTAGGTAAAGGGGGGATCGGAATTCAGTAGACTGCTCCACTATGATTCTCAAGGTGTTAATATGGTCTATACATGAGTGGCCCTTCCTGAATCCGGCCTGCTGCCTTCTAAGCGTTCGGTCTACTGCCTCTCTTATCCTTGATAATATAACGTGGGACAAGATTTTACCCACAGTAGATAATAGACAGATGCCTCTCCAGTTGTCGCATATTGTTAGGTCCCCCTTTTTGGGCATTTTGACTATGATACCTTCCGTCCAATCCTCCGGAAAGGTACAGGTGTTCCATGCTATTTCCAGGATTGGCTGAAGCGCATCTGCTATGAGGCTTGAATCGGCTTTCAACAATTCTGCCGGGATGCCATCTTTTCCAGCTGCTTTACCATTGGCCATCGCATGAATTGCGATTACTATTTCCGTCTTGGATGGGGCCCGGGTGTTGATTCTTATCGGCTGTGCATTGTTGCTGTTTTCCTGAGGTTCCTGTGCAAGTGAACCATTCAGGGCGGCGAAGAAGTAATCTCTCCATCTTTGGAGTTGCTCCTCGTCGCTGCACAGCAGCCTCCCATCCGCACTCTTTACGGCATGCTTTTTAGTAGAGTGCTTTCCCGAGAGCTGTTTAGTAATTTGGTACAGCACTTTACTGTTGCCTGTGTTTCCGCTTTTTCTGCGAGCTCATTTATCTGCTGCCTTGTATCACGCCGCACACTTCTCTTTACTTCCCGGTGTAATTGGGAATATTCCCGTTCAAGTTGGTGACGTCTTTCCGGGTCGCTTGTAGAGTTTACGTTATTTTTGAGGGCCCTCCTGCGTTCTATTTTTTGCCAGGTAGTGTCCGAGATCCAATGTTGCATGTTTCTCTGGACATAACCGACGCTCGTTTCCGCAGCCGTCAATATAGCGCCCTTTGTTCTACTCCACAGCTCTTCAATATTTGTGTCGTCAGAAACGGTTTGCTGGTTTAATATTTGCTGCAGGTTTCCAGCAAATTCTCGCTTTTTAGCGGTCTCCTGCAGAAGGTCAACGTTAAACCGTCTACGGTTTATAACATCGCGTTGAACGTTTCTGATTGCAGCGATTCTAAGGCGAATAGTTGCTACTACCAAATGGTGGTCGCTTCCAGTGTCCGCTCCCCTGAAGCTCCTGACATCCTCCAGAATGGTTCTCCATCTGCGGCTGACGGCCACGTGATCTATCTGATTTCTCGTTCTACCATCGGGTGATACCCAGGTCTCTTTGTGTATCTTCTTGTGGCAAAAGTAAGTTCCACCTACCATTAGTTGATGGGAACTACAAAAGTCAACGAAAAGCTCACCATTGTTATTGGTAACTTGGCTTAGGCCTTGTTTTCCAATTGTTTGTTCAAGACCGGTGTTGTCGCGGCCGATTTGTGCGTTTAAGTCACCCATTAATACAATGATGTCTCCCCTTGGAATAGAGCGAAAAACCTCATTCAGTCGCATATAGAACTCGTCTTTGATGTCATCTTCTGCGTCTTCAGTTGGAGCATAGCATTGGACTACCGTAGTACTTCTTAGCCTGGTACGCAGGCGCACGGTAATAATCCTCTCAGAAACTGGTGACCAGCTAATGAGGCTGGACCTGGCTTCTTTGGTGAGTATTACGCCAACGCCACTCCTACGGCTTTCAGTTTCATTTCTCCCAGAATATAAGAAGGACTCACCATTTGGGCAGATATGTTCCCCCGCATCGGGCCATCTGGTCTCGCTAAGTCCCATGATCTTGATTTTATATCGATTCATCTCGTTGAGGACTTCATCCAGCCGTCCCTCAGCAAGCATTGTTCTCACATTCCATGATCCGATTCGTGTCCTTGTTCGAAAAGCAAAGGTCGTCGTCGTGTTGTCCATCCGGTTCCGAGGCATTGTTTGCCGATTCGTAGCAATGGTGTTTTTTATGGGAGCGGGTTGCTAACCCTCAGCCCAACCGACTTAAAACTCTGTTTTGTGGCGCAGAGAGCTCGCCATTCGCCCGTCTCCCGTTAGCTCCTTCCGAAGAAGTACCCCAGGCGGCACCGCGGGGAGGTGGGATTAGGACTTGCTAACAGGTCTGCTAGGTGTTTGTATGCAGTGGATCTTCTCGGATTTTTACAGTAGTGACAAATCGGGTGTCGCCACCTTCCAAGGTCTTTGTTAGCCGTTCGCCCTATACATATATGGTATAGAAATTCGTTCATCATTAAAATTAATATTTGGCTGCTGATTCATTTTCAATGACACTGAAAAAGGAAATTGAACATCTACTTTTCTAAATAAAGCATAATAGCATAATTCGAATGATGTAGTGCAATTTTTTCGACAACACTCAGAACAATAACATATTTTTACGAATTTTTCCACAAATCCAAAATTTTCACTATCGCCTCGTTTAATTTTTATACAATTCGACACAGTTTTCAACGTGGAAACCTCTAAAGGGGAAAAATTGTGGATTTTCTAACCGCGTGCATCCTTGTGGCGGGAGCGTGCATCCCTGTGGCGGGAGAGTGCATGCGTGTGGCGGGAGCGTGCATCCCTGTGGCGGGGGCGTGCATCCCTGTGGCGGGAGAGTACATGCTTGTGGCCGGATCCTACATATTTTAAGCAGGCACATTTTGAGATTTTCGTGCGTGTGGCGGGAGAGTGGATACCTGTGGCGGGAGAGTGCATCCCTCTAGCGAACAAATTTTTAGATTTTCGTGCCAGTGGCGGGAGCGTGTATCCCTGTGGCGGGAGCGTGCGTATCTGTGGCGGGAGAGTACGTACTTTTGTGGCGTGCCTGTTTGTTCGCTATGCGTGCTAGCTGCGGGCGCGTGCGTGCTAGTAAGGAAATTAACCATGAAATTATTTTTAATCGGGCATGATTCCTACCAGCATGGAAGAGGTAGAATGTGGTGCCTGAATCTAACAAAAAATACAGTTCCTTGAAATGATGAAATATCCACTGAAGCTGATAACTGATGTGCAATATTAAGAAACCCCGCTCGAGACTTATAAATGAGGCAATAAGCAGTGGCACTTTTCCTAGCTGTCTCATGGATACGATTGTAATACCTATTCTGAAAGGATGAGACTCCGCTGACATGCATAATTACAAACCCATAGCTCTAGTAGGCAAAGTGGGAAAATTAATGTAAAAATCTTTGAGAATTTGAAATTGTTCAACGAGTGGAAGGATGAAAATAAACTAAAATGAATGAAAAAAGACTAACCACTACATGATATTCTATCAGAAAAAGAGGCAGATATTAGAACTACGATCAAAATAGGCGAAGAAAAAATAGTCTTGTTTGCCTAATATCGGCTGCAAATTTTTAAATTGCCCACTGTCCATTCCAGAGCGGAGCTGCTCAAGTTACTCCGATCGGAGTATTTGTGCTCCTCTCGAGACGTCTATATTCCCATACTCCTCACAGCGAAATTTCACTCCCTTTAGTAAATTTTATTTCAATATTTCAAAACTTGACAAAAAGGTAGATTTTCGGACTGCTATTACTTTTTTGTACTAGTTGGTGCCTTTTATGGTGTGCTCTATCACTGCTTAAGTTCAATTTCAATTTAATTGTCAATGCCAATTACTGGTTTGAACTAGGGATGTTAGGAATGTCATATTTTTCACAATGCGAATGCGAATGTTCGGAATGCCAATTTGCGAATATTTAAGAACAGTACCAAAAAAAAATTAGTTTAAGGACACATTTTTTTTATTACTTATAATAGTAAGAAAATATTAGAACAATATTATAACAATACACCGGTGTAATTTACAGTAATGGCTCCATTCACACACAGGCCGCTGGCAGGCTACGGCCTGAAGCTATCTCGCCTTGAGGCCAAGTATAACTACACAAGAAAACACCCTGAAAACTCTTTGAAGGGCAATAATTTTAAGAATTGCATTCAGCGATACAAAAACTCAATCGCATCGAATAACCCCCTTGAACTTCTATTCAGTCTGAAAATTTTGTGGAGACCATAAACATTTATGCACTTGAACTAACAATCTCCTACGCAAAACTATCTACGTCGCCTGTGTGTCTGTGCGGTATCATAACATCACCTGCAATCCACTGCCCGTCAGGTGGATAACTAAAAGCCTCAATTATACCACGACGCAACGGAATGGAATTTTGCTAGTTTTACTGACTGAATCGAACGTATGGAAATGTCATACTTACTTTCTAATCCTTCATAAGTACTTCTAATTTTTCGGCAATACTTTGCCAAACTTTGGACTTATGCTTAAAATTTTTATATGAGTGCAATTTTTTATTATATAGAATTTCATTTTCCTCCAAATAAGATATTAATTTTTCAAAAATTCTGACGACATTTTGGGACAAAGTTTTGAAACTTTAATCCATTCCGTTGTGTCTAGTATATAACCACTTTCTCTGTAATGAAACTCGGGAAAAGAAGTTTATGTCAAATTAAAAGAGGCGGCAAAAGACCTGAACATCAATGAGGAGAAAACAAAGGTGATGCAACAATCCAGAGCTGGAAGATTAAGAATGGGAAGAAATATAACTATCGACGAACACCATCTAGAAGTAGTCGATTAAGCAATCTACCTGGAGTTTAAAATTACAAAAAGAAAGGAAGAGAAGGAAGGATAACTTGACGAATACCATTGGCTAATAGAGCCTTTTATGCTCAAAAGCAATTACTGCACTCAAGATTTGTGCATAGAAAAACGAAACTATCACTCTACAAAAAAGTAATACTTCCAGTACTGTGCTATGGCAGCAAGACTTTATGACCCAGGTCATAGAGGAACGAGTCAACAGGTTTTAGAAAAAAGTTCTCAGGTGCATTCTAAGCCCAAGGATGGAGGATAATCGCATACCAAAACGGTTTTTGAAATCAGAAATTTCGGGAAATAGACCAGTAGGCAGACCCAGTAGGAGATGGATAGACTCTGTGGCGACTGACGCAGAGGCAATGTTCAACATCAGAAACTGGAGACATGCTGCAAGGGACCGTCAACCTTGAAGAAATGCCCAGTGGAGGGCAAGGCTCGATTTGGCCTGTAAAGCCATTTTGGATGGATGGAATTTCATTTTGACATTTCAATCCGGTCCGATGCGTTCCTGCCGACTTGGTCTAAAGAGACACCGCCGGACGGCGACCTGTGTGAATGGGAGCCTTCAATATGGCCTGTGAATATGGCCTTCATTGGGAGGTATATGCCAGGTATATAGGTAAGGTAAACTCGCTCATGTTCAGCCCATTCCCAAAAAAGGTGAAGCCAGCGACCCTTTAAACTACCGCCCAATACAATAACTTCTGTTCTCTCCAAAATCATGGAGACAATAATCAATGACTGATGAAATATCTAGAATCTAACCAAATTATTCATGACAGGCAGTACGGTTTTAGGCCGAAAAGGTCCACTGGCAACCTACTTGTGTGTCTGACTGAACACATCAACCGAAGCATCCATGGCTCCGGTGAATCTGGTCTAGTTGCTCTGGATATCTCCAAGGCCTTTGACAGAGTATGGCATCCCGCTCTGCTGTCTAAGCTCCAAGCTATTGGTATTGACTCAGTTCTAAGGAACTGAATTGAGAGCTTTCTTTCTGGCCGTTCAATCAAGGTAGTATTGGATGGCGTTGAATCCAACCCTCACTCCATCTCGGCCGGCGTTCCCCAAGGGGCGATCTTCTCACCTACTCTCTTTCTTATATTCATTAATGATCTGCTCTCAATCCCCTCAAATCCACTTCCTAGTTTTGCCGATGACGGTACTCTGAGTTACTCCTACCCCTCCGACAACATAGGACAAGCAAGTGCCAGACCTTGTCTCTTAGAACGTGAACTCATGTCCAACTCTCTTAACGCGGACATTCAACTCATTCTTGATTGGGGCCGCAAGAATCGTGTCGAGTTCAATGAAACCAAAACCAAGTACTGTCTATTCTCCACTAAAACCTGCACCAACTTTCCCTCCATTTCATTGGGCGAGGATAATATTGCAGCTGACCCATTTCTTAACATCCTCGGCGTGACTTTATCCAACGATCTGGGTTGGAATAATCACATACTCCAAGTCACCAAACAAGCGTATCAATGCTTTGGCTTCCTCAAGAGATGCAAGTTCCTTCTTCATCCAGCTGCCTTGGCTACAATCTACAAGTCCTACATTCGGCCTCGCCTTGAATACAACTCGTATATCTGGGCGGGCGCCCCTAAAACCACCCTGGCTTGGCTAGACAAGGTGCAAAACCGCGCCATCAAACTCATTGGCGATAGCACGCTTTGCTCCTCCATCGATCCTTTAAGCCACCGTAGGAATGTAGCAGCGCCCAGCAAGTTTTACCGCTATTACAATAGCGACTGATCCACTGAAATCAAAAACCTCCTGCCTACACGGCAATTTTTTTCCCGCAACACAAGACTAGCCAACTCGGCTCACCCCTTCACCCTGCAGCCCTCCCCTTCACGCACATTACGGTTTAGCAGTTCGTTTATAAATAGAACAACTCGATTGTGGAACTGTCTCCCGCAGTCGGTATTTCCGAACTCATATAACATCTCAAAGTTCAAACGCAAGGTTCATCGACATCTTCATGCACCCTCCAGACCCCTAACCTATCTTATTTCATCTTTCCTTCAGATCAAGTTTACTACTATACATTGCAACATGACTTGAACGACATGACGGACTAGTAGTACAAAGGGTGACTCCTAAGCTTCATCTTATCACAAAAAAAAAAAAAAAAATGGCCTGGAGGCTCATATAAAAAGCCGGCTGCACTGAACTGGAGGTGGAGTGTTCAGATATTTACGACCCAGATCTGTCGATTTGTCGTATTTTAATTTTGGTTTCCGCGAGACACGACACGACCTACGCACATTCGCATACGCATTGCACTGGGAAATATTCAACCATCCATTGCAAAAATTTCGCGGAATTAAAGAATTTGGCGAATACATAAATATACACTGTTTTCCTGTAAATTTTTACCAGTTAAACAATGTTAAACGATGAAATTTTACTGGTTGAACTAGTGAATTTCATGTATAAAAGAGAAAAATTTTTTTTTATAACGCAAGTTTCGTTTCTCCAAGTGGGCTAACTAGTGGGTGAACTAAATACTAAAATGCTGCTTAACCTCCGTAATCAAACGAGAGCAGGTGTAGTGGGTATGCTAAATGGGTCCCTTTACTGTCGCCAAGGTATTTGTTTAGATTATGAGCCACTTATATTTTTTCCCAGAGAATTTCATTTTTAAAGAAAACATTATACTGATTCGATCAGCAAATAGACCCGAAATTTTCCAGTGAAATTATTGTTTACTGCATGCACCAGTAAAATTCTCTCTGGTTCATTTTTAGAAAGTGATACATATACTCGGGCTGTAGTTCAACTGGCCCGAACAGTGACCACCGCCTTGTTAACCTGATACCTAACTCCAGAAGAGGAAGGTAGGTTTGTGGCTAATAAATGGTTCTTTTCCATAATAATTAGTTTGTAAAAGCAGGATATATTGAACACTTGCTTGCCCCCGTTTTCATTAATATCTTCGATTAATTTTAGTATTTATCAAAACGCTTTACTTTGCAATTCAATATTTCAGGCGTCATTTCACATTATATAATTATCACGTTATGAAGTTAATATTTTTGTATTCAAGAAGTGAAATCCAGCAGCATTTTCGCAAGGCTTAAATATAGCTAAAAACGCATTTGTTCTCATTATAATTTAATGTCAGGTTACTTAACGAAACTCCATTAGTGACTAACTAAAGATTTGGGGTTGACTCTGGGTATAATTACGTGAATCACATCCAGATCGAAGGTTCACCGACGGCAGAAGAAAAGAAAACCTGAAAAATTATGAACATCAATCATTTTCCACTTTAGATCCCCTCCAAAACAACTTAAATCCTTTGATCATACTTTTTGCAGCCTAAAAACTCCTCAACAATTTTCCTACCTAACTTCATTTTTTTGTGCGGCAAAAAGTGCCTTACAAAGGCACCATCATAATTTATGCGAAAAATATAAAAGAAGAGCCACTAGGAAGGAGCTGAAAGATTGTGGTGCGGGAGGGCTACTAGGGGTTGGGAAAGCGGTGCAGGAGGATGGACGGCGGTAGGGTAAATCCTTACGTATAATTGGTTGCGGGTGTTTGCAAAAGGGTTTGGGAGATTGATTGGCTAATTTTGGTTCGTCGTGGTTTCTTTCACCTTCAAGCATTTTGCATAACTCTCTCTATTCAGAGTAGCGCGGGTATCCTGGCAGCACAGAGCGAGGAGCGAGAGTCCTGTTTGAGTATCAACTGCTGCGAAACTTGAGCGGCATCCAACCGGAAAAAAGGCTAGCGGCTGTAAACTCCACCAATGGAAGTGTCGTGGCAGAATTCTTTGCCAAAACTTTTACTCAACTTTTCAGTAATTTTTTTTGTGTTGGGCTTTCGGGATGAGCTTTACTTTTTTCCTCATTTTTTTCATTCTTCTCTTTACGGTAGGTTTGGTTTGTCTAATTATTTTTGAAGGAACTGATCAATAAAATTATCTTCTTTTTATGTTGTATTCGTTATTTTTATACGGTTGAATGATTTTTCCTGAAATTTTAATTTTAATTATAATTTTTTAGATAATAATTATGAAAACATTTAAAAAAGTAAGAAGGGAACTTTAAAAATATCGTTTCAGAAGAAGTTGCATAGTGATTATAAGAAATAACTTCAGAAACAAGCCGATTTCATGTTCAGGTGCTCCCAATTAACCTTCCGGAACGCGCGTCGTGTACTGAGTACACGGGCGACAGTTTTTGCTGTAAAACTACTATAAAAACAAGTTTTTTCACTTGGAAATTTTTATGTATTTTTCAGTTCAACTGTTTTCTATCGATATCATGAAAAAAATCCGACTTTTCTACTCAAATATCAAAACAAATCTCATATTACAACGTGCGCGAGTTACGTTCCCACATTAAATGCAGCATCAACATTACCTTGTTCATTAACATTAAGTTTCTTCATTAAATTCTTTTGCTATATTTCTTTAGAAAATTGTCTGGACGGTTTCCGCCGCTCCAATTTCTCATTTTTATAAATGTACTTAATCAGCAGATTGCAAACATTAAATTTTACCTTTGATATATTTTCATAAGATTTTGTAAATCACTTACAGTATAACTTTCAAGGCGTCAACTCGTGTTTGTTAAATTCAATAAATCTAAAATTAATTTTCAATAGTCAAGTTTTGTTATTAAAGTTTAATAGTCAAATTTTGGTTCGTTTATTAAAATTCATTAATTCAGTTTTAGTGTTTTATTTAAAATATATAATTTTTTTTCTGTGTTGGAGTTATCCAACACATAACTGGCGCAGTCGGTAGGATCCAATAACGATCCTTTTCGTATCCGTAAAAATAGAAAATCGCAAGTTAATCGCGACGGTTTATCGCAAAAATAATTTCGCGAACCACCAACGGAATATTGGTGGAATTTCTAAATAGACTCAGGAAAAGTGCAAAAGTGAAAAAAGTTAGAAGTGCTATTCAACTGAGGATTAAACAACCCTAGGATCGTCAGGTTTCAACCTCTTATATTGAAGAACCTATGGAAATAATGATGATGACACCAGTGATCGCTATTTGGAGCCTGTAAGTCAAATATTGATAATTATCCTATATTTCCTTAAAATATATTTTTCCTTATTATATAAATAAAAATTTTATGTCTCAAAACAATAAAAGGCTAACAAAAGGTCGTAAACTCAGAAATTTACCTTATAATATTAGAAGTAGTATTTCAAATTTATTTAATCGTGAAAGTGAAGAATCTGAATTCGGTGAAAGCTCGCGAATTAACGTTCAAAATAGTAGCATAGAAAGTGCCGAAAGTGTTGATAGAAGTGACAATTCACAAACAAATAATTTTAATAATTCGATTATTGCGGAAAAATTAACAATGACTTCGGTTAATGATGTACAAGCCGCTGCAAAAGCAGCTAGCGCGAGTTTGGCAAATACAGCTAGTCAAGTTTTTAATTGTCTGAAAATCCCAGATGCAGTGAAAGATCTCCCAAAATTCGATGGGAATTCGCGACTTTTATTCGATTTTATAGGTAACGTAGAGGAAATTCTATCGTTAGTGAGTGAAGTAGACGGTACTTTATATAGTAAAATCCTTTTACGTGCAATACGCAATAAAATTGATGGACAAGCGAATGAGGTCCTTAATATGTATGGAACTCCATTAGAATGGGGCCATATTAAGAAAAATTTAATACTTCATTACTCGGACAAGAGGAATGAAACTTCCCTTATTAGAGATTTACATAGTGTTAAACAATTAAATAAACCGGTAGAAAAGTTTTATAGTGAGATAATAGAATTACAAGCTACAATGTTCAATCACATTCAAATCCATGAAAGTGATGAAAACGTTGTCAGAGCTAAAAGGGATTTATTCACTGAAATGTGTTTAAACACTTTCTTGACAGGATTAAAGGAACCTTTAGGTTCTACCATTCGCGCAATGCAACCAATATCCTTGCCCATTGCATTTTCGTACTGCATCAAGGAACAAAATATTTTTTACGCTAAAAATGAACAGCATATCCAAAATAAATTAAATCCAACTCTTTCATATCATGTAAATCAGCAACAACCGATAAATTTTCCTTCTCTAAGAAGAACACCTTTCCATACGCCACAGTATCGCAACCCGATGCATCAAAGACCCCAACAACAATTTATGAATTTCTCGCAAAGAGCACCTTTTCAAATTCCTCAATTTCGCAATGCATTTAACCAGCAACCTCAACAAGCAAATCGTCAATTTAGTTTTCCTACTAATACGCAACAAAGACCACAGTTACCATTCAATCAACAGTCTAGACCTTTTGGTACAAATCCTTTCAGCAATCAAATGCCAAAACCTGAACCTATGGATACCAGTTCGGGCAATACGCGTTTTAGACAGCCGACACAATATCAAGCCCCTAAATTTAATAATAATAATTCTTATCAACCAAAATTCGTAAGTAAGGAACTTTTTAACGTAGATGTAAGAAATAATTCGGAAAATAACGAAAGTGATTTTATATATACAAATGATAACTATTACGATAATTTAGATAGATATTATAACTATGAAGAATTAGATAACCATTATAGTCAAGGGATAGATTCCTTACAAATAAGTGATATAACAGCTGATGAAAATCCTGCACTAGATGACACAAATTTTCGTACATCTGGCCCAACGAAAGCGTTGGATACATAGATATAAATAAACATGGATACATACTGCCTTATATAAATATTTCATCCCCTTTCGGTCGTCCTCTGAAATTTTTAATTGATACAGGAGCATCTTCATCTTTCATAAATCCTGAATATGTACTTCCCCAAGATATTCTAGAAGCGAACCCGACCATAATCTCTACAGTTCTCAACAAATATAAATTAGATAAACAAGTTATTTTCCCAAATTTTATAGAATTTAGGCAACCAGGTAAAACAAGATTTCTCATATTCAAATTTCACGGATATTTCGATGGGTTATTAGGACTAGATACCCTCAAAAGACTTGGCGCTAAAGTTGACTTGGAAAACGACCAACTAGTCGTTAAACAAGCAATTATTCCACTTTCTTTCAAACCAAATCTTACTTCGGGAAAACATGTAATCCCTGCGAAAACCAAAGTTCTTATTAGAATGCCTGTAGATGTTCGAAACGGAGACATCTATACTAATACTTTACAAATTTCGCCACACCTCTATGTATCAGAAGGTATTTACAAATCAATCGATTGGTATAGCTTCATGGAAATCGTGAACCAATCTGATCGCGACCAAATATTATTTTTAGAACAGCCCCTAAAAGTCAGTCCATTCTCATCAAATGAGTATACGGAAGTTAACAATCTCAATGTAGAGTGCACCGTTGACTCTAACATATCTC
Source organism: Thereva unica (assembly GCA_949987705.1). Taxonomy (NCBI): domain Eukaryota; kingdom Metazoa; phylum Arthropoda; class Insecta; order Diptera; family Therevidae; genus Thereva; species Thereva unica. The sequence continues at coordinate 94,338,386 of OX465282.1, forward strand.
GTACGGATATAACCGATTTAATCCGCACATCCCATCTAAATAATGAAGAAAAGAGATCACTTTTAAATGTATGCAAATATTTCGAAGATATATTCTTCAAAGAAGGTCAAGATCTCACCTTCACTAATCAAATAAAACACTGCATACCGACCACCGATGACGTACCTATTTATGTAAAATCTTACAGATATCCGTACGTACACAAGATGGAGGTCCAAAAACAGATCAGCGAAATGCTGAACCAAGGTATAATACAGCATAGTTATTCTCCTTGGAGTTCACCCGTCTGGATCGTGCCTAAAAAACAGGACCCCAGCGGTAGACAGAAGTGGCGGTTAGTCATTGACTACCGAAAACTCAATGAGAAGACCATTAGTGACAAATACCCTTTACCTAATATCAGTGAGATTTTAGATAAATTGGGTAAATGTATGTACTTCTCTACCCTAGACCTTGCTAGTGGGTTCCACCAGATCGAAATGAGTCCTAAAGATATTCCAAAAACGGCCTTCACGGTCGAAGGAGGACACTTCGAGTACGTCAGAATGCCTTTCGGGCTGAAAAACGCCCCTTCAACTTTCCAACGCGTGATGGATAATGTTCTGAAAGACCTTGTAGGCAAGATATGCTTAGTCTACCTGGACGACATTATCGTTTTCTCGACCTCTCTGCAGGAACACTGCGAAAACCTGACGAAGGTATTTCAAAGATTGCAAAATGCCAATCTTAAAGTTCAGCTCGACAAATCCGAATTTTTACGCAAGGAAATTGCATTTCTCGGACATGTCGTAACCACGAACGGCGTTAAACCCAACCCTGAGAAAATCCGAGCGATTAAGGATTTTCCAATCCCACGCACTACCAAAGAGATAAAATCTTTCTTAGGTCTCCTGGGTTATTATCGTAAATTTATTAAAGACTTTGCGAAGCTCACGAAACCACTCACTGAATGCTTAAAAAAGGGACGCAAAATTGAACTCAGTGATACATATGTAAAAACCTTCGAGATGTGTAAAGACATTCTCACCAATGACCCTATTCTTCAGTACCCAGATTTCTCAAAGCCATTCATATTGTCAACAGACGCTAGCAACTTCGCTATTGGCGCTGTTTTGTCCCAAGGAACTATCGGTAGCGACAAACCAATTTGCTACGCAAGTAGAACCCTGACCACTTCAGAAATAAACTATTCGACTATCGAAAAAGAATTGCTCGCGATAGTATGGGCTACCAAATACTTTCGCCCGTATCTGTTTGGCCATTCCTTTACAATAGTCACAGATCATAAGCCACTCATCTGGCTAATGAACCTTAAAGAGCCCAATTCTAGGCTTATCCGATGGCGATTGAAATTGGAAGAATATGATTATAAAATCATCTATAAGAAAGGGACACTAAACTCCAATGCTGACGCACTAAGTCGCATCAAGCTCAGTAATACAGAAAACGTCGAAATAAATGCTAACGAAACGACAACAAATACCTCCACACAATCTGTTAATGGCTCTACCATACATTCTGCCGAAGAAGATTTAAATGATGGCATCCCGATATCGGAAAGACCATTAAATGAATTCAGAATCCAATTAATTTTAGAGAAATCTAATCAAACACCCCCAATGTCAGTTCAGGTACCATTTAAAAATAAACAAAGGCGCATAATTCGTTCGCCAAATTTCTCAGAAACAGATATAGTCGACATTTGCAAACGATATCTTCCTCCAAATAAACTAATAGCAATCCTAACGGATGATGACACTTTCCGACTTGTTCAAAACACCTATTCCAATTATTTCTCAAGGTGCAGAACACTTAAACTGATTCGATGCACAGAAGTACTGAATGATATCGTAAAAGAAGACGATCAGGATAAATTAATATACGATTACCATAACCAAAATAATCACAGAGGCATAAATGAAACCCTGTTACATCTCAAAAGAGATTCATACTTCCCCTATATGAAAACAAAGATTACAAAACTAGTCAACAATTGCAAAACATGCCAATTGTTAAAGTATGATCGGAATCCTCCGAAACCAGCATACGAGATCCCTGAGACTCCGGCAAAACCTTTAGATATAATCCATATCGATATCTACTCTATTAGAAATCAACAAATCTTAACGATAATTGATAAATTTTCCAAATTTGCCGCCGCTTATACCATACCAGCTAGAAGTAGTCTAACAGTGATTAAAGCACTGAAACATTTTATAAGCCTTCACGGCATCCCCAAAAAAGTAGTCTCCGACCAAGGAGGAGAATTTATTTCGTCTATATTTCAAGATTTTTGTAATCAGTACAACATTCACCACCACATAACGTCTTTCCAACAAAGCAGTAGCAATGCACCCGTTGAACGCATGCATTCTACATTAACTGAAATTTATCGCATCATATTTGAGAAACAAAAAGAAATGGACCATGAAGACATACTAAATGAAACAATAACAACATATAACAATTCCATACACTCCGCGACCAAACTCACCCCCTTTGAACTATTCTATGGTAGGACGTATTTATTTAATAAGAATTTAAAGTATAATGATGAACATGATTATTTAAGAAAGCTTAATGAATTCCAAGAAATATTATACCCAACAATTAAAGCTCAATTAGAAGAGAAAACAAATAATAATATTAATAAGTTAAATAAAAATAGGGAAGACCCTAAAGAATTTCAAGTAAATAGCATAGTATATAGGAAAGAGTTTAGACGTAATAAGCTTACCCCTAGATTCTCTAAACATAAGATTAAACAAAATAACAAAGTCTCTATTATAACTCACCAAAATAGAAAAATTCATAAGAGTAAACTAAAGAATAAACGAAAATTTCAGGCTAACGATAACCATACTGGGACAGAAATTAGAAATACAGGACCTAACACAGCAACAAATACTGTCAATGAAGTTAGGGACAGCGAGGACCATACAGACATACAACAACCTACTGCACATAGTGAAACTTGACAACTACGAACAGGCAATAGACAAGATAACTGACTCACTAGAAACTTTCAATGACTTTTACGAACTGAAGGACTCGACTAATATAACTAAAATAAAATTATTAAACTTGCGACACAAATTAGACACGATAAAACCAATAGTTAGAAATAAAAGAGGCCTTATAAATGGCTTAGGTTCAATAGTTAAGACAATTACAGGTAATATGGATGCACAGGATGCATATAGATTAGACAAAGAAATTGAAAGCTTGATGAAAAACCAAAATAACTTAAAAACCGAAATTAACTCCCAAATAACCATAAATAATCGAATGTTAGAACGATTTGAGAATGTCACAACCCATATCAATAACCAACAAGATTCTATAACCGCATATTTAAGGCACTATCAGCAACAATTAAACAATAAAATAAATATTAGCAAAGAAATAACGAGGCACAGTCAATATTTAAACCAAATTAATTATAACATCGATCTATTAACAAACCACTTAACCGATTTGGCAGAAGCTATAATACTTGCACGATTAAATATTATTTCAAAGCAAATATTAAATCCGGAAGAAATTTTAGAAATTTTTAATAATTTAAAAGAGCAATCAGTAGAAATAAAATCCGACGAACATATTTATGAGTTACTGGGTTTACAAGCTTTTTATAGTAATTCCAAAATAATCTTTAATATCAGAGTACCCGTTTTAGCCAAAGAGACATATTCCATGCTCCACATTATCCCACTTCCAATAAATAATACAAAGTCCATATCCACAAAACCCTACATAATCCACAACCCTAAAATTATCCAATATTTTGACGAAGTTTGCCCAAAAATAGAAGACATTTATTACTGCAAGGAATCAGCCTACCGGGAAACCACCAAGGACTCTACCTGCATCGGACGTCTTATACAAAACAAACCCGCAGAATGTAAACTCACAGAAGAACCATACACCTCGGAAATAATACAGCCAGAACCGAATTATATCCTGCTAATCAACATCCCAGAAACCACAATAAATTCATCTTGCGAATTAAATCACTTTAAAGTCAAAGGAAGTAAACTAATCCACTTCGATAACTGCTCCGTGGAAATCAACAACATCATCTACCTTGATCATCTCAGCAGCCATTGGGACGACATCCATATATATCCTTTGATGCCCACTACAGTAAACTTCACCTCAACCATAGAAGACCTGAAGCTACAAAAATTGAAATCCTACCACGTTGAAAACAAAAAAGCCATCGAAATCCTGGAAATAAAAACGGACAACCGAGATCACTTAACATTCGGAATTCTTCTAATCAATGCACTCTTCATCTCAGCAATTTTGATATACTTAACCTACAGAAGGACGAAAAACCGCAGCATCAACTTTCCGGATAACAACATAGGAATCACAGCATCAACCATATACAGGACCCACTCGGAGGAGATCCCAAGGACGCAGCTTTTGTGGCCAACGCTTCATTCTAACGGGGGAGGAGTTACGTTCCCACATTAAATGCAGCATCAACATTACCTTGTTCATTAACATTAAGTTTCTTCATTAAATTCTTTTGCTATATTTCTTTAGAAAATTGTCTGGACGGTTTCCGCCGCTCCAATTTCTCATTTTTATAAATGTACTTAATCAGCAGATTGCAAACATTAAATTTTACCTTTGATATATTTTCATAAGATTTTGTAAATCACTTACAGTATAACTTTCAAGGCGTCAACTCGTGTTTGTTAAATTCAATAAATCTAAAATTAATTTTCAATAGTCAAGTTTTGTTATTAAAGTTTAATAGTCAAATTTTGGTTCGTTTATTAAAATTCATTAATTCAGTTTTAGTGTTTTATTTAAAATATATAATTTTTTTTCTGTGTTGGAGTTATCCAACACATAACTCGCGCACCGACTTGTTCGGCCGCTCGCTCGTCTGCGCCGTGTCATTTTATCGTTTTTCATTGAATTGAACATACCTAAGTGTTATTCATAGTTCATCATTTAAGTTATTCATAGTTCATCATTTATTATTGAAATAATAATGTATACATTCATTTCCTATAATATCCTGCAAAAATATTAACAACATTAGCCAATAACGATGAAAAACCAATCGGTGTACTCAGTACACGACGCGCGTGCTCGTGTAACTTTTTTGACGCGCATTACGGAAGGTTAAGTTGGCCTGTTCCAAAATTTCTACATGAAAACTACATCTACCTAACAGCTTGCATTATATTAGTCTAAACTTAGGCAATAGAAGCAATTTGCAGTTCTATAAAAGCTCATTCAATTAATCTGACGTTACAACTCATCCGGTCTAACCACTATATGTGAGGCGGAAAGTAAAAAGGGACCTCATGTCGGCAATTTCCGGTTTTGAGTTATTGACATCTTTGAATAAAGCATAAATTTCTGAATCATTAGTAAAAAAACCATGTCTCTATGAATTTTTTTTACCAAGATACGGGTTTTTGAAGTTTTTAGAATAAAAAGGGGCATTTTCAGAAAAACGCATTTAAAATTGTAAAATTACACAGAATCTTTATTTTCAATATTTAAAAAATTATTTTACATCTGAAAGAAGGTAATAATCTGTTCTTCGAAATATACCAAAAAAAATTCTTAAATAGTTGGATTTATTTTAAATTGAGATATTTTTCACCCAACCGACTAATATTGACTGTACTGAAAAATTTACATTGCCGACTTGAGGTCCCTTTTTACTTTCCGCTTCACATATTATAACTGGATTAACTTCCTTCTTAACCAATTTTAAAGATTATGATCAAACGGATAAATCCAATCATGATATATTACAATTCACTGCTTAAACATCTTAAGGTGTCCTTACACGGACAATTTTTTGAGCAAAAATTGCTGGCAAAACTTATAAAGCAATCTGGAGCAATTCAAAATCATTTTGAAAAAATGTTTTGCAGCAATAATTTTCAGCGATATAGAGCACCTGAATTGCTGAAATTGTTACAATATTTGAACTTTTACTTACTTTACTTTATTCCTCTTTAAACCCTCATGGGACATAAGGAGGAAACAGTTGGAGTTGCCCTCCAACGGACTCTGTTTTGTAGACAGCTCTCAGTTCCGACCAGGATCTTCCAGTTGTTGCGGCCTTTGCTAATAGGGTTCTCCTCCAGTTTGTTCTAGGTCTTTCAACTTGACCAGATCCTTGCGGATTCCAGACAAGGGCCTGTTTAGCTAGATTCTCGTTTTCGCTTCGCAAGGTGTGGCCAACCCAATTCTATTTCCTTCGGCTGATTTGGTCGGCTATCCTTTCTTCGCCGCCACGGCGCCATAGCTCTTCATTTGAAATTCTATCTTGCCAGCGGATTTTAGGATACAACGCAGGCATCAGAATTTTAGGATACGAGGCAGGCATCGATTGATGAAGACTTGTAGGCCCCCTGGTGGCTTTCCATGTTTCGCAACCGTACAAAAGTACTGCCTTAACTTTGGAGTTGTACAGTCGTAATTTTGTGTTAGTTGAGATATACGTTGATCTCCATATGCGGAACAGACATGCATATGCGCTTCGTGCTTTATTTATTCTAGAACTAACGTCTTCTTCTGGCCCTCCTTTTCGATAATAATACTACCGAGGTAGCAGAATTTATGCTGGGAATACAACATGCAGGAAATATAACATTGACGTGTATCAACTTTTCATCGACTGTAAACAAGCATACGACAGCTTCCACAGGGAGCAAATGTATACAAATAGTCCAGTCAAATTAGAGGTTTGACTGGAAGATAATTCGGAAGTTGCTGAAAATTGGAACAGCCCTTAAAGACATTATTATACATAAGCTGTAGAGACTGCCACGCGATTGGACGACTGCAAACTTTTTTATTCAAGGTCAAAGGGTCAAAATATCAGTTTTTTGCAAATATATGCTAAACCGTACGTCTTATCAGAAAATTGTGTTTACAACGTTTGTAGATTAGGCGATTATCTACAAAAAAATATATTATACATTTTCTGGTAGGAATTGCCATTTCTGAGATATTGTCGTTTTAATAAGTTAAAATACTCATATTCTATCATTCCCGATTTGTAAAGGTCATCAGAAATTTTATAAATCCTTTGTTGGAGTAGGCGGCTAATATTTTCAGGGGTGATTCCTGGATATCTTGGGAGAAAAAAATTGTTCTACAGAGGGCGGCTATCTCCACTATCCACTAAGATACAGGGTGATTAGGGAAAAAATTTAGTTTTTTTTTTAATTTACTGAAATTTGAATAACTCCTAAAGTAATTATCATAAAGTAGCCTAATTAGGCTCATCTTTTAGGTAAATGTGTATTCTTTAATTTGGTGTAAAACACAGCAACCTGAGTGACTCCGTTCAAAAAATATATAGGCTCAAACCAATGCTTTCATCTAGACCTGGCAGATTTCTTCGTTTTTCTCAGAAAATTCGTTACTAACGGTACATTTTTTTTGCTTTTCTGATGCACCAAACTATTACCTACAATATTTCCATACACAATAAGTGTTTATTTTGGGTAGTTTTTTAGGTAGTAGTAGTAGTAGTAGTTTTATCGTGAACAATTAAAAAGCTATTCGTCTTTCAACTGCGGCATAGTGGCATTGGTTTGAGCCTACATATTTTTTGAACGGAGCCACTCAGGTTGCTGTGTTTTATACCAAATTAAAGAATACACATTTACCTAAAAGATGAGCCTAATTAGGCTACTTTATGATAATTACTTTAGGAGTTATTCAAATTTCAGTAAATTTAAAAAAAAACCAAATTTTTTCCCTACTCACCCTGTATCTTAGTGGATAGTGGAGATAGCCGACATCTGTAGAACAATTTTTTTCTCCCAAGATATCCAGGAATCACCCCTGAAAATATTAGCCGCCTACTCCAACAAAGGATTTATAAAATTTCTGATGACCTTTACAAGTCGGGAATGATAGAATATGAGTATTTTAACTTATTAAAACGACAATATCTCAGAAATGGCAATTCCTACCAGAAAATGTATAATATATTTTTTTGTAGATAATCGCCTAATCTACAAACGTTGTAAACACAATTTTCTGATAAGACGTACGGTTTAGCATATATGTATTCGCAAAAAACTGATATTTTGACCCTTTGACCTTGAATAAAAAAGTTTGCAGTCGTCCAATCGCGTGGCAGTCTCTACAGCTTATGTATAATAATGTTTTTAAGGGCTGTTCCAATTTTCAGCAACTTCCGAATTATCTTCCAATTATGGCGTTTTTTCGTCTATTTTGACTGGACTAAAAAATGTTGGACCTAAACATCCCCCTAAAGATAATAAAATTAACAATAATGACAATTGAAAATACAAAGTTTACAGTCAGACTACAAGAAGTATAGACGGAGTTCTTCACAGTCAAGCAAGGCTTAAAGCAGGGCGATTGGCTGGCACCCATGCTATTTAATTTAATTCGCAAGGTAAACAATGATGCGAACGCAACCCTACTTAACCAGTCCAAACAGTATAAAATACCTTGCCAGATCTCTATCACACCATACAGAAATATTCACAGAATTAGAAGATGGAGCAAAACATATAGGGCTGCAAATAAATGCAGAGAAGAGAAAGATTCTAATTCAATCCAGGGTGGAAAGAAGAAGAATAAACCCCAACACCACCTGGGGGAATATAACTTCGAAAGGGTAAACCAATTTAACTACCTGGGGTCCACAGTCAGCGAAGACAATGATGAAACGATAGACGTACAAAGAAAAATAAACGCCGCAAACAGAACATACTTCTCACTACTGCCAGTAACGAAATCTAGAGACATCCACAGAAAAACCAAAAGAGGGATCTACAAACTCATCATACGTACAGTAGCTACGTATGGATGTGAAGCATGGAGTATCTCCCAGAAATCCGCCGACATGATGGATATATTTGAGAGGAAGGTTTTCCGAAAGATATACGGCCCAATCTATGAAGACAATGCATGGAGAATACGCTACAATCAAAAATTGTACGACTTGTACAAAAGTGTAAACACTGGACACATGTCAAGCTACTGCGCTTTCGTTAGGGCGGTCGTGTCCAAAGAATGGATGACTCAAGAATACCAAAAAAAGCCCTGTACCTACTACTAAGTGGTAAAAGACCAGACGGTCAAGATGGGAAGATAATGTTAAGGCCGATGCAGCAAAACTGCTCAGTATAAGCAACTGGAAACAAGCTGCGGAACAGAGAGACGTCTGGAGGAAGAAGTTGCTGTTAGCTCGAATTGGGCTGTATAGCCATCGAAGAAGAAACAGATTTACCACCTCCACGTCACGGTTATTCAGCGTAGTTCGTTCAAGGGTGTTTGCATTTATCCGCATTTCTTTGGTTTTATTCGGATTCAGCCTTAAGCCTGCTGAACTACTTTCTGTTGCCAAATTGTTGGCACACGTTTTTTAGGTCCTGATGTTTGTGGGCCAGCAAACAGATATCACCCGCCTAGTCGAAATCCTTAAGGCGGTCTAGCAAACTCCATTTTATGTAGTGATGAGCAAACGCAAGAACAAGACAAGACTAATCTAGTCTAGTTCTTGTCTTGTTCTGTTTCAGTCTGTCTTGTTCTTGTTCTTGCAAGCATAGTCTTGTTTTTGTTCTTGGTTTTTTTTTTTTTTTTATTGACACACTAGAGACTTAGGGAAGGCCATGTCGACCATGTATTTATTTTTGAAATGTCGGAAGATAGAGAGAGAAGTGAAGGAAAGAACTGTCACAACCTAGCTGCGGTAATGTGCAAGAACAAAACAAGACTGCAAGAACAAAACAATTTTTGCTCATCACTAATTGGCGCACGATGCATGCAAAGTCATTATGTACTTATGTACAAAAGCTTTTACAATTAACATACTAAAAAGTAAATATAAACACATGTGTTTATATCATAATTACTTGAACATTATAATCAATTATATATTTTTTGTTTTTAAAAGAATGAATTTAGGTGAAAATTTTGCAAGAATCTTGCTAAAGTCTTGCTCTGAGTCTTGTTCACAGTTAATCTTGTTCTTGTTCTTGAAAGCATAACGAAGTTTTGTTCTTGTACTTGCTAAATATGCAAGAACAAGACCATTTTTGCTCATCACTAATTGTAAGCCGCCTGTTCTACTATCTAGAACACGGACAAGGATGTCGTTTACTACTATAAGAAATAGTAATGGCGAAAGAAGGCATCCTTGTACTCCTGAAGTCACCTCAAAGCTATCGGAGAATTTTCCATAGTGAAGAACTCGGCAATTGGAATTGTTGTATTGGGCTTTTATTAATTCGATTTTTTTATTAGGCAGTCCACATTTTCGTAGTGCCTGCCATATAAAGCTTCTATTGAACGCTTGCTTATAGTCTACGAAAGCAAGGACTGGAGACTGCGACTATGATTCTCAAGGTGTTAATATGATCTAGACATGAGCGGCCGTTCCAGAATCCGGTCTGCTACCTTCTAAGCGTTCGGTCTACCGCCTCTCTTATCCTAGATAGTAATATATGGGACAACATTTTTCCCACAGTAGATAATAAACAGATGCCCCTCCAGTTGTCACATGTCGGTTCCATGTCAGGTTCCCTTTTTTGGGTATTTTGACTATGATACCTTTCGTACAATCCTCCGAAAAGGTACAGATGTTCCATGGTATTTGCAGGGTTTGCTGTAGCGCATTGATTACTGCCATCTATTACAATTTTTTGACACGATAAACGAAAATACTGAAAACTTCAAGTATCGATATCTCAAAATCGAAGCGGCATATCGAAAGAATTATTTCACATTTTCGTCTTATTTTGAGGTGTTTTATTGAAATTCATAATTAAAATATCGGCGCCACGTAAATCATAGCTCTGATACAACTAAAAACTTTTGACAAATATCTGAAAACATCAACTTCACGTGTCAATATTTCAAAAACTAAGCATGATATTACTAAACAGCTCACGGGAAAGCACTCTACTAAAAAGCATGCCGTTAAGAGTGCGGATGGAAGGCTGCTGTGCAGCGACGAGGAGCAGCTCCAAAGATGGAGAGATTACTTCTTCGCCGCCCTGAATGGTTCATTTACACAGGAACCTCAGGAAACCTATAACCTATGTTTACTATTTACAGTGGGCAAAATTTTGTCCCATATAATACTATCTAGGATACGTGAGGCAGTAGACCGAACGCTTAGGAGGCAGCAGGCCGGATTCAGGAAGGGCCGCTCATGTATTGATCATATCAACACCTTACGAATAATAGTGGAGCAGTCTACTGAATTCCGATCCCCCCTTTACCTTGCTTTCGTAGATTATGAGAAAGCGTTCGACTCGGTCAATAGGAGCTTTATATGGCAGGCACTACGGCGACGTGGACTGCCTGATAAAATAATAGAATTGATAAAAGCCCTATATAACAATTCCAAATGCAGAGTTCTCCATAATGGAAAATTATCCGACAGCTTCGAGGTGAGCTCAGGAGTACGACAAGGATGCCTACTCTCGCCTTTACTATTTCTTATAGTAATAAATGACATCCTTGTCGGCGCTCTAGATAGTAGAACAGGCGGCATACAATGGGGTTTGTTAGACCGCCTACGCAGATGATATCTGTTTGCTGGCCCACAGACACCAGGACCTCAAAAACATGATTAACAATTTGGCAACAGAAAGTAGTCCAGCAGGCTTAAGGCTAAATCCAACTAAAACTAAAGAAATGCGGATAAATGCAAACACCATTGAACGGACTGCGCTGAATAACCGTGACGTGGAACTGGTCGATAAATTCTGCTACCTCGGTAGTATTATTACCGAAAATGGCGGTGCAGAAGAAGATATCAGTTCCAGAATAAATAAAGCACGAGGCGCATATGCATGCCTGTTCCGCATATGGAGATCAACGGTGATCTCAAGTAACACCAAATTGCGGCTGTTCAACTCTAACGTTAAGGCAGTACTTTTGTACGGCTGCGAAACATGGAAAGTCACCCAATTCATCACAGGGCGCCTACAAGTCTTCGTCAACGGATGCCTGCGTCGTATCCTAAAAATCCGCTGGCAGGATAGAATTTCAAACGAAGAACTATGGCGCCGTGCCGGCCAAGAAAGGATAGACGACCAAATCAGCCGAAGGAAATGGAATTGGGTTGGCCACACCTTGCGACGCGGAAACGGAAATCTAGCCAAACAGGCCCTTAACTGGAATCCGCAAGGTTCCCGTCGAGTCGGAAGACCTAGAACAACGTGGAGGAGAACCCTACTAGCAGAAGCCGCAACAACTGGGAGATCCTGGTCGGAGCTGAGAGCTGTCGCGCAAAACAGAGTCCGCTGGAGGGCAACTGTTTCCGCCCTATGTCCCATGAGGGATTAAAGGAGCGTAATGATGATGAAGCATGATATCGAAAAATTTTATTTAGTTTTTCTTCATTGTAAATATATTCTGTTTGGATTAATGTTGTTAACAGTTACAAACAATTATTTCATCCATTTTTGTGTATCACGGGACTGGTTTTTTCCTGAAGTCGGCTTTCAAAACTTTATTTTATTTCGTACTTTTTAGTCCATTCGTTTTTTTCGGGGGCAATTAAAAAAAATTTATTAAGGTAGCTCCACACGGAATGATTTACTGGTGCAAATTGGCTTGAGCAAGTGAATTGGCATAAACAGATGGTTGTGTATAAACTCAACGGGTTGGCTTGCGCAAGCTAAAATGTTTGGCTTGTACAAAATATGTCTCGGTCACAACCCTCAGCATGCGGTGATGTTCGACCACCTACTCGTCCGACCTTATTATAATCAATGTAACATAATATAACGCGTAGATAAGTATAAATATAATGCGCAATAACTAATGGAGGTAATTTCCACTCAATTTATTTGCACAAATCCACTTGCTGCAGACGATTTTAACAACAAAACTAAAGGCCGTAGCATAAAAATCTTCGAGACATTATTCATAGAAAATACTCCACGCTTTCTTATTTTGGAAAAAAATATTGGTTTACTATGTATTTTTTGGAGAAAAAGGTGGTTGAAGGTGGCATTTTTGTCAAAAAAAAAATTTTTTTTTGACTTTGACGACTCATAACTCTGCGTACGGTTCGTACGGTGGTACCGTCGCTTTTACAATAGATAGATGGGATTATTGTGCGTGCACTGATACCTTACTCATGAAAATTTGTTATAGCGTTACAAAAATACAGGGTTACAATAGGTATTTTGCCCGAAGAAAAAGAAATAGCAATGTTAACACCTTAGCCACTGTTATGGGGTATACCAACTATACAGAATTTCAATACTCATTATAGCCAATAAAATCTGAGATACTTTTCTTTTAGGCCGGGCCAAGGGTAATTTTGTATGGACTGTGACCCACCTCCTTGGACTCTAACAAATGGGCTAAACACAACGCCTTGATGATACGGAATGAATAATTTTCAGCATTTTTACTTTTACCGCATCTCTAAAAAAATATACTTTGGTTATTTTTTGATAAGCCTTCATTTTCAAAAAATTGATACCTAAGGCCTTCAAGACTTTTAGCAGCCAAGTTTCTTCTAGAACCCGGGTTGCAGCGGATTCAATAGATTTTCATGGGTAAGATAAGATTGCAATTGGACAGATAGGATTTTCTCGCGCTTTGGACAAAAATGGTCTGATGCTAATCGGGCGTGAATCACCCATATCTACAGGACAAGTGACTTTAAGACTTTTTTTCGTCACAATGAAATGTAGATTGCAATATACAGGAATTGACTGACCGTGTAGAGACTGAAGGATGTTTTAGGCATAATTCTTGTTCAACTCAAATTCTAGTGCGCTGCTCTGCACTACTCCATATAGTTTTACGTGCTTTTGTTGAACTAGACTAAACTTTTTATGTTTTGATTTTGAACTGCAATCAAAAATTATTTTTGAAAAATCCAAGATATTTCAAATATTCATAAATGCAAAGTTTGGTGTGTTACATAAAACTAAAATGGCTTCAAACGGTGTCTTAGATTTGACTTTTTGCATTTTAGGTAAACATAAAGCTTTTGAATGATAAAATTGGCATAAAATATGAGACATGTTGAGATAAGTCCATTCTGTTCTGATAGGAAATAGGGTACAATAAAGCTGTCGCCGCAGTGGCAACATGACGGAAAATAACGTCTTAAATCCCATTAAACATATAAAAGTCCCACTCGGCAATGAAAATAAAAAGCAGCAACTAATTTAAATTCACAAAGTTGAACACCTTTTCCGAATGCGGATCCAATGAATTCTGCATTTGGGGCTGCTGGATAAGTTCTCTCGGAGATCCTCCTGAAGACGAAGAAGTTGGCATCATCAAATACCGCAGTAAATTCTTCAGCAATTTCCAGTCACAAACATTCCACATACAAACAAGTCGTACAGAAACTTTTTGATAGTTTCAAGTTAAGCACCCACCCCCATGGCCCGCCGCTGCCGCCACCCCTCATTGGAATATTCAAATGCAATCACGCCATCCACTTAACGGTGTCAACTCTGGAGCAAGTTTGCCTGCAAATTATTATGTTATTAAGTTATTCGGATGTTTGTTCAGGTAAGCGGAGGCGACATGTTGAGTTGTCGACAAATAATCCCCGGACGATGGCGTTATTTAGCCGTGGATTTAAGGAGTTTTTTATGCAATGTAATTTCGTTTATGTCAGTAATATAAGGGTGCTCAGCTAATTAGATTATTAGGCACGTCACGGGGGTGGATGGCGCCTTCCGTTACCCCCCAAAGCTATATAGGCGGCGCTGCTGCTGCTGTGTAATTTTTCTTGTTTATGCAAAGACAGAATAATGGGCACATTACACGGCTTAAGCCTTGTGGAATTTTAACGCGTGTTTTAACGAAAAAGGGTTAAAGGGTGTCAGTCAAACAGATTCTGGTAAAATGTTAAAATGTTTGGTTGATAACGTAATCAGAAGACAACAGCTTTTAATTTGCTGAAAGGCGTAAATTATTCCAGAAATTTAAATAAAATGTTCCTCCACGCTCGCAAGCAGGCTTTCGCCTTTAGAAAGGAAATTAACTCGATATTAACTCAGAGTTCAGGGATTTTTTTGGCGCTCCATCGTCGTCTTTTACTTTTCCCCCCAAAAAAAAAAAAGATATCTAAAATCTCTTTGAGATTTCAAACGACATTTTAAAAAGGGTGAATAAACAATGAGAGTGATTAAAGGAAAGCAAATGAACGGGGATTTTTTTAATAATAAATTTTTAAGGGATTTTAATTTTTTCGGGAGGGTTTTAATAAAAAAAAAAGTTTCGACTGTTATTAAAACGCCTTTAAACGAATGCAGCAGCTACCAGCTGCAAAGAGCGTAAAAACTGAAGCCAGAGTGGTGGTAATCATTCGAGGATTATGCATTTCCATAATTATTTACCTCCGAAATACATATAGTACTTATATTTTTATATTCCTCACCTGGATTCTAAATGAACCTTTTCCGAATCCATTATACATATATGTATGTATTCGCATTTAATTGGTGCAAAATTTCTCCTAAAACAATTGTTAAATAGCTTAACCACATTAATTAATACCGAAGAGTGCCAGGTTGGTCGAATTTTCTCATTTCCCCATATACAATATTAATATATTACATATATGTATATGTAAAGGTACAAATTCGTGATAACATATACATTTGCATACATACATCCATACAACAGGACAACAAGGATACGTGATGTCCGTGAATTGTTTTTAGAAATTTTGTGTGCACGTGAAAATTACAAAAGATTTCGATAATAAATTGTAAAACGTTTGGACATTTTTGGTATAGAAAATGATCGATTGAAAATTCAATGTAAATATTTTGCAAAGCAAATTTTAGATATATGTATGTTTGCTAATGTGTATTTTACTATAAGAGGATTAAGTCAAAGTGGTAGCGGTAAGTAGGGCTTAGAAAATATTCTGTGGTTTAGTAATATTCAAATTCATGTTTTGAGATAAAATTTAAAGAAAATAATTATAGAAGTTTAATTTCTATTGGGTGATTGAAAATGTGAATCAGGATTGTATTAGGTCCAATTGTTTTTTTTTTAACCCAATTTTACTTTACTTTAATAATTTTTTTTAAAATTATACCAAAATTAGTTGGGATGTGGGGTTGACCTCTTCGGTCCACACGATCAACTTCCCGGTATGATGAACGTAGATGAAATAAACTGGTTTCTTACAAAATAGTAATACTTTTAGCACTAGTGGGAAATTGACTAGTGTTAGAACTGGTGACAAAGTAATCCTGAGAGAAGCTATGGAAATAACTATAATAGAGAATAATTTTTAGAGAATTTGTTTTTCCTGAACGTTATCAAACAAACATCCTTCGTTCGCTATAATAATAGAGTTTCCCTTCTTATGAAGAAGGCGCACTTCTCAGTTGGGCTGAGAAACATTTACCACGACCACGTGGGCTCGGCTGAGACATGCAAACATAAAGAGTTAAGTACCAATAAAAATAGCATGCGAAACACATAAACAGTCATTAGAGAATAAAGAGACTCCTTTTAAGGAGATCCTTAAAACTAAAGCGGGTGTTTGAATTTGTAATGAGCCTGTTGAAGCGCCGCTGATAAACTGCGAAGCGAATTGGAAATTCCAAAGTTTTCCGGACATATTAGCAAAACTAATCAATGTAAAGTATTTGTCAGACTTGACCAAAAAGAACAAGTTTATTGGTAACTACTGGAAATTCTGGGATGAACCGCGGTAAATTCTTTTGCATAACGTAATTTTGCATGAGTTTTAAGGAGTGTCGGATTTTGACAAGTGAAGTTTTGTTGGACAGCTATCGCTGTGCAGAATCCAAGAAAGATCATTTCGTTGAGAACGCGTTTCATTCAATCTAGCTTATTACATAATAGGAAAACTTATCAATTTAAAGTCTTCTGGCACTTAGCAGAAGTTTTTTTTTATTTAGGCAAAAAAAGGTTCGACCGAATGTTATGAAATTGGTTTCAGAGATTTTAATAATAATAATAATAGAGTTTCCCGTCTTATGAAGAAGGCGCACTTCTCAGCTGGGCTGAGAAACATTTACCACGAACACGTGGGCTAGGCTGAGGCATGCAAACATAGAAATAAAAAAATTAGTACCAAATAAAAAAATAAAAAGGAAAAACACCAATAAAAAATTACATGCGAACCACATAAGCAGTCACGAAACATTAAAGATACTCTTTGATCTTTGAGGAGATCTTTGCTAGTGCTCACACTAAAAACATTAATATTTTTATTTACATTAATGAACATGCGATTTATAGGCTCAAATCGGCCATAATTGGTGTTATAGGAGTTGATATGTAAGAGTGGTGGTCCTGTCAAATTGTATCTGCTCTCTCTAAACGACGCACCCGGTCTTAGAAAACCTGAGTCGACACGTCCATTAAGAAGCTGGTGGACGAAAACAACATCGGCCACCTCACGACGCTTGTGGAGAGTGCTTAAGTTGAGTAACTTAAGTCGGTATTCGTATGGCGGAAGAATTTAAGGGTCTTCCCAAGGAAGGTGATTCAATGCGAATCGAACGAACCTACGTTGAACCGACTCAATTTTTCCAACATGCGAAGAATAGTGAGGAGACCAAACCTCGGACGCATATTCAAGTAAAGGTCTGACAAGGGAAATGTAGAGGTGTTTAGTGATCAGGGTGCTGTTAAATTCTTTGGACCACCTTTTTATAAAACCCAAGACTAAGCTGCTCTTGGAAGAAATATAGTTGATATGAGTAGAAAAGTCCAGCTTGGTGTCAAATCCCGAGATCTTTGACAAAATTAACACGGGGGACACCTTCATTAAAAACTGAGTAGTTATAAATTATAGGATCACGTCGCCTGCACAAAGTCATGACTTCGCATTTACTAATATTAAGAACCAGGTTGTTGTTAGCACACCAAGAGTAAAAGGTGTCGAGGTTAACTTGCAAAAGTTTGCAGTCCTCCCAGTAGCGTAACTAAGCAAGCAGCCCCCCCCCCCCGCAGAATCCATAACGGCGCCTTTTCACAACACTCCTTATTTTTCAGGGATGATTTAAAAATAAGGTTTTTCGAAATTAATCTTTTATTCATGCTATTTTCAACAGCGGTTTTAAAGGACAATTTTTTTCGGCACTCAATACAATGATTGACTGGCGCTCTTCATGAAGATTGCATATCAGCCCTGAGTCTATCAGCGCCTGCGAGCGCCTATGACTGGCTGGCGCCCCCCCCCGCATTGCGGGGCTTGCGGGGGTGTTATTTACGCCACTGAGTCCTCCATACTCTTTATGTGACGGTACAATTTGATGTCATCAGCATAAGTCAGGATTCTGCAGTGTCTTAGCAAGGGAACAATGTCATCAATAGAAAGAATAAAGAGGATAGGGCCAAGATGACTGCCTTGAGGGACACCGGATGACGCCTCAATGGTCGCGGATTTGGATCCATGGAAAAGGACTTGGTAGGTCCTGTCAGCTAAGTAGGACTGGAGCCATAATAGAAGGGCTTCAGGGAAACCTAACTTTTTTAGTTTGAAAAGTGTAATGGAGTGGGAAAGCTTGTCAAATGCCTTACTGAAATCAGTGTAAACACAATCAGTTTGGCAACCAGAAACGAAGCCTTCAACAGCATGGGAAGTGAATTCAAGGAGATTGGTGGTAGTGGAACGAGCTGGAAGAAAACCATGCCGGTTCGTTGAAATAAGTTTCTTGCAGATGGGATCGATTGCAGAATAAATGATTGACTCAAAAAGTTTTGGTATGACAGACAGCTTGGCAACTGGTCTGTAATTCGATATTTCGTTCTTGCTACCACTTTTGTGAATAGGAATTATGAACGAATTCCTCCAAAGAGTAGGGAAATACCCTTTATCCAATGATTTTTGAAAAAGGGTTTTCAATGGAGACTGGAGAACCTCCACACAGGATTTAAGGACAGCAGGAAAGATACCGTCAGGGCCGGAAGTGAAATCGTATAGGAGTTCATCAATATGTTTCACGATATCGTCACTGGAAATTGAAAGGGATAAACTAGTAGCCTCTCGGTGTGGAGTTATGTCACGAAAATTATGGTCATAGGCTGAAAGTTGGAAGGAGTGAAAGATTGGTGAAAGAATGAAGCAAACATGTTGCAAGTCGAGGAAGACTCACTACTTGACCAGTTAGTGTGCTGCATAGTATTTGGGTAGTTATCAACTTTTTTTCTTAGAGTTGACAAATTTAAAGAAGATTCTAGGATCAGTATACACCTGGTCCCTCATGCTGCTGAGATATTCACCATACAGGGCAGAAGAGAGTAAACGAAATCTGTTATAGCAATCAGTAAATGAAATAAGACTCGGAGAGTCCTTTCTCTTTAAATAGGTCTTCCAGAGTATATTTTTCTGATTCCTTAAATGCTTCAGCTCATTGTTGTACCAAGGTGGAGATGAACTGCGCAATTTTCGGGGCTCAAAAGGTACACATGAAACGATAGCTTCATATAGTACGGTATAAAACCGTGCCACATCGACATCCAACTCATTTGCGGAAAGTAAGCTGTTGAAATCAATCAAGGCAAGCTTAGATGAGAGCTCATTAAAGTTAGCCTTCATAAAATTGAAGGAGTGCAGTAATTAAGCGAGAGAGGAGGGTGGTAATTGTCAACGGACGTCATGACTATTGGACTGGGCTCAACAATCATGTTTCCTGAGTCAGTAAAGAATGCAAGATCCAACTGCCTCCCTAACACATTAGTCACACCACTCATTTGATAAAGGCCAAGTGAGAATAAGGAATTGAGAAAACAGGATTCCTTAGAAATAAAATTGCCTTCAGGGAGGTAGTTATCGTCAGCTTCGCCAAATACCCACTGAATATTGGGTAAATTGAAGTACCCAAGTAGAAGTAACTCATCACCAGTGTTCATCATACTCAGGTTATAATCAACACAAGAGAAGAGAATATCATTGAGGCTTTTACCTCCATCGTCAAGTGTGCTAATCATATCTTGTTGGATATAGAAGCACAGCAGGAGGAGATTTGATTTAGAAAAGGAAATCTTGAGAGCGACAAGCTCAATGTCCAAGGGGTTAGAGAAACTAGGAAGCGTAATTGGGAATTAAGGTGACTGCGGCAAGCAAGAAGTACGCCGCCCCCACGAGCTTCCGAGTCAGTGTAACGGTCCCTCTGAAAGACTTGGTAGGAGGAATCAAAGAGTTCAGCATTAAGAATGCCTTCGTGGAGCCAGGGTTCCGTGAATGCTATGACATCGAACCCGCTAGTCGTCGATGTCTGAAGGATGTCGTTAGTTTTTGATCTTGTCCCCCTTACGTTCTGGTAGTAGAGGGAAAGCGTCTCGAGTTTTTTGACATCCTTGGTGTACTCGGAATGGAGACGTTTGAGTGATGGGCTCGAGTACGGGTACGGGGAACAAAAAGCTTGGTAAGGGCGCCAGTAGGCCAGAAGCCAGGGTCTAAAAGAGTCTCGGCAATAACGGGCGGTGCAGACAAAACAAAAGAAGCGACAGGCTTGGAAGCCTTGCTGACTCTTCTGCAAGAAACAATTCCAGGGTCTATAGATGTCTTCCTCAAATATTCACAGAGGAGGGAATCGTGATATAAAGATATTTAAAGGTCTCGGTATCGCAACTAGAGGGGTGCACGGTTCTAGGGGAGCTGTAGCTACAGTGACCGGGGGATTGGCCACTAATAAAGGCGAAGAGGTTGATACACAAACCGGCCTAGAGGTCGACTCTATCTCTGGAACGCGGGGCAAGGAACTGAAGGTGACACCGTCACCAATGGTGGCTTGGCGATTTCGATTTTGCCTTAGTACTAGTTACAATTGGATTGACGGCCTCGGAAGAGTTCGATAACAAACACTGTGACGCGAGATATTTATATATTTATAAAATGTTCACATTGTAAAATATGTACTTTGAGCGATATAAAAGCTATAATAATAATAATTAAGTGCCGCACTAGTACATCCTCGAGCTGTTACACCTCCTCATTCTACGAAACAACGAATATGTATGTGGGAAATGATCTCACAATAGAATTGATAATAACGTTATATTTAATAATTCAAGTTACATAATATTTCTAAATTCAAATTATGTTATTAATTCAGTTTATATTATTAATTCAAGTTATATTACTACAATATAAGATTATATTCTTCACGTTCAATTCTACTTTAACGGGCAACTCCGGCTTGATCAGCTGATCCGCAACTACTCCCGCTGGCTTATCCTACTACCGCTGGATGATCTCTCCTTTAAACATCCGTACAGTAGGCCAAGTGAAGTGACAACAGTACTTTTAGACGCAATGCCTCGCCAAAGAAGAAGAACAAGAACATTTTTAAAGCGCCTTTAATACACACGCAATAGAGTTACTAAAACTCTAGCAAGTTCAACATAAATAATCAAAAAATCCTGATTACTAAAATTCCACACAAAAGTCAAAGAATTCCAATGATCTCACCTCGTGTCACCGTCATGCAAAAGTCATGAAAGTCATGAAAGTTAAAGATGGGCAAGAACAAAACAGCAACAAGACACACACACACACCCACAAATAAGGGAATTCCTCGACTTAAACTCTTAGAACTTAAGTTGCCAGGACGAATGAAGGAATCAGCAACAAAAGTGCAAGGAAATGTTTCTCAGGCTTTCCTCTAAAGTCTTAACACATGTCTTCACTTCGCCGTGGAACAAATTTCCTTCACATAAATATATATGTGTGTGCGTATTTTGGTGATATTTTTTTTTCACCCATGCCAAAGGAGCAACATGCATTCCGGTGTCCCGCAAGAGTGTTTCTGTTCGTTTATCTAAGCCCCATTTAAGCTCATATTATTTGTACAAGTAAATCCGTGCACTAAAGAGAGATTTTTAGGATAACGTGGACTTCCCTGGCAATGAATTCATCCTGGCTGGCTTTGGCATGGCAAAACGCTTTTGGTCATAATGAAAAAAGGGACGAAATTGTTGCTTGAGCCCTTTCCGAACTGAAACTACACGATTTGTTGCTGTTGTGTTTTTTTGTTGTTTCGTCGTTGTGTGCTAAACTTAGTAACAATTTGGTAGAAGATTCCGATATAATTGAATTTTGTAGAATTAAGGAAATGAAGGAAATTTCGCTTTTATTGTGGATGCTAGTTTGCGAGGGAGTGCAGGACGGGGCGTAATAGCCTGGACCGGAGTTATGTGGGATTTGAATAAGAATATTGCGCCTTAATGAAAAAATATTGATGAATTCACGAAAAAGATTTTTTTTATGTGGTAAAACCAAGTTTATTAATCTTCCTTTGTACTCAGTTGACATATTGTTCTGGCTATAGTACAATGTCTATTAGTAATAAGTTTAGTTTGAAGGATACAAAATGACAAGGTGTTTTAATAGTAGACGGGGAGAGGGGGGGGGGGTGGCTAAGCAAAAGTCGTTAAATCTTATATTTAAACTCTGTGATGTACATTTTGGCGAATACTGACAGCGAAAATTTGTTGTTCAATTGATTATTTTTCTTAATAAACAAATTTATAGATAAAAGGAGTGTGTGTGAAGGCATAAAATATACCGTCACTGATGAGTTTCATGGTGCGTTGCGAGAAGGGCCGTCTATAGAACTATGGTTATGGTTTGATGAATATGGTTCAGCATTTTTGCCAGAAATACTAGTGCCGTTTGAGTAATTTAGACAATTTTGGTAGTGCAAATAGCGTATATTAGAGCAGACGGCACGCAACAGAAAACAATTCATGTGACACGACTGTTATAAAATCAACCTCGGATTGGGTGCCGCTGTTACGGCTGGCTGAGGCGGGACTTTGTTACGTGGCCTGTTGAAACTGAGCAATATATGCTGCAGTATGTTTCTTGGGGAATCTATCGAAAATTCGCTAGACTAAACTAGCAATGTATGAGTAAAACTAGTAAATCACACCAATACTTTTTACTACTCACCAGTTCTTTTTGAAGTGAATACTTCTTTAGGCACGACTGGCACTTTTTGGCCTGGGGTACAAAATTAAAACTCACGTCACGGGCACTTTTGTTGCGGGGGTTGGAGGGGATTGAAAGTAGGTCATTTATAAAGATAAGGAATAAAACAGGTGATAAAATCGATCCCTGGGGACCCCCGCAGTGATCGGGTGGAGTTCCGATTTGAAGCCATCCTACTTTGATTGAACGGCCAGAAAGGAAACTCTCAATCCATTTCTTTAGAAGTGGATCAACACCAATAGCTTTGAATTTGCCTAGCAGAGCTGAATGCCACACTCTATCAAAAGCCTTAGAAATATCTAGAGCAACCAGACTAGATTCACCAAATCGATGCAAACTTCGGTTGAGGTGTTCTGTAAGGCAAACTAAAAGATCGCCAGTGGATCTTTTTTGTCGGAAGCCGTACTTTTTGTCATTTATAAGTCGGTTGGATTCTAGATATCCCATGAGCTGTTAATTATCGTCTCTATGGTTTTAGAGAGAATAGAAGTAATTGCTATTGGTCGGTAGCTGGAGGGAATGCTGGAGTCACCTTTTTTAGGTATGGGCTGAACATCTGCAAGTTTTCAAGAGTCTAGGTAAACTCCGGAGAAGTATGATAGGGCAAAACGTTTGCGCAGATTGGATAAAATTGATAAGCCCCAGCCAATTGGCCTTTCCGTAATGCCACACAGTTCTCTTAGCTGGTTTGGGGGGGTGGGAAATTCGTATGAAAAGTTGGCGCTGATTAGACACTGGTCGGAGTTTACGAGAGGTGAAGCCACTTCTACGGAGTATCGCGTCGGATGAGAAGTAAGAAAGAAGTCAAGAAAATGGGCTCCTTGGCTAGCGGATTTGGGGACTCTCGTGGGTTGATCCACAATTTGAAGTAAATTATTGATGTCTGCAAAAAGCTCGACGTCTTTGCCAGAAACAGATGAATCCGAGATTTGTTCGGAAATAGCACCAAATGATGATGGTGAGGCTATGTTAGGACGTATGTATAGAAAGCAGAAAAATATGACGTGGTAGTTAAAATCAGAAAACGTGCTACAATCAGTGGCGGTTCAGGATAAGGGAAGCAATGCGCAAGGCGAACGATAAAAGTAACAGTATCGAAGGCTTTAACTAAAAAAACTGAAAAATAACATATAGTGGAATCTGATGAACAAAACATAAGGTATTTTTTCCAGTCTCAAAAGTTTTTTGGAACATGTTAGTTACTTGAAACGCTATACGAAATGGACATTTTCTACCTTTAGCAACGCCGCTACGTAAGTTATCGGCCATTTTGTAAAAAATTTATTGCTTTGGTCGTTCTTTCTAACTAAAGATGCGTACCTACATATATCTCGGTATGTGTAGGGGTCCGAAGCAAGCGAAAAAAATAAGGCTGCTTGTCATAGTATTAGCTTTCAACGGTTACAATATGAAAATTTTATCTGTACATAAAAAAATTTAAAAAACTGATCAATTTTAGTTAGTTATCTGTATTTTAATCAAATATCTTATTTAAGTCTCAAAAATTGACTTCAAATTTGAAAATTGATTTATTGTATTTCTTATTTTTAAATATATGTATGTAGGTTCTTTTATGCATTTTTATGCTTGAAAAAGGTGAAAAAAATGGTTCGAAAATCGTGAGTTTTTGCACTTTTTCGTTAATTTTTTCGAAATATTTTCGCTGCTAGAGGGCGTTTTACGTCCTTTTCAGATTTTGTTGATAATTAAAGCGTCAAAAAATTCGTTGGAAAACTGCAACTACTACTTTGATCCCATTTAAGTTTTCATACAAATGCATAATTTTAAAATTAATCAAAAAGGCAACCCGTACTCGAAAATACAATTCATAAAAATATTCTCGAAAGGGATCATAATTGAAGAGAATCTTAAAAAATATAATGGAAGCAACAAAGTTATCAGCTTACATCCAATATTCACAACTTGTCACCTCACAATAGATAAAGAGAAACTTCACCTATCTTCGATCTCTTTTTTCTTGACTCAATATACAACAAACGAAATTTCATATTTAAATAAGAGTCAAAACCAAAATTTCGAAGCAAAATTTTAAGAGTAAATTAAATACTCAAGCCTGAACAGATTAACAGACCAAGCCCACAAGGAGAATATTGTGGATACAGAAAAGTTCTCTATCTTCGAATTCTCGTATCCCACTGTTCGGTTTCGAGGAAGCTGCGTTCAGCTCAGCTTCTGAGGGTGCTGTATCAACGAAAACCTATGCGTGAGTGTGACTTGAATTAAATTGAATGCGTTGGAGTTTTCGCATTGATTTTCTGTGGCAAAGAAGCTGACGATGGCTGAGTTCTAAAATGCAACGTGACCGTTTTTATGCAATGTTTAAAGTTCTAAAACGTCAAAGATTACTGTAGTGACAATGCATAGAGTTCTATAACGCAATTTAAATTTTTATGCATTGCAAATTTAAGCAAACTGTGCAACATAATTTAATGTGATGCGTGATTTTGACACGTTAACTTCCAGTTTGGCTTTTAAAATTAAGAAAATGGTTGAAGAAACGTAAGTATTAAGTAAAACCTTTTAAAATTTTATTTTTTTGCAATTCTTTACTCTAATTACCAATTATTCCATAATTTCAGAGGAAATAATCATATATGGACACATGAGATGAAAAAACTTTTAATCACAGTTCGCATCTCATTTGAGAAAGAGTTCCATTCTGGAAAAAAGAAGAAAAGTGTTATATGGAACGAAATAATGAGGAAAATTAAAGAAGTGGATCCAGAATTTCCTTTTACGGTTGAGGATTTAATAAGGAAATTCACCAATCTTATGGTTACCTTTAAAAGAATAAAAAAATATTAAAATATAGTATTTTGATGAATTTGATCGAGTATATGGGACAAAGGACCACATAGTTCCCCCTTTGGAAAATATAGATTCATCATTTATTGTGTGACAATAGTGGTTTATCAACATCAGAAGAGATTGGTTCCGATTTTCATGAGCCACCAAAAAATAAAAAGAAAGTTAATGAAGTTTTGGATTTCTTGAAGCAAGAAGCAAAAGAAGACAAAGAAGCTTGAATCATTGTAATTTGTCACGTTATCCAAAAAATTATTTAAAATAATGTTTTCTGCAATCAATTCCATCTTGCACAGCTAAGAAACAATTTGCGTTCGGAAACATCAAAAAATTACAATGCATTAATCATGCAAAGCATTAAAACAGTCACACTTGCTTTGCATTGTGACTGCATAAACTCAATCAACATACAAAGCAACTTGACGTTTTAGAACTCAGCCGATATTACAGCTTCCCATGTTGTGTAAGGCCTCGGTCACGATAAGAGGGGCGAGAGGCAATTTAGTATTTGCCACTCTGCCGCTCGCCGCTCGTATCGTGGTTAGGGCTTTACTCTTTGTATACAGTAGTATGATAAATTTCAAGTGTACATTCTATATAAAAAAATCTGTACATTGCATCCTTAGTGTTTCCAGAGGAGGAAATATATTAAGATTTTTCTTCTGATTAATCTTAATATATGTATTTAAATTAATTTTTATGAAGTAGCCTATTTGGTCAAGGGAAGCAGTATTTCCTTTGCTTCCAAAGAGGAACCGCCACGGGCTACAATATATTTTATGGTAAGCCACGTCATCCCTAATATAAATGGCAATACCTCTATGAGGTGAGAGATTGTGCACTAAAGTGTAGGGGAGAGACGCAATGAAACGGACATTAAAATTTGAGAAAGATTTTTTAACAAAAATAAAAATCTGAAAAGATACCAACCACTTTAAATGAACCTTTAATTAACTGAGTAGAGAACACATCATTTATTATTTAAAAGATAACAGAAAATTATAAAAACAATTATTTTTGAATAGTCGCTTTTGTCCGTTTCATAACACACTACGCTTTGAATAGGACAGTAGGTGTTATGAAACGGACTAGAGTGCACGAGTGGTACTTTACACACATAATATAGTTAAAATTAAAGCATATTCTTATTTAAATATCCTTTATTCAGTAATCATTTTTATGTTCTGATGTTTATTTAATTGCAATTATTAATTAAACTTCATGGCGCAGAATAGGCTCGCGAATATTTTCGGTAGAATTTTGCAGTAAAAGTGGTGAAATATTGTGTTTTATCACTTTTTACTGAACATGGATAATCAGTGATTAGTGATTTAATTAAAAAAAATTAAAAACATTGAGTGATTAAGTGTTTTTAAGTGTCCGTCTCAATGCGTCGACGCCTGTCCGATTCAGTGCGTAACTAACCTTAAAATTAAATTGACAAAATGCACGAACACGGAACAAATTTTAAAAACTATTTAACTTTTAATATGTCACTTAATTATGTATAATGTCACATAAATCACCTAAAATACAATAAAAGTAATAAATTGCCTTTAGAAATTCTTATAAAAACCATTTTTTTTTTACTTTTTAAAGATAAAAACGCTTACGTCTCATACAATCAAGACAAATGGCCGCCTGCAACTGTGCTCTTTGTGGTGTAGTCTATGAACATCACTATTGCCAACAACAAAATTTTGATACATTAGTTCAGTAACTTTTCCTAAAACAGATACTGTCCGTTTCATGACGCGTCCGATTCATTGCGTATCTCCCCTACCCTGACACCTGATAATAACCTCGGTCAGTATCAGGTGATATTTGGTTTTCACTAAGTCCTAAAATGGGAGGTTGGATAAGTGGCACTCTACAAAAGAAAAATTCGGATGAAGTCTAAGTTGTGCGGGTTCAATCGCCACATTCTTCAAGGGAATTTTTCTCGGCGAAGCAGTCGCCGCAGCCATCGGAGTCAATAAAAATGGACCGGAAGATATGTTTTGGGCGCGACACCCGCTGATCCGAGTTTCGAGTTTGAAATGGGAGCAAAGCAAACTTACGGGAGCGTTCGTCAATCCAAAGTGCGTCTGGTACATTCTGCCTGTGGCCTTCGCCTAGACTACGCATGTGCAACAGTTGAATATTTTTTTGTGTTTTTATGTGCACTTTTTTCACTTTAAACGACAAATGTACGCGGAAAATTGAGAATCTACTGTAACATCATCATCTCTTGTAAGATCATCTTGCTGAAACATTATATCATCTTGGAGAAACATTATTGTAATTCGGAAACAATTTAATTTGATATTAGCTGTCAAATAAAAACTCTGCCGCTGCTGTTGCTTTACTTGGATCTGATTCAGTAGACAGAATTCTGCTTCTGCCTCTGTTCAATAAGTTGGATCTGATACGGCCTATACTCGAAAAAATTGTAAGAATAGGAGTAAAAACAAATGATCGTTCAAAGAGAAACCTGGAATATGAGATAGTACCTCAAATATTACTTCAGATCACATCATCTTCAGATTTTGAGTAAAATTTAATCCTTCGGCTGTGACCGAGACAAGGAAGTCGATTCATCTAAAGCGTTAACATTCCTTTATCGCTTCTTTGGGGTTGCAGAATGTTGTGATCGTGAACATCTAAGTTGACAATTTTATAATCAATACGAACACTTTTAAGATCACTGAACCGTGATTCCATAGAACTATTGGTGGAACAAAAGGGTTTTACCTTTTATCCTTGTCATCCGCTGAAAAAATTAGCTTTAATAAATCTGAGACTTTGATTGCATTATGTTTTTTTTTAATTGGTCAAATAAGATGATGGACATTGGACAAAAGTCCCGAATTTTAAATGACCTTGCAATAGGTATAACTTATCGCATAAATGAGAGATTTGGCAACCTTTGTTACGGATACGTGAGGTGATTTTTGAGATTTACAGACAGGTCACCGCACAGTGGCGAGATTTTTGATATTCCACCCAAATTACTCTAGAGGTCGTAATTTTTAAGTTATTGACAAATTTTTTTTTTTTTTTAAATGTTCCTCTTGAATTTACCTATCCTATTTTTTTTAAATGTTCATCTTGAATTAACCTATTTTTTCTATTCAATTTATTCTAATGGGCCGAAAATTTGAGTTTCCGTACTCATGTTTTTTTTAAAATGTTCGTCTTTTAGTTAGCTATTAATCTGTCTAGATGAATTTTTGATATGGTTTTTGAAATCTGTTAAAATTACTGTCAAATGGCAAATCATTCAGTTTGAAATTTTTTGGTAGAGGTTTACATATCACCCTGTATTTTTGTAACCCTTTAAGAGATTTTCTTGAATAAGGCCCTAATCTACCCACCAACTTAGAAAAAATAGTATTTTTTGAAAAAATTAGACTTTTTGTTAAAAATTTAAAAAAAAAACGAAAATGAAATTTCAAAATCCGGCTAGAGGGATCGATAGGTAAACTCAAGATGAACATTTAAAAAAAAATTTTGTCAATAACTTAAAAATTACGACATCTAGAGTAATTTGGGTGGAATATCGAAAATCTCGCCACTGTGCGCCGGGAGACCGTGGCCTAAAAGTTTTCGCCTTGAAGCTAATGCTGTAAACATACTAAGGGCGATGGCGACGGTGCACACAAATTAAAAAGCACACACAAGAATAATCATCTTCGACATCCGAATGCTACACACGCGCACAGGAACATACGAGAATAGCAACACAATCCCATGTCACACCGCCCAGGCAATTTTGAGGGGCGACGGCTACGAAATAGAACTTGGATTGATTGAGTCGCCACTCTCGGCGACCTCGTCGTCGAGTGGTCTGCATATTGTGCTGCACCCTTCATACTCATAGAAAAGCTGTGTGTTCTATTCGTTTTTGCCAGTCGCTGTGGAAACTATTTTCGCCCTTAGTATGTTTACAGCATAAGTATCACCATACACTCACCGGCCGCCAACTACATTTATCGTCAGATCGGGCCTGAAGATCTGAACTTCAATTCACTCTCGAACCGTGCCTTGACGGCAAGAATTCACGCCGTATCCACTCGGAACGAAAAGCAAGGCGCGAGCTAGGCGTGAACACCATCCACACTCGCGTTGGCGCTTGTTTGGATGCTCACGGCGTGAGGCTGGAGTCACCTTGAAGCTTTCGTTCAGGCCATGAGCATTTTTTCACTTGAATTAATAACCTGCTATGCAAAGCAGTTGTTTTCGCCTGTGTGTCTGTAGGGAATCATGACTTAATTTGCATACCACAGTCTGTCAGGCGGATATCTGAATCATCCCTCAGTTAGACTGAGTCAAGCTAAGCCGTGCCGGCCGACCTGGTCTGACAGGCCACTGCCTACCGGCGCGTGTAAGCGAATGAGATTGGGTGAGATTCGGCTCGACCGCCCCCCCGCACCCCCCATAAACGCCTCACGTAATTAATGGATGGCCCTTAACGATCTGCGGCGGTCATGATGGTGCCATCTCAGACCTTATGCAAGTTACTCTATCATAAGCTATGCATACTTAGTGTCCAAGCAAATAAAATACGGTTCTAAGATCATTTGTAGTAATTGCATACCTAAAACTTAATATAGGACCTTGTTTTGTTTTTCTGTAAATTACAAGCAAAAACAAATGTACATACTTACTCAAAAAGATTTTTTAACGTTTAAGAAAGTGCCGGAACTTACCTGAAATATAAAAAAATATTCATTACTTACAAACTTTTAAAATGTTCTGTTGTAATTGAATTTCAATATAAAACCCGAGACAACCCCATCGAAGCATTCATTCACAGGGTGCAGGTTAAGATCAATTTCTGTAATTAAAAGGAGAATTTTTACTTTTCTTTTTGGGCTCCTAAAAGTGTTCAAAGACCTGTGTAAACTTTTCATTCCTTTTTTTTCTTTTTTTCTTTTTTATATAAGTGTATATACATAGATATAGGAAAAAGGCACGAACTCTCATTTCAGCGATGGAAATAATACAGGTTACGGGTGGAATGTTGCGAAGGGTGAAATTGTGAAATCCGACGGAGCCTTCGCGCATGAAGAAAAATAATTTGTATATAAATCATGGCGCCAGCAACAAGCGACATTTAATTCACGTAAATGCAATCTGGAGGACGTGATTTCACTTTGATCCTGAGTATTTGGTGCTGGCACTACGTGGTGCAAAAACAATCAGGTTGAAATTGTACATAGATGGCTTTGAAAGCAGCACAAAAACCGCCCCATTGTGCTTTGCGGCGGGGGTGGCTGGGAAAAACGGGAAACAAAGTTAAAAGCACACAAATGTGGGTTGGAAATGGGGCTGCAGCAAACATGTGCATGGCATAAATCGCACAGAAATGTAGCACACGCATCCCTGTTGCCAAGGATAAAGATGTGTATGAAAGTTTTTTTTTGTTGCGGAAATGAGAATAAATATCAATTTTTGGATTTGTCCTTGTTCCCTCGCTCTAGTGTTGTTGTGATTGGAATTAAATAATTTGTAGAAGGCCAGGAAATTATCGAAAATTGCTGTTTATTAAATGCCCGTCAGGATATATGGATAATGCAGGTGGAGATTTATGACGTATTAAAAGCTTTAAGTGGTAGCGCTATTTAAGTCCTTCAAATTGAACTAGTTTGTTATCCTTTCAAATAAAATTATTAAATTTTTATAATCCAAAAAGGGAACTTTAAATGTATTGCAAAACATTTATTCAACTGGTTGACAATTTTATTAATATCCGTGTTGAAATTTCTAAAACATTGTAGGTCTTTTAGCAAATGCCAATTACATATTTTCCTATACAAATATACATTCTCGACTCAAAATAAAAAATATAATACTTAGCTATTTATATTCTAAAAAAAGTATTATATTCCCAAGAATTGGCATTTAAATAGTCTTATGGTGAAGTAATCAAAACAACCCTGTTTAAGTTATCTAATACATTCACAATACAAAGTTCAAAATCTTTATGATTTTGAGTTCAAGACTAGTAGGACTTAAAAAAAGAGGCAAGAATGACATAACAGCGAGTCCTATACATACTATAGCATATTATTTCTTTTGGTAAAATCAGAATTGCTTTGAAAGTTCCACATTTCTTACTTCTTTCTTTCTGTATTGAAACCAAGGTGGCCGCAATGTTGACCTATTGCACGATAGAATCCGGATACCCCGGCTTCGGTTGCAGTCACCTCGGATTTCTTGATGGACAAATTTCAAGAAATTTCTTACCGGATGGCAACGGCTTTATACTCGATTGATAACATTCACTCGGCGATCCTAAATCCTGTGGCCACCTCTTCCTGCACTAGGCTTCTCTTCATCATATACTGAATGATATTAAAAGAAGTACGAAGCGTGCTCGGGCAGATATTGAATCGCTGTCTACGGCAGTGGTTCAGAATTACAATGCCCTCAACTCTGTCTTCAAAATTTGAAAGCGACTTCGACAGGAAAAACTCCCCGTCTGCGGTGGTAGTATTTGAAACTTCCTCCTATAAACCCGGAATCTGTGCTTTGCAGAAAAGTCAGCAAAGTTTCCAAGACTTTTGCCTCTTTTTTTGTATGCCTCGCCTGTTATTGCCGAGTTTCTTGTTGATCCTGGTTTCTGGCCGGCTGGTGCCCTAACCAAGATTTTTGTTCCGCGTACCCGTACTCGAGCCCATCGTGCAAACGCTTCTACTCCGAGCGTTCTGCAGATGTCTAAAAACTCGAGACGGTTTCCCTCTACTACCAGAACGTAAGGGGTACCAGGCCAAAAACTAACGACATCCTTCAGGCGTCGACGGCTAGCGGGTTCGATGTTATAGCATTCACTGAAACCTGGTTCCATGAAGGCATCCTTAATGCTGAACTCTTTGATTCCTCCCAGTGGGCAATGGAGTGCTCCAACAGCCATCTTTGAGCCCTCCAAAAGTTTTTAACATTGCATATCATTACAGGGGAGCATATGTTTTTATGTCCTCAAAAGCCTTCTAGGAACATTATAAAAAAGTTTTTTAAAAAAGAAATAGATATTCATGGGCGCCTGTGGATATGCGATCCGGTATCGAAAAGCTTTTGCTTTGCTCATCTTTTGCAATTGGCTTTTGCTTTCCAAGCCCAAGAGTGGCTTTACCAAAGCAGTCCCCCAACTAAATTCTAACCACTTCCAAAGCTGCTTGTCCTCCGTATCGAAGGAAAGCCGGGATATTGAGTATGCTAATGCCACATTTTATGGTCACGAAGATAATTGCCCGTTTTTGTTTTCTATAAAATTTATGAAAGCTCCAATACAGGTCTCTTGAGAGCGCTCCAAATAAGCTCCCCTGTGCATCGCACAGTGGGACCAAATCCAAAAAAGCTGGCCAAAAGTGCCTTAAAATTTAAGGCTTAAATGATCTCAAATTTTACACTCGGGGGTTTTCGGGGTCGCTGATCTTGAACCCGGCGTCGAAATTGCGATTTTAAAAATGGCAGACTCAATATGGTTAACATAACCTCTCCCAATAGTCAGAAACTTTAGTAAATGATACCAAAACTTCTCACTTAGGGGTTTTCGGGGTCGCTGATTACGAATCCGGTGTCGGAATTGCGATTTTCAAACTAAAAGACTCAATTTTAATAACAAAACCTCTTAAAAAAATCAAAATTTTTTTTTTAATATAATTTTTAATATTTTTGATTAATTTTTTTAAGCAAGTTATTTTATTAGGAAGTAAACATTTTTATTTGTTTCTCAAGGAACAATGAGTGATTAATGAGAGTATGTGATTAATAGTTTTCAAATTTTTTTGCAATATACGGTTGAGAAAATTCCCTCCACAACCCTCATTTTTGGATGTGCTGCACGTATGTTACCCCTAAAAACACGGAGGGGCAATTTTGGGAAACGAATTTTTTTTGGAGTTGGACTTTTACCAACAACGCCCAGCAGGTTTTACAGGGGTGCAGAGGAGTGCAATATTACTTCTTGTCCAAAGTATATCGCACTCTTCCAATCCTAAATCATAAAAATCACGTGTAGTAGATACTTACTGTGTATTATATACTTGCTTAATGGATATACTACAATTTTTTTATACTCTACATACTTTCCAAAGAAAATTCCACTTTAATCGACCACGATTGCTTGGTTACTTAATTTTTTATATCGTTTTGAAAACGTTAACATTTTTTCACAATATTAACGTTTAAAAATAAGCAAAAAAAGTAAAGTGGCACTTATAATTTATCAGTCCGTAGAAAAAATCTAACCTTCCGTGACTGATTGCTCACTATTGGAAGTGTCCTCGAACCAACCCCCCCTCCCAAAAAAAAACCGCAATCTAGTAACTTTTTTTTTAGACTTTTGGCCAGCTTTTTTGGATTTGGTCCCAATGTGCATCGCTCCCAATTTTTCCCACTCGCTAAGAACGGTCGAGTTAAGTTAATCAAGAATTGAGCAGTGTATCAGCACATATGAGTTAAAAAATCCTTTTGTGGTAGACATCGGACAGATGAAAGTTGAAACAGGTCAAAAATTGTTAAAGAACTTGTCGTACTGTCATATTTTATGTTTGTTTGTGAGTTTCAGAGAAAAAAACCAGGTGGTCTATGGAATAATTAAAGGGGTTTTGAAAACCTTTTCTTATTTTTACCGCTATCCATTCTTTGTATATATCCAACAATTGCTTAGTCTTATTAGGAAAAATTTATACCAGTAACTTGAATTAATTTATGGCCCTTCGTGCTGTTGGCCACTTTTAATTTGTCGAAATTACATTCCCATCTTACACATACTATCTAATAAAAAGTATTAATAAAATTTTTATACTCCGAATACCTTTAGATAATAAAAAAATTAAGAAAAAAAAATAAATAAATAAAACTAGCTCCGTTCCAAAAGGTAGGAAAATTACGAAACAAGACAGACAATAACTCGTGAAAGTACCGCATTGAAATTGCCCCTATATATATTAAGAGACTAGGAATACAGGAACAGGAGGAAGTATCCATAAAATTCTTCGTTTTAATTCAATACGCGCGATTCCGACGTGCCCTTGAGATGGTACAATTTCCGTGCAGAAACATAATTAAACTGAGCATTTGCACCGTTCAAGGAGAACGCAAATTATTCTTAAAAGCACTTTATCCTTAACAGAGGAAACACTTTGCGCCCCTAATGCAATTAAGTAAAGACACAGGTTCAGCCATAGGCGGGCGACCAGGCACTTTGCGATGAAGGCGAAATTGGATGTCGACAATAAAAGCACAGCAGAGCCAGGAACGGCGAAAAGCTAAACCAGAGCCGACTCACACTAAAAACGCCAAAAGGGAAGGTGAAATATACAACAATGAAAGAGGAAAATGCCCTTAAAAGAAAAATTATCCTCGCTAACAGTCCTTTATCCTCTGACAAAATTTGCCATCGGGAATTTACATATTTCATTACATAGACATTAACGCCTTTCAGCAAGAGCCTCCGAACAGTTCTGGCAGGCCAGAACGGGCAGGACGGCCCGGGAGGGTGGTGCAGGGGCGGTAGTTTAAAAGGAGCCAAGGAATGTCAATAGCAACAGGTTCTGGCTTTAAGCGCACTCTGGAAATGCACCTAGTCCTTCCTGGCTACAAGTGCGACATAAACCTGAGGGTAGGCAGCTACAAATATTTCCCGAGGTGGCCCGAGGGAAATATGCTTAAGCTTACCTGAGAGAAAATTGAAAATTACTCCTACATCCCAGGGAACAGGTGAATTCTAAATTAACTCCGTTATAATGAACAATGCAACAAGGTGCGAACAGATTTTCCTGAACGCTGTGCTTAGTCATGTGCATCAAATAGCTTTATTTCATGGTATGTTATTGGTGAGTGAGTCTCATCTAGTTGTGGAGCAGAGGTTTTTTTTTTGGCAGAAGATGAACGAAAGTTGTGCTTGGTTAGATGAGATAATGGAAGGGATTAAATCTTAATATTCGTGCTTTAATATTCATGACGTAAACCAAAAATTTAATTGAAATAAATTCCTGGTTTAAACTCAGCAGTTAAGCATTATGATCACTATTTAATGCCTTAGTAAATCAAGGACATATGCTTATCGATTTATAATAAGGACTTGAAACATATGCAACGAATTTGCTTAAGAAGTAGATCAATGTAGAATCAATTATTGATGAAGCTATCATTGAAATTGTCGTGGATCAGATGAAAACCACAATCTCAGTAGCAGGGAAAAGGGGAGAAAATAACAAAGTGAATATTTTAACAAAGAATGTCGTCCACCTCCGAACTTATTTCCGAATTCTCATCCTTCCAATTTCATTCATGATTTCTACGTCCAATTGGATGAATTTATTGAATTACCTTAAAAAAGTGGAAATCAAGGAACGCAAATTGCTGAGAGTCAAAACTAAGAGGTCCCACCTTATCGAACTATTCCTTACCTATTATTCAACGCGGTATTCCACCAATAAAGATTGGCTCCTAAGAAACTCGAATCACTGCCAGCCAAGTCAGTGCTAACTTTCCATTATCAATATTCTACCACAACCAAGCCAACTGTCTGGGATTATGGGAAAGCCAATTGACTGAAACTTATTGCTTTGTTCAAAACCGCTTACTGGGACCTGTGTTTTCAGAACCGTAATGTTAACTTTGACAGCTTCTAGTTAACTGTCATTATAACGGTCGCAATAATTTTGTTCATTCCTCATAATCGTCTCGGTAGCTATAGTCCAATCAATCTACGGATTCACAATGTTAATTTCCAGACAATTGAAGGCAGGAAAAAAATTATGGGCGTGTAGAACAATTAATTTGAAGAAAGATAGCGTGTTTTTTTTCCGGAATTTCAGTGGCGAACTTAACCTAAAAAATTCGCAAAAGTCAAAAAAACGGGTTTTCGCTAATAAAACAAAAAGTTGAGCTCGAATCCAAAAAAGTTAAATGAGAAAGTTATAGGTATTAAAATTATCTTTCAATTGATGTGGTACAAAATATTGGTTAGTGTCTTATACATGGAGAAAAATGCTAAAAACCGTTAAAAGTCGCGTCTTTTTCATTTATTTCTTGCTTTTTATTGATGCGACCTAGAAACTTTTTACTTGGTAAAAATGTTGCTTTTGACAATCTGAAAACTCATATTTATTTTGGCTCGAAATTTTGCAAAATATGGGTGAAATTTCGATTTTTGCAAAAAAAAAAACGTTTTCGTAAAATCCTTCGTTTACAGCTCCTCGACCTCGTAGCACATTTTTTCGAAGCTCTTTTTCTTCGTTAAGAGTTGTACTATCATGCATTATTATTTAAAATTTGAGTTTTTCAATTTTATATACAAAAAACTCCACCGCAAAAAAGACAAGTTTTTTTGCCGCAAAAAAGACAAGTTTTTTTTGCTGCAAGTTTTTTATTTCATTATTTTTCGACTCTAAACTACTATTTAATAAAAGTTTATATTCTTTTTACAAATTTAAAAATAAAAAAAAATAACCGTGCGACCGTCAACAGCGAAGAAATTTTTTTAAATTACGGAGCCTTTTTCCTTCGTTAAATACCTGTGAATTTGAGACATATTGTTGTTCAATACTTACTGTACTACATACATACAAGTTGTTATTGACGTCTTAACAGCACGGATCATGTGCGATTTCATCTTTTACGTAGAATGTTTACTTGGTGAGCGGCTACTTCTAGCTTTTCGCGCTGTAGTAATTTCTGGTTGTTCGAATCAATTTTTATTACATAAACTAGCTGGGACCCGGGGCGCCTATGGTGCACCCATAACAATAGTAGTATCTTAGCTTATCAGGTGATAAGCATTTAAATATACAGTAGGGGAGTTTGAAAAAGGCAATTTTTTGGTATTTTTGATTCCAAATAATAATTTTTTTATTTTTAAATTAGTAAAAAGAATATAAACTTTTATTAAATAGTAGTTTAGAGTCGAAAAATAATGGAAAAAAAACTTGCAGCAAAAAAACTTGGCTTTTTTGCGGCAAAAAAAACTTGTCTTTTTGCGGTGTTGTTTTTTGTATATAAAATTGAAAAACTCAAATTTTAAATAATAGTTCATGATAGTACAACTCTTAACGAAGAAAAAGAGCTTCAAAAAAATGTGCTACGAGATCGAGGAGCTGTAGACGAAGTATTTCACGAAAACGCTTTTTTTGCAAAAATCGAAATTTCACCCATATTTTGCAAAATTTCGAGCCAAAAAAAATGAGTTTTCAGATTGCCAAAAGCAGCATTTTTACCAAGTAAAAAGTTTCTAGGTCCCATCAATAAAAAGCAAAAAATAAATGAAAAGGACGCGATTTTTAAAGTTTTTAGCATTTTTCTCCATGTATAAGACACTAACCAATATTTTGTACCACATCAATTGAAAGATAATTTTAATACCTATAACTTTCTCATTTAACTTTTTTTGGTTTCGAGCTCAACTTTTTGTTTTATTAGCGAAAACCCGTTTTTTGACTTTTGCGAATTTTTTAGGTTAAGTTCGCCACTGAAATTCCGGAAAAAACACGCTATCTCTCTTCAAATTAATTGTTCTACACGCCCATATTTTTTTTACTGCCTTCAATTGTCTGGAGAATTTCCGTAGTTTGATTGGACTACTAAGGGAGTTAGGCGTCTGGCTACCAGGACATTTTGGAAACCTGCATAAAATAAAAATATTATAAAGACTTTTAGCTATAGCAGTAGGAAATCAACTCTAAAAAAAGCTCTTTCCCCTGGCAAAAGGGAACCGAGCCAACTGTGCTTCCTTCTGCATTACTTTTAATCACTTTCGAATCGTTACAAATAAGTTTAATAGAATCGCTTCCCCGCTAGGACATGCAATGTAAAAAAAGAAATGTACGGTAAAGCTAAGAGAAGCACTCTCTGCTTCAAAGGAACCGAATCAGTACCTTTTCTGGATCGGGTCGTTTCAGGAGACATAACACTCCAGCGAGTTATTTCTCGATACCCCGATGTCAGAGTCGCGATAGTAATGGTTGGGAGTAGGTGGAAAAATATCGCGGCTAGGTTGTGGAAATTCCTTCAATCCCGACTAGAGGTGCTGTTCGACATTGCACTCCATACGTAGATTGTCGACAGTATAAAGGGCTTTTCCTGAGCCTCTAGTCCTCCACATTAAAAAAATCGCATGTATTGTGTAATGAATGGTCTATGAACGCAAATTAACAGCTTGAAGAGAGCAAGACGTATTCCCAGTAAATCATCTAAGTACATCAAATTAACAAATTCGAACACGAGTGGTGCACACCTCAACTTCCGCCTTAAAAGCCATTTAAAAGGCTGTAGAAAACCAATAATTTCGTTGAGCGAGTAAGATGTTGGTCGTTGCAAGTACTGGATTTGCGCGTAAAGATATCCACACACCCACCTAGGTATGTATCTCCTGATGGAATCACACAACCGAATAGACCAAGTGTTGACATGGAGGGCCTAAATTACACCAAGCGATTCATGAATTAATTGTGCAAGTGTGGGAGCAGGAAGTCATTCCAGAAGACTAGAGAAAAGGCATCCTCTGCTCGGTACATAAAAACAGGGATATAACAGAGTGCACTAATTATCGCGGTATAACGTTGTTTTCCACAACTTATAAGATATTCTCCGCTATCATACAAAACAGGACGGCCCCATACGCCAGAAATATCATAGGCCATTACCAGTGTGGCTTCAGCCCAGGAAAATCAAGAAGTGACCAAATTTTCACCTTTACGCTGGCTATGGAAAAATGTGCAGAGTTTCAAAACTTAGCTCAACCCCTCTTCATAGACTTTAAAGCCGTCAACGACAGTATAGACAGAGTAAGCTCTACAAAGCCTGGCAAGACTATGTAGGTTGACCATGACCAATGTGACAAGCCAAGAAAAGGTATCCGGAACACTGTCCAGACCAATCAACATCTATAATGGACTCCGACAAGGGAATGGTCCGGCCTGTCTCCTTTTCCACCTGGCGTTGAGAAAGTGATCCGAGATTCGGGCGTGACATCAAGGGGCACAATCCTCCACAAGTCCACCCAATTAGTGGCTTATGCAGACGAGAATGACATCATTGGAAGAACAACAACAGCTGTACGAGAAGCTTTCATTCAGATTGAGCAAGCGGCAGGAAATCTGGGACTGCACATTAACGAAAACAAAACAAAGTACATGGTGGCCTCGTCTACAAGAATACCTACCATTGGTCCCACAATCAAGGTAGAGGAACACGAGTTTGACATGGTAAAATCATTTACCTACCTTGGGTCAATAGTAGCAGCCGACAATATTATGGAACCAGAAATACGCCCACGACTGCTAAAAGCCAACAAAGCCTACTATAGTCTGTCAAGGCTCTTTAAATCCAAGCATCTAACCATTACATCTAAACTTTTACTTTATAAGACGATGGTCTTACCGGTTCTCATATATGCAACTGAAACGTGTTCGAGAGGAAAATACTTCGGCGGATTGTTGGCCCCTTATGTGAGAAAGGACGATTTCGGAGACACTACAATGACGATGCTGTGAAGAAATTAAAGTACGGTAGGCTCCGGTAGGCAGGGCATCTAGCTCGTATGAGTGAAGATGAGGATGTTCGGAAAGTTCTCTGCGGTAAGAACTATGGGGTGCGACAGCCAGGGAGACCCAATCTTCGCTGGAAGGATGGTGTAGACCAGGCCCCTCAGAACTTATGGATGCCAACCTGGATGACATTGGCTCAGAATCGGGACCCGCGTTGTAAACTTAGTGTTACTTAGTTACTTATCACTAGATCTGGTGGTTTAGACTTGCCTTTAGTGGGGAAAAAATCGTATCTAGTGGATAGTAGGATTTTTTGGTGGTAAGAGGAAAGTATACAGGAATACAAAATTAGTGTTGGCCATTCACTAAACCACACAAACACATCAAAGACTACTGACCTAACGATTCTTTTAAATAAAAACCAAGAGTTTATTGCCAAAGTTTGTGAATAGTGGCGTCAAATCCATCTTCTGAAATGGGATGAAACCAAAAATACCAGCAAATTTTCGTATGAACTTCTGCAGTTTAAAGACAGCAGTAGCTCGATCTGAATAATTGCGCGGCTACTTCTATTTCATTACATTTTGCCACATTCGAACAACGCTGTTGAAAGGCTTTAGCATCATGAACATGGTCAATAATAAGTGAAAATGTATCCTCAGGTGTCACCCTTTAAATTAACGTCATTCATGTCATGGTGTAATGGCTAGTAGGAAGCTTACATAGTTCAAAGAATAGAAAAAGGATAGGATATGTTCAAGGGAGTCTAGGGATGCGTGAGGGCGGTGAACCTCGAGTTTGAACTCTTGATGTAAAATGAGTTCATAGGCAACCGTCGGGGTTAGCGGAAGATATCCTCGTTGGAGTCTTACGCCAGGCGGAGCACAAAGGGGTGTCGTCCTTAGTGGAACTTTGGTACCCCCATTAACCAGTTAAGCCCACAAGATGCGGTATTAAAGCCGTGTATACCCCTTAGATAGCCGGCTAATGCCCCGGCTTCATCTGAGGTAACAATAATGTCCAGTTCAATCCATATAAGTGGCTTCTCCGGATAAAGTCCAGTTCTTGTTCGGTTCGTACTTGGTTGTTGCTTTTTCGCCCGAAGTAATAAATGCATTCTATTATTGCAGTTGATTACTCTCTTTCGAGCGAGCTTTTACGTTTAGCTTCAGCTCAAGTCTAGTTTGGCGAACTGAGGTCTGTTTTATCCTAAGTTGAATATGTAGAAAGTGTATGCGAACTGAGGCTTTTTTCGAAGTTCAGTTGAGACCAATTGTACGGCCGGTAAAGCCAGGGTATGATAAAAATGCAAAAATGCTGATTTTATTATTAAAATATTGAGATTTTATAGTATTTTTTATGTGAAAGGCAAGAGGCTCAGGGAAAGCCCCTTTGTACTTTCATTATTATCTTTTTTAATTATTTCCGCCTAAACAGCGCCTTTCAAACATTAAGTTTGAGGAATTTTAGATTTTAGAGAAGAATGCAATCGCATTGTTTCAAAGTTTTTCATGAACAACTTTTTTTCCCTGCTACTTTCTTATTTAAGGGATGGGATAAGCGCCAACGTTTAATTAATCGAGCACAAATTTTGACCCATTCCTGTGCTATGCAGGCACAGACCTGTAGATCTATAAGACCTCATCAGTACTTTTTTATATAAAAATGTCTTGTCACCGTGTTTGTTATCGAACTCCTCCGAAACGGGTTGACCGATTTTTATGAAATTTTCTGTGTATATGGTCTGAGAATAGGTCGTAGGCTATTTTTAATACCCTCAACCAAGAAGAGTAGCTGATAAATCCAAAAAAATGGTAATTTTGGGAATTTTCCCTTCAGTCTAGTTTCAATAGCTTCATGGCCAACCTATTGTTTGGCAGCTTCGTAAATGTAAAATTGTAAGCA
Organism: Thereva unica; assembly: GCA_949987705.1. Lineage (NCBI taxonomy): Eukaryota > Metazoa > Arthropoda > Insecta > Diptera > Therevidae > Thereva > Thereva unica. The sequence goes on from OX465282.1 coordinate 94,380,545, forward strand.
AATTCAATCATTCCATTTATAGACAGTTTCAATTTACGCAGCTGTCAACCAATAGGTAGGCCATGACGCTATTGAAACTAAACTGAAATACAATAAGCAACGTGGTATACTCAATATACGGTTAGATACATGGCGGCCGTCTCAAGGCCCGTGTACCTGTTATTTGAGGCACTTCGTCTATGTAAAATTCATATCTCGAAAAATACCAAGACAATGGAAGGGTTTTATTCGCTGCAATTGGCTTATGGGTGCAGCGAGGCGTACCGGGTCCCAGCTAGTAATTAAATATTTTTTACAAGAAAGGTCTATCGGCAAGGTTTTCCAACTACTCCCGAAATTACCGGCCTTCCTGATATCATTTACTTTCATAGTTAAAAACATAATTGAAAATGAACACATTTCACGTTCGAGTAATAGTAACACTGTTCAGAAATTGGTTAAAATGAATTATCGAACCCGAAAGAATGTATTTTAATTTAAATGCTCTATTTCTGACTTAAAATTTCCAGACAACATTTAGGGGTGCTTACAAAGAGCTTACAAAATTATTCAATTTGTTGCTTTTGCGCTTTCTGCAATATTTCATAAAACCTCGTTGTTCAAACGCAAAACTCCCTAGCAAACTATTTATGTGATACTAATCAAACAATGGCATTTCACAGAAAAAAGGTTTTAATTTCCACCCCCTCCTTCGTCCTCGCTCCGCTATAATATTTTAATAGTTTACAGAAATTAATTACTTTTTTTACCACTGCGTATTTGAAATTTCGTAATGGAAACAGTTTGATACCTCGGAGGAAAGTTTTCAAAGCCGCATCTGTTTGGGACAAGTTCATTTTGAATTGAACTTTCAACAAGACCCAGAGAAGTCAAATCACCGCAAACCTTTGTTTCTTCCGCTCGATAAACACTTGATACCTGATACTGACGTGTATAAGCCTAAGAGGACAACTTTCCAATTTCTTGGGTCAAGATGTCCGAAACAAAATAATATCAAGCTATACATTTTCAGACTGACAGTCGGCCAGGATTTTGCCGGATAGTCGGATTATCCCAACTGAGTGGGTGATTTCAGATGGGGAAAATGTTCGGGGGGTAGAGGGTGAGAATCATGAAAATCAGAAACCTCCTTGATCCACTAAAGTGTCACTCTGATTGCGGCAACCTTACAAAAATAATGTCTGCCTACTAGAGTATATTGTGAATAAATTGAAAACAAGGAAAATGTGAATTTATTGCATGTCATCCTTACTCGAAAGAATGAAGAGGAAACTCAGATAAAGTTCGCAAAGAATATGAAAGGAGCTACCTTACCTTTTATGGCCATTCCACCCCCTCCCACCCATCTTCCATGTATACATATATACAGGATACACTGTCCTGGCATGGAAATAAATGCAAAGGGGCAGCACAAAATTTATGGGGACCGGATTTTATTTTACAAATTTCCGTACTAACCCCCAGCAGCGAATTATTTCTAAAAATTTTTCATCTAAAAATCTCATTTGATCTGTCACTTTTTTTGTGTGTTGCTCCTTGGCCGGTGGTGATGGTGACGGTGGTAGCAATGCAGCGAAATGACGAAGGATACAACGAACAGGTGAAAGGGGGATATGTACGGGGAACAAGGCGGACTGCTCCAAGAGATGAAGGGTTTTTTGCTGGATAAACTTTAACATGGAGGTGTGAGATTGGTAAGAAGGGTATTCACCTTTATAATATTTTTTACTCACAAGACAGGAGGAGGAATGTAGCAGCAATGCCAGCCAGAAGTCCAAGAATTTGTAGGGTTCTATCCCATATGCGATTCAAAGGAGAATCGTAAGTTAGGGCCGAGAAGTGATACAGTTTAGCACGTCGCAAGAGGCGTCGATTTGTTCCAAGTACGTTCAGGTAAGTTTTTGCTTCGTCAATTGAAAGATTTGATATCTACTTTTCAACATATTAGCTATTAGATAAGTTTCCATAAAACTGTAGGGTAGTTAAATATTGTGCTAAATGACAAAGATAGTCTCTAGAGCTTCAGCAAGGGTGAGATATTGAGGAATTCAGCCGCTCTCCAATGTAAGATACTCTTTATTGGAAAATTACAATCAACAAGTTTTCAATAGTAACCCTGCTACACATTTAAAACTTTCCACTAAGAAAGTTGGCAAAATTACTACCTGTTTTTACAGCAAGTGGATGCAGATAGTTTAACCCAACCCCATCGACCTTCATTTCATGCACTTGGAAAAACCGTAACGAGCAGGTGAAAGGATTGACACATGGGGGACTTCGGCAAAGATGTGGTGGGGTTTGAATTTTACGGCATCCATTATTATCTTAATTGAATGACCCGAAAGGAAACTCAATCCAGTTCTGCATAGCTGAGCCAACACCAATACTTTTGACTTTAAGTAACAGGCCTGAGTGCCAATCGAAAGCTTTAAAGGTATCTACAGCAACCATACCAGACTAACCAAATCGATGCAAACTTTCGTTAAGGTGTTCTGAAACGCACAGTAAAAGAACTATGCTGTGCAGTCACGTTAGTGCGTATTTCGGTGGAATAGTAGGTGTAGTATAAGCAAATAAATACAATTCGGTCTGATAGATTCCTACTATGGCTCAATCTGAGTATGGTGCAGCAAATGGTGTCATAATCAGTGAGTCTGAGGGCGCGGTTTTGCATCCTGTCCAGCCATGACAAAGCGGTTTGGGAGGTTCCAGTCCAGATAAACAAATTTCGAGTATATTCATTGTCAAACGAGATTGTTCAGCTGTTAGCTCCAGATGATCTTTGATTCCATAACGATGGATGTTAGGATGACTTTTTTGTAGCTCTATATCTACTCTCAACTGAAATAAGTGCTATTGAAACCCGCTACGATCATCCTTGAGAAAGGTTTGAAAGTCGCCAAAATTATAATTTTTCCGACCAATCAAGATGACTTTAAGGCACTGTTGAGGGTTAGTTTTCTTTTAAAATAATACGCAGTTTCCGTATAAAAAAACAAAGTATTTATTTAACAAACGATTGGAGATCCACAGCGATCTGCCTTATACACTGGAAAAGACGCGAATGAGCAGCCATCGAAGTCCACGAGAACCGCCAGGTTCGAAAAGGTTCATTCACAAAAATATGTAATACTAGCATAAAACCCGCGTGCCTTGCAACGCCTTTAAAAACTGTTTATTATGTTTTCCTTAAAAAAAACCAACAAAAAAGTCAGCTGTTATTATCCCTAAAAAGGGTTTATTATAGTGCATTTTTTTAATAAATATGGTAAACAAATTGCTGCGAATATCACCTCTGCTCAACAAATCTGCAAGTTTTGAACCAGAGATTGGCATGTATATGTCATCAAGAAAAGTGACATTTTAGGGTTTGACGAACGTTCGTTAAGTTTGTTCGCCTATTTACGTGGATGTAAGAAATTATGAAGCAATCACAAATGAATATTAAATAAAGTGAATTTCGAGTCATTCATTTCTACGTGATTATAGGGATGCACTGTCAAAATTTCAGCCCTTCAGCTTCGGAGGTTTGGGTTAACCCCATTTCATCCCCTTAGGAGATGCATTTCGAGTAATCGCCTCTTAGTGGATGTCCACGTCATTATAGGGATGCACTGTCCAAATTTCAACCCTGTAGCTCCAGTAGTTTGGTAACCCCATTTCACCCCTTTAGGGGATGAATTTCGAAAAATCGCTTCTTAGTAAATGTCCACTTCATTATAGAGATGCACTGTCAAAATTTCAGCCGTTTAGCTCCAGCGGTTTGGCTTAACCCCATTTAACCCCCTGAGGGGATGAATTTCGAAAAATCGCCTTATAGTGGATGTCCACTCCATTATAGGGATGCACTGTTAAAATTTCAGCCCTATAACTTTAGCGGTTTGGATAAACCCCGTTTCACACCCTTAGGGGATGAATTTTGAAAAATCGCTTCTTAGTGGATGTTCACGCCTTTATAGGGATGCACTGTCAAAATTTCAGCCCTATAGCTCCAGCGGTTAAACCCATTTCACCCCCTTAGGGGATAAATTTCGAAAAATCGCCTTATAGTGGATGTCCACGCCATTATAGGGATGCACTGTTAAAATTTCAACCCTATAGCTCCAGCGGTTTAGATAAACCCTATTTCACCCCCTTAAGGGATGAATTTCGAAAAATCGCTTTATAGTGGGTGTCCACTCCATTATAGGGATGCACTGTCCAAATTTCAGCCCTATAGCTTTAGCGGTTTGTAAAAACCCTATTTCACACCCTTAGGGGATGAATTTCGAAAAATCGCTCTTTAGTGGATGTTCACGTCATTACAGGGATCCACTGTTAAAATTTCAGCCCTATAGCTCCAGCGGTTTGGAAAAACCCCATTTCACCCCCTTAGGGGATGAATTTCGAAAAATCGCTTCTTAGGGGATGTCCACGTCATTAAAGGGATGCACTGTCAAAATTTCAGCCCAATAGCTCCAGCGGTTTGGGTAAACCCCATTTCCCCCTCCCTTAGGGGATAAATTTCGAAAAATCTCTTTTTAGTGGATGTCCACATCATTATAGGGATGCACTGTCAAAATTTCAGCCCTATAGCTCCAGCGGTTTGGGTAAACCCCATTTCACTCCCTTAGGGGATGAATTTCGAAAAATCGCTTTATAGTGGATGTCCACGCCATTATAGGGATGCACTGTCAAAATTTCAGCCCTATAGCTCCAGCGGTTTGGAAAAACCCCATTTCACCGCCTTAGGGGATGAATTTCGAAAAATCGCTTCTTAGGGGATGTCCACGTCATTAAAGGGATGCACTGTCAAAATTTCAGCCCAATAGCTCCAGCGGTTTGGATATACCCCATTTCACCCCCTTAGGGGATGAATTTCGAAAAATCGCTTTATAGTGGATGTCCACGCCATTATAGGGATGCACTGTCGAAATTTCAGCCCTTTAGCTCCAGCGGTTTAGGTTGTGCGTTGTCTGTCAGTCAGTTACTTTTTATACAATAGAAAAAAAAGTAAAGATAAAAAATCTCCTTACAACTTATTGAACCCCATTTCACCCCCTTCAACCCTTTTTTTTCTCCATGAAAAGTAGCCTATGTCCGTCTCCAAGGTCTAAACTATGTCTGTAGCAAATTTCATCAAAATCGGTCCAGCGGTTTAGGCGTGAAAGCGTAACAGACAGACAGACAGACAGACAGACAGACAGACAGACAGACAGACCGACAGACAGACAGAGTTACTTTCGCATTTATAATATTAGTAAGGATGACACGATCGGTGTAATTGGAGTGGAGTTGCAGTGCTGTACGTGACATTAAAGCAAAATTAAGTGCATATGAATGCAATTTATTTAGAAAGGAAATTATTTAGTTGATATAATGCATTAAAAATGAAATGGAATGTGTCAATTAAGCAAAAGGAAAATAAAGGTAAAGCACTTTACAACAGCACTCTCATCGTTTAAATTTTGATCCAAAATATTTGCCAGGTGCTTTTACACGACGCATCGATGAGTTGGATGAGAAACGCAAGTCTTACCTGATTTCAATCTTAATAGGTTTAACATGGGCCAGTTTCCTAGAGTCAGGAAGAACTACGGAAAAATATGAGGGGCGTAAAGTTTCCGCAGAGGTTCAGCCAAAGGCGAGGCACATTTCTTAAGTACTATAGGAGCATATTGTCAGGGCCAGTGGATTTGTTGACCTCTAGCTCCTTGAGTTACTTATATAGCTCCCGAGTTCGTTCATTAAGTAGGTGCAAAGACGGATGCTCCTTGGAATAATGTGAAGAGTTTCAAATGAATTTCGATGATTTGACTTTAAAGCCGCCTATGATATCATAGCCAGAGTAGAGCTCTACAAAGCCATGAGAGAATCCGGCCCGTGATTCGTTAGTGACATCAAGTTGCACAATCCTCGAAACAGATGGCTTGAAACTACTTTTGTGCTACATTCCCACGACGCCCAGAGCTTAAGGATGCCATACTGGTGACATCGGCTCAGAATCGGGGCCTGTGGACAGACAAAATGCGAGAGGCCAGGACCATATCAAACGGGTAGAGCCGTGAAAGAAGAAGAATAATATTCTTCTTGATGTTCCGAAGAACTGGGAGTTTATTTATCTTATTTCTTAACCTGTCATCGAATGATGATTTGACTTTCTTAATGATTGAATTACACCGACAGACCAGTATTTATATAATTTTTTTCGTATGGAAAATTCTTAAAATGGCGAACGGTCACTGGTATTGGTTTACAAGTCCTACATTTAGTCCCGCCAGCTCATATGTCTGACACCAGTGATGAGCAAGTCTGGTTTTGCAAAAAGACAAAGACAAGTCAGGACAAGGCAAGACTGCAAGATCAAGCTATCAAGACTTTGTGCTCATTACTAGTTGCCGAAAGTCTTGCAGCGATGAACAAAAAGCCTTGCAAAAGTGTTGTAGTCTTGTCTTGTCTTTGCTAAATATACAAGACAAGACTCGTCACTGCAAGACTTTTGGTACTTAATGATGAGCTCAAACTCTTGCTATTTTAATCTAGCAGCCTTGTCTTGTCCTTGTGCTGTCTTGTCTTGGTCTTACTAAATGTACAAGGCCAGTCTTGCTCATCACTATGACACGCACATCAAAATCCACTTTGCTTGTCTGGATAAACAACCGCGCTGCCAAATTCATTTTTGATAGCATCTTTTCTGCCCGTAATGAAAGTTCCTCTCTTCCGATTAACATAGCGACTTTTCCACTGCTGTTAAGAGCCTCATGGATGCCCGGCCCGCCAACATTTTTTTTCTCCCCAATATAAAATTACCTTCCTTGGCTTACCAGCACGCCCTGTAAACTTCTTTTTCGTGTACACCACGGCCAAGAAGTCCATTTTTAAATAGAACAACTCGATTCTAGAATATTCTTCGTTCGGCAGTCGGTGTTTCCGAACTCGTATAACATCCCAGAGTTCAAACGCAAGGCTCATTGACATCTAGTCAGGCACCACCAAACTATCCTGACAGACTGGTAGTACTACCGAGGGAGGCTCCTAAGCTTGGTTTTTTTCACATGAAAAAATCTGACTGACCACTTTCACAATCTAAGATTGGCTTAGGCGACTGAATGCGGCCTCTTCATGGAAGGCGACGAGACTTTCACACGTGTTCTCCTAGGACTAACTTAGCGGCGGTGTTCTCCATATGGGTTGCCCCAGATGAACCCGAAATAATAAGCTCTATACTTTCGACAGATTGACAGAGTGAGAGATAGTGGAGAATGCCTCTACGCATTGTAGGCCGCTTTTTTCATTTTTTTTATGAGTAAGTCTAAGCTCAGGTGTCACCCTTTGTACTACCAGTCCATCATGTCTTACACGTTAAGGTCCGATGTCTGGGGGTGTGTGAGGAGATGGAGATGAACCTTGCGTTTGAACTCTTGGATGTTGTATGAGTTCGGGAAAACTGACTGTTAAATGTTGTTCCACAGTCGAGTTGTTCTCGAAAAGAACGAATTTCTAAACTGATGTGTGCGCGAAAATAAGGGCTGTAGATAGTGAGGATGAGCCGAAAGGGCTAGTGTTGTGTTGCGGGAAAACATTGCCGTGGAGGCAGGAGGTTATATATTTCGGTGGAACAGTCATTATGGTAGATGCGGTAGAGTTTTACCAGAGCCGCTACATTCCTGTGGTGACTTAATGAATCAATTGTAGAGCAAATGGCGACGTCGCCAATGAGTTGGAGGTCGCGGTTTTGCACCTAGTCCAGCCACGCTAAGGTGGTACTCGGTGCCCCTGCCCAGAGATATGAGTTGAATTCGAGGCGGAGCCGAATGTAGGATTTGTAAACGCCGACGGCGGAAGGAGAAAATTGCATCTTTTAAGGAATCCCAAGCATTGTGATGCTTGTTCAGCGATTTAGAATATGTGATTACTCCAACGCAGATCTCCAGTTAAAGTTATGCCCAGGATATTGAGGGATGGTGCGGCCATCAGTTCTAGACTGTCCACGTTAATGGGAGGAATTGGGGAACGCGTTTTCATAGAGAAGAGACAGTATTTTGTTTTCCGTGCGTTGAATTCAACTTGATTCTTGTGGCCCCAATCTAGAATCAGAATTATATCCCTGTTGATTGAAGTGGACATAAGTTCACGATTAAGCAGACAAGGTCTGGCACGTGCTTGTCTTGCTTTATCAAAGCTATACGAGTAACGCAAAGTACTGTCATCAGCAAAGCTGTGAAGTGAGTTGGATGGGATTGAAAGCAGGTCATTAATAAAAACTAGGAAGAGAGCTGGTGATAGAATTGAGCCCTGGGGAAAGCCTGCAGAGATGGAGTGGGGATTAGATTCGAAGCCGTCCAATACTACCTTGATTGAACGGTTGGATCACATTGTTCCGATTCAATCACCTGGCCTAGACTTTATGGACTTGGAGGAATAAGTAATAAGCAAAACTATTCCTGCTAATATAAAGAAAACAATAATGTTGTGAATTAGTCCAGTCAATGCACGGAAAAAACGGCCAAACCAGGAAATCCTGCCAAACAGCACCAAATTGCACCAAAATTTGGATTTGGGTTCTGCTTACTCTCTGTTTCAAAGTTGTCAATGAGCCAAGAGTTGCTTTTTATTTTTTAGGGGTGTAAACTACCCCTATTCGAAAATCATTGTAGAATTGTAGATTCAAGCGTTTAATCGATAGAAATTATCATTGCATCATGAATTTGTAGTTGGAACCCTTTTGAAAATAACCCCTATAAAAACAACCCCCATAAAAACAACCCCTACGGATTAAAGGTTGATTTAAAAAATTATGGGTCTTAAGCTTTTAATTTAAAAAAAAATATATATTTTTTGATTTAAAAAACACAAAAAATCCAAAAATATGATCAAAATTCATGTTCTTCTTCATCCTCGCTCCTTTCCAATTCCGCCTCATCCTCTTCTTCCTCCTCGCTTTCCTCTTGATCTTAATTGGAGCACTATTAGGACAGTTGCATGTCGAACAAGTTGAATTGCAGAAGAGTTCTACTCTACGGCAACCGCAGGTTGAACCACAACCATTTTTGCAGCTACAAAAAGTCATTTTTGCGTGTGTGTGTGTGTATGCGTGTTGGTCTCCAATGTGTGAAAAGATGAAGGTATCTTCTTCATCAGTGTTGTAATATACGGGTTTTAATAACTTTGTTATTGGGTATTTTTACCATAACTCGCTTAGTTTTTGAGCTATCAAGTTCAATAAAAAACCATTTTGTAGGTTTTTTCAAGAGCTATGAGCTGATGTAAAGAATTTTTTTTTGAAGTTCTGTTTTTTCAAAGGTTTGAGCTGAAACAGCTTCAAAACGTTACTATTTTCGAACATATGCAAACTTGAAACGTCTTACTCAATTTTTATCGTGCAGAAAAAGTAAAAAAACGGAAAGTTTTAGAAAAGACCCTAAAAATTTTTTCGCTCTACCAAATTTTGCGTATCTTTCATAGTTTTTGAGTTATTTTTTAAGAAAGACAATTTTTTGCAAACTTGCAAAAAAGCTGTCTTCACTTCAAGCTCAAATTTTCCCAAAATTAAACACTGTATCCCGGCCAAAATTATAGAGCATATTACAGGTGCATAAATAAAGTAAATTGTATAGTGGTAACAATCATTTTCAATTGGGGTGGTAATTAGGGGGTGATTTTCACAATTTTTTGCCGCCAAAAAAATAAGAACCAATTTTGTTTTAGTTGTAACTCGCTTAATTTCGATAATAGGAAGTTCCATAAAAAAAACAAAATAAAGGTTTTTTTAAGCTCTTCAAAAATGTTGTATGAGTTTTCCTCGAAAAATGCATTGTTTTTGGGATATTTCACGTTGAAACTTACGATTTTGGCGTTTGCCGAAGAAGAACCAACCTTAAACAAGCTATTACTCCGTTAGTATTGGGTCTAGTGATATTTTGAACCCAGTATTCTTTTTTTGCTTTTTCATAAGCTACATTTTTACTTCGAATGATTTTTTCATAAAATACTTATTTTCTGAGTTATTCATGGAAAAACGTCTGAAAACGGGGCTTTTTTGTTAAAAAATTGACATTTCCACTCTCGAATAAGTCGAAAAGTATTGACTTTCAGTAAAAACTTTATATAACAAAAGTTGCTTAGAATTCGTCAATCTATCCATTCCCATACATATTATTAATAAAAAAAATTCACCCCCGAGAAGGGGTGGCGTCCACCCCCAGGGTAAAAGCAACCCCCGGCATATTGACAACTTTGAAAAAGAGGGTAAGTAGAACCTACAGCCAAATTTTGGTGCAAATCGGTGCTGTTTGGCAGAATTTCCAGGCACTAACTGGACTAAATGACTGGGGCGAGGGCAGGGCCGTGTCTAAGTATATGGCAGCCTCTAAGGTTACATCATATAAAGAGAAAAGGTATTTTTAATTAGAGTTTACCATGTTTAATAATTAGGACATCATTGAACACATAAAACCTTGCAATGTAAGGTTTGGTGTAGCAGACGAAAAGATAGCTTTGGTGTTGCTGTTGTTCTGTAGGAACAAGAACATTTTTCTTCAATGTTGTGCACTTCCCCTATTCGATTTTTCTTGGCAATTTATCCACCTGCGGGCTGCGCACGCATCTGAACGTTGGCCAGATACGGTCCTGGAAGGGGTATCAATTTCGATGAATGTTGACAAATAGGACAAAGCGTGGATTCCTACAACTTCAGAGACTCTATTAAAATAATTTAGAATTTCATGCAGATTTATTAATGTCGCAAAGGTCTCATTTTTTTCAAAAATACTGATGCCATTGGCCATGACCAAGAATTAAAGTCCCGATTTCATATTTGAAATGAATAGCAAATGAAAGAAATAATTTTCGATTGGTCGAAAATATTACCACGCTATGTACATTTCATATTTTCGATAAATTTTAAATAAGTTTAAGCGTTTATGCCGACACAAGTTGAGCACTTAAAACCTCAAATATCAATTTTTTAGAGCTGGATGAATCGACCTATACACGAAATTGCAGAAAAGACATATGAATACGAGTGAAAAATAAAATTATTCTTCATTCAATGTCTTGGTTCTTTTTATATTTAAGTTGGCCATTTTTCATCCCACCCACGCAAAGAGCGTTAAGGATACAATGTCTGCTTAAGGATACAAACGTTGACATATTGAAACGGGCTTACCCATACCATAGTAGATTTCAACTAGTGATGAAACGATTATCACTTAGCGATTACGATAACGATTACGATTATCAGCCACAATAATCGACGATTACGATTACGATTATTGCAACATTTTGTATATTTTAAATAAAACATATTTCAAAGTTAAGGAAATATGTTACAATATTACAAAATTTAGTATTCAAAATTTAAATATTGCAAACACAACACTTCTGATTCAAGCCGGCAATCGAAAGCAACCTCTTAGATGCGACACTGGAAGGCTTTAAACACAAATATTTTTGCGATTTTTCAAAAATAGGCGTGGTAGCACGTAAATTGTTTCAATCGACCTCTTCATACAAAAATTCGCGTTTTACAAATATTTTTGCATGAGGAGGTCGTTTGAAACAACTTACGTGCTACCACCCCTGGGTATTGTGTCCCTATTTCCCAAAACGGAAAAATGTCGGCATCTTGCAGTACTCGTATGTTGGATGATTTGATGCACGAGTCTACTTCTTCTGTGGCTGGATTACCTACATATAAAAAGCATAAATAGTCGCGTTGTTTTTGAAATTTAAAAAAAAGAGGCTCATTCATTTCTGCGTCATCAACTATATCCTTGCAGATACCCCAGATACTGTTTTACTGATGGAGAGCTGAGCAACAGAAGCTTCACTGTTTAAATTTGCCAGTACTAATATGCTCTGAGCAGAAAATGTAGAAAACCAACCAAACTTGTTTGCCAACTATGCGAACGGGACTGGGAGCTCCCTAAGCTGTCGAAGGAGAGTTCCTAAAGGGTTCGGATACATCATGTAAAGGTGTAATCTATAAGACGCATTTATAAAGGTTGTTACCTAGAATTTAAACAAAATTTATTTCAAAATACTTTTCATAGATAATCGACAAATAATCGCAATGATAATCGACGATTACGATTAATCGTTAAATACTGATAATCGTCGATTACGATTAATCGTAATCGAAATCGTTTCATCACTAATTTCAACGTAAAAACGTATAACAACTTCTATCAAGACTTCCAAAATCCACGGAGGAGATCTTATCGATTTATATACATGAGGGTTTTAGTTTTGAGCATTCACAAAATATAGTGACTGCATCTTTTTTCTTGTGTACATAAAGAAATATGTTTAGTTGTTACCTGTATGGCAAGTAAGACCTTTAAGTCTTTTTCAACATTCGTAGCACCTCCCCTAACCGTCCACAAGGGCGAAAGACAACAAATTTATTACTACATCGAGGATTTAAACAGAAACTCGAAAAAGTAATTATTCATCCAGAAATAATTTTACTTTTGAAATCGTGGTACCCAGCTGCAAAACATAGTCAAAAACTCCGCCAAAAGCAACGCCATTACTTAATTTGTCATAAATCTAAGAGACTTGATGGTAATTGCTCACCTTTTTACCACAAATGAGTTTTCCATCGATTTCAAGATTTCCATTTTCCTATATTTTAATTTTAATTTGAGTGTAACGAGCATTTAATAGAATTTCACCGGGGTAAAGTTGGGTAAACGGCAGGAGAACAAGCACAACACAGCATCACCTTCAGCAGCAGCTCCAGTGGCGGCAGGCAACACAGACCACCCACACCGGCAGCCATCGAGAAGGGATGATGGTCCAGGGGATGTGCGACAGCAATAGCGAAAACACCACCACGCCACGCCGGGGAAAATTAATTTCCACCCTTCATACCAAAAACTTGAAGAATGCGAATAGGAGCGCGATGGCAGAGCGAGTAGCGCAAAGGAAAAAAACTTTTCTAGACGAAATTCGAGGACGTTGATGTAAAACTTTTAAATTCTCCTTTCTTTTGCTTAAACATAAATTTCAAGGATGTATCCGTATGTAGATCCCCCACGTGTGTATGTAGGGATTCCAAGTGAAAAATTTCCAGCATATTAAGGTGGTAGTTCATTTTCTTTTAATTTACTTTATGATAAAACTTACTTAAAAGTTTTTCTTTAAGTTTTTGTTTTTGTAGCAGCGTTTTCAGTTTTGCCGCCGCCGCTCCATACTGTTCGGAATATTCCCGGCTATGGTAAATTACTTTTATATGAGGATATAAAAGCTTCACGCAGGGGCATGGGATGTTAGGTACTTTGAATTTCTTGAAATGGAAAAATGATTTTCAACTTTCTCCTGGGAGAATATATCTCCTTCCGCGTTAACTGAAACAAGAGAAAGCAAAAAAAAAACGGAAAACTTCCTACGAGACACACCCGCTCGATTTGCGTAACAAGATGTAAGGTAAGTCGCTCCTAATCTACTGGGCAGAGAATTTAGTGAAAAATGTTATGTTGCTTGTAGGGGTGAGTAAGTATGCGAGTACATCACCATTATATTGGCCATCAACATAAGTAGTAACCCACGATAATGGATACTTGCTGAACCACCCACGCAATTCGTATATATATGCGATCATTGAACAATTCCTTTTCTCTCATGCAAATCTTGACATTTGACCTTGAATTAAACAAGAAAAAAAAGTTTCCTTGCTAGAAGTTAAGTCCTTGGTAATTTATATCAGTGTAGACGTATCTACAAATTAATTTTGCAACTGAAGCTCACGACCAATTGTAAGTTACCCATTCATATACTTTAGCAAACGTTATAAAAGCCAAAAGTAGAATCAAGAAAATCCTTGAAGTATTTTGCATGCATACATTGGAAGGATATCGCTGAGAGTATTTATTTTGTCCACGTAGTAAAAAACAAACAGGAGTTTGTAGCATCTAAACCATTATTTCAAGTCTGCATTAGGTAGGTACTACTTTAATTATTCATTTATTTATTTACTACAATCGGCATTATACACATAGCTGGCGGATAATGTGAGTATAGTGAAAATTTTGGGTGGGTAAAATACCTCCTGGAATATGACAATAACTGAGGTTCTGGCCCATATTCGCCGAATTTCACACACTATAACGTTAAGCTATCGTGCTTGAAACGATGGAGGTATTGTCTATATCCTCCGTTTCCGCTGAAGGCCTGTGTGTGGTCATAACCCATATAGGCTAGTGACTACCTGCTGCATGCTAGATGCGGCAAGTTTCATTTTTACTCGGGGACTCACTTCCTTTTCATCTATCTACGTTTGGGATAAGTCTGCGGGTCTACGGACTCTTAACAGACTTGTCTTACTTGCCTTGCCATTACGTTACAGACTCGCAGGGTGACATATTTCGCCACACTCACTTGGACTATCTTTATGGGTATAATTCCCGTTATCACGCATGCCGCATTGTTGGATATGGTCCTGTATGCGCAGCAAGCACGAAGGACGCTTAAGCTGACGACAGATACATAACGTACGTTGGTGCGTGTGGTGATTGATATAATAGAAGTGCTTACATTCAAATGCAAACTGACATATAGTTACATAGTAAATAGAACACACGCAACGCAAAAGCTGGTCTACTTCCAACTTTACCGCATTGCGGCTTTCACCATAGTTTCAAATACCCAAACACAAGCACACAAATGCACTCGTCGTCGCTTAGATTTTTTGGTTATTTGTAAAAGACTAGTCGGAACCCAAGCGCGCAACTGTCTCTAGGCGAAAATTCGCCACATACGCCGCAGGTACTGTACGTATGTTTCCAACGCACGCACGTATGAGGCCGTCCATTTTCTGCTGTTAGCCCTCTTTCTTGCTGCTGCGTGCTGCCCATATTGGCACTACGCAAAACCACTTTCGCCTATAGGAGGCGACGGAAATGTGGGCAGCATTCCCGGAAATTATGCACAAATAGCGGAAGCTTTATTGGCCATGCTTTCCAAAATTATTTCTGTGGTCGGTCATCACTCCCAGGTCCCTTAAGGCGAGCTGTGAGTGAATGATCTGTTTCCATACCTTGATTCTTACGGATACTTGTTTTCCCAGGTTGCTGATCAGTGAGTTACAGTTTGGTGTTCAGCGAACGGCAGACTACCGCTTTCAGGCCACGATATAATACCTCAGATAGCTTTGTTCGCGCATAGCTCGACCTCATCTTGATACATTGTGATGCACCGGAGAGGTCTTACGCCCATCTTCCAATTCCCAATTAAGAGACTCACCTTATTATTTTCTCTTTAGGAAAGGTTTATGGAACAAATAACAGTTTCGGAGGAGGGGAGTGTTTGACTGGCTACCCACCTGGGCTCAACATGATCCGCCGGCACTGATTATACATACATATGTGTGTATAATAAATCATTTATAAAAAGAGTTTCATTAAACAAAGGAGGAAATTAATAATTTACATTGTACCAAATTGCAATTGATAATCATAATCGCTAAGAACGATGAAAAGGATCCCTTAAAAAGTATACATCTCCCGAGTACTCTTTCATCAACCTGGCTGTTCTGTTTATGGATTCATGGCAGACGTATTTTTTACGAGGCAATGTTACTGAAAGCAGAATTCTAATTCTTAGCTCTACCTCGAGCAAATTTTTCCAAATGTAGCCATAATTTCTGGCGATTTGATCATTAAGTTTATAACTTTGAAAAAGAAGACAAGTCGGCCACTTGCTTCGCGACTTATTAGGCTGCTGAACTTATACTGTCGAACAATGTCGCTTAGACTATTTACCGCCGCCTGGTCCTAAGTCCAGAGTATGAAAGGAGGAGGGTGGTCGACCAGCCGAATTTACCAGAATCGAAAAACCGAAGAGACCATTCAAGATACCGCATAGATACATGAACTAACTATTTGAGAAATAATGCTACTGCATCCGGGGCAGCCGATGAAGATCAGGGATGCTGGTGAGAAGTAAGTAACTGGCTGAAGACCCAAATTGGCCACACTAGTCATGGAAACTCAAATCGCCGCGGGGAATGTGCGAACAGGACATCACGTCGATCGAACCGTTATCTTGTTCGAGCAAAATTACAGATACGATTACAAAGAGCGAAGAAAACGGAACCACCGCCAGCCAAGAAGAATTGGCCATCGGGCGAGAGTTTCAAATGGCATTATCCAACAGGTTCACGGCGCTCGCAATACCGGACGATATCGAGGAAGGAGAAAGGCAATGGAGTTATGTCCACCCTTTCGTATACGGACGCAGCCATGGATCTTGGACAGCTGTCTGAACGTCGATTTTGATCAAACCTACAAATGCCCAAAGAAGTTCGACAAAACTAACGCTGAGTGCGACATGAAAAAAGCGTTATCGAGGCACAAGCACCGGACGCTGTACCAGACAATCAGGTGGTAAGCCGGCAAAACAACATCAACAAACAACATCAAAAAGCCGGATGGAACTTTCGTGGCCTCTACTCATGGGCACCTGAAGTGGTGGAAACAAATCTTCCACCTGTAGAAAAACGATCCGCCACAGCACCCGGCGAACAGCTGACGAATCAGTTTCGCGATACTGAACCGACAATTATCGAGGTCGTTGAAAAATGGAAAAGCGCCGGGAAAAACCAAGTAACCGCCGAGATGATCAAAGACGGAGGTGATGTCTTATCACAACGACTTCATGTACTTAAAACACACATAACATATGGCATTCGGATCGTGGCCCGTCGGCATGGAAAAAAGCGATCGTTGTCAAAATTTAAAAAAAAGGCAACAGTCGGGAATGCAAGAATTACCGCGGTACTAGCCTCCTTTCGATCGTCGGCAAAGTATTGATGAGAGTCATGCAATCAAGGCTACAGAAACATCGAGAGCAAATGAGCCGGAAAGAACAAGCGGGACTTAGACCACATCGAGGATGCATTGATCAAATATTCGCTCTCCGTCAGCTAATGGAAGAAAGAATTCGTTGTGGCAAATGAACCTCTAGTCGTTTTCATCGATTGCGCTTTCGATTGCATCAATTGGAACAACTTGTGAAGGGCCTTGGAAACTGAACATATGCCATTGAAAATCATTCAACTTCTCCAAGCGTCGCGACATACGATGGCTCAAGAAGCAAGGTTCGTATTCGTAGCGACTTATCCGATGAGTTCCCGATTCAAACGGGTGTCCGACAAGGAGACGTCGTTTCGCCACTACTTCTCTTCAACGTTGTGATCGACGTGATTATGCGTGAAGCATTCTATGGACGACGCGGAGTTCGATACGACCCGAATACCGAAGCAATGGACATCTTATACGACATTTCCCGCATCGCCCGGTCATACGGGTTTAAAATCGACTGTAGTCGTATCATGGCAAATTCACATGGCAGATTTACACTGGTGTAGTTTACAAGAATCTCCTGGCGAATCTTTCCATTAATTTAATTTTAATTCAAAGGTTGTATAGTATTTTAAGAAATACCATACCAAAGGACGAAATACCATACCAATTATTAATATTAAATTTACACTTACATTTTTTGTTTCTCTTCTCCACCTTCCCTTGCTTTATTTTCAAAGTAGTCCCAGAAATTGAAGGTGAGGTCAAACTTTTGTTGGGACGGTTCTCTTCCATTTTTACAAATGTTTTCTTGTTTCTTAGAACAATTAGTAAAAGTTGATAACTAAATCATCAATACCTCATGAAATCAACCCGGAATTCTACAAACTCAATAACGTTATGATCAGTACACCCAGCCTTAACGCAATGTGTTATTCGGCGTCTTATAGTCATAGGGGCTCGAAAAATTTCGATTTATGCTGGATCTGCCTTATAGAGGAGGACTCCGGACCCTCCGGATCCCCCGTTGTTTCGCTCTGCCTCGTATATTATTTTATCTTCTTACGAATTTTACTATAAAATTGAAACTTAAGGCTTCGTCTTGCTAAATGTAATATATGTATATTATATTAGTCTTGAACTCCAATTTAATTATTCAATATGAAAGCGCCATATCTAGGACCCAATGTTTAAGGCACTACTCACACGGGGATACTCAAATTTCGGAGCGACTGCGATACTACATAGGTGACTAAGAGACCCGTCATATGTAATCAGACGGCGCACAGTGGGAGATTTTGTTTTTTTTTTTACTCAAAATCTAATATCTCAAGAAAGAAAAAAGTTAGAGCACTCATTTTTTTTTATTTTCTTTGTAATTGAATAGAGAATTAAGGAAAACTATTGAGAACGTGAGAGAATAAAAACCTAACCTGCAAATTGTTGTTAAACCTGAATTTTCTAAATAGCCAAAACTGTTAAAGGATAAAAAATTAATTTTTTTTTTACATTTCGTTTCTTATTCAATAGGCAATAAAGGTAGAGTATCTCAATGGCCCAGAACGAAAACCTTACCTACAAATTTGGAAGATTTTGCTTTTTTCTACTTAAAATCTATAGCGTCATTAAGACCCAAAGTGATGTTTCCTTCATGCAGGCGAAACTGAATGCCTTACAAGACTGGTGCACTACGAACAAATTGCAACTTAACACCAGCAAATGCCATGCAATTACCTTCTCCCGTGGAAAAAACGCACAGAAGCAGGACTATTATCTGAATGGCATAATGTTGAATGAGGTCGATCATATCGTAGATCTAGGCGTGGTTCTAGACAAAAAACTCAATTTCAACCTGCACTACGATAATATCACTGCCAGAGCTAACAAACTTCTTGGTTTCATAAAGAGAAGAGCCAAAGAGTTCGATAATGTATGGGTCACAAAAACACTCTTCTGTTCTCTAGTCCGCACTATCCTGGAATACGCGTGTCCTATCTGGGATCCCATATTCCAAGTAAGCAGCAGGCGGATCGAAACCGTTCAAAAGAGATTTCTCCTCTTCGCCCTGAGACATCTTCACAACCCACATGACTACCAAACCCTACCGCACTACTTGGACAGGCTCAAAGTGCTTGATCTCATGCCGCTATCTAGCAGAAGAAAATTGCTCATATCTTGCGTTGCCTTTGACGTCCTAAGTGGAAAGCTTAAAGTGCAATTTCTGTCGGACAAGATCAAATTCAATGATGTAGTCCGCCACACACGACACACTAAATTACTTAGGGAATATCCACACCGTACCGATTACGCAAGGAACGAGCCCGTCAACAGATGCTGTATGGTTTTCAATAGCCATACCTCCTGTTTTTCCCCTTCACTCAACAAGGCATCCTATAAGAAAATACTCAGATCCCTACTAACATCCCCCCTCCTTGACAATAGTAGGTAATATAAAAAGACTGTTATACTATGTTATAATTTTGTTATGTATACGTAGTTTAAGTGTGCTTTGTTTGGCGAATTAATAAAATAAAAAATAAAATAAATCTAATATCTCAAGAAAGATAAAAGATAGAGCACTCATTTTTTTATTTTCTATGTTATTGGATAGGGAATTAAGGAAAAATACTAAGAACGTAAAAAAATGAAAACCTAACCTGCAAATTGTTGTTAATCCTCAATTTTCAACATATCCCAAACTTTTAAAGGATAAAAAATTAATTTTTTTTACCTACTGTTTCTTACGTAGTAGGCAATAAATGTGGAGTACTTAAATAGCCCAAAACGAAAACTCAGGTTTAACAACAATTTGCAGGTTAGGTTTTCATTCTCTCACGTTCTCAATAGTTTTCCTTAATTCCCTATTCAATTACAAAGAAAATAAAAAAAAATGAGTGCTCTAACTTTTTTCTTTCTTGAGATATTAGATTTTGAGTAAAAAAAAAACAAAATCTCCCACTGTGCGGCGGCACTCATTCGGGGATACTCTAGTCGCAGATATTCGGCCACTGAGCAACCAGTTGCTACGAGACTTGTCATGCTAGTCTCCCAGTAGTCCCAGTCGCTAAGTTCCTTGGTTTTTTCACTGCGAACGAAATACTAACTAATATGAGTGATCAAGAATTTAATTTAAAGTTTGTGACAGAAGTAGAAAAATTTCCAGAATTATTCAATTTTAAGTTAAAAGGGTATTCCAGAAAAGATGGAACAGAGAAGGCTTGGAATGAGGTAGCAAAGGCAATCCAGCTTTTTTTCCACAATTTATGTTCCTTCCGATATAAGGGTGTAACCAGAATAACGTTATCCTCTTCACTACTACATTCACTAGACATTTTACAAAGTGCACTGAATAAAAAAACGGAGGTAGGTTAATAAGAAACTTCTAATTTCAGTTTCGGCAGTGTGAAGATGACGAGCAAATACAATCTCGAGTCTCCAAGTCTCTGAATCCCAGTCGCCGAGTATCCGAAATTTGAGTATCCCCGTGTGAGTAGTTCCGGTTTTGGAAACACAACTGCAGTGTTCTCTACAGATTGTCTGATCCTTGATTTTTCCAATATCGTTCTCTATCGTTCGCTCTTCTGTTGCTACTACATATAAGGACTCTTTTGCAGTTACTTGAGCGTTTATGGGATTTAAATTTTTGTGCATAGTCGTTCGATTACCGCCTTAAACTAGTTTCCATTCTTTTGCTCACCGTAAAACTTACCCCGAACGCGAAGTTCTTTGCATTGCAGCTGCAATATAGGTCAAAATCATATGACCTATGAAGCTCTATGTTCATATTATCATATTATTATTCTTAGATTTCTTTATTATCTAAGACCGAGATTATCTTATGCAGGAGTCTTAAAGAGCGATGAGAGAATTCTAAAATTGTGTAGCCGGTTTATTTGCCACGACGACGGTCGTTGTTTATACTATATTATGCTTCTGGGTGCCATATTTCAAAACCCGACTAAAGAGTCTTCAGCATACAGCTGAAGATGTAGGATAATTACGTTTACCTTACCACACCCAGCAGCTAATAATAGTTACACAACAGGTCTTCAAAGCACAATTTCAAATCTCCTCTGGTTCATTTTTGTAATTTTGTGATGTATTTATTCCAGTCTACTTATTTATCCCCTCAAGAATCAACAATACCAAATTTTCAAATAAAGGAGAACACAAAAGAGCAAAATTAGAAAGTAAGAATAAAAAAAATTTGATTTTACACAGGATATACATTTTTTCGTTAACCAAACCATTTTTGCAATGTAATGTAAGTCCTTGCAAAACCCTCTCTTCTTTAATTTAATAATATCTACCAGGAAATTGTCTAAGAGTAGGAATATTAGATTTGGAAACAAGCACTTTGCTAACGCTGCCGGAAGTACCTACTCCTCCCACCCGTGCACACCCAGCTCCGCCATCACCCGTTCATCGTTTTAACTCATTTCGGCATTCATAAGATGATTTATATCATAAGGATCCAAGACAATGGGTAAGTAACAGGAACAAACAGCGGAATTACATGGCTCACACCTAATCCTTTTTGGAAGCGCGTAAACAGATTTAATTTCATCGCAGTTTGCCTTTGTTTAGTTTTGAAGACTTTCAGTCTGCACTTTGAATATACGAGTCCTTTAGTCCTTTAGTCCTTGCTTCTTGATCTTCTTAATTCAGTCCTATATCAACTCGAGTAGAGTGGCGATGACTGAGTAGGTGAAATGTCACTTACAGTGCTGCAGAAATTCTTCCTTTTCATTATGCTGTAGTAGAAAAAGGAGTAATGAGGATATTTTTTTATGGAGGTAAATGAGGAAAAATTAAATGGAATACAATTTTCTGTAGGTAGAGTATTGCAATACATTAAACGTTTCAGCACGTTTAATGTTACTAATTATAATTTTAAAACATTTTTCTTATAAATTGGAACATTCAAAATTGAGGGTCTTTGGATAGTTACCTTTTAAGGTATTTACGAAATTTTAGCGAAGCTCTCTACAATCACAACACTAATTGTTATCAAATCACATCACCTTGAATTCTTCGTTGGAGTTTTCTATCCACTAGAAGATGAATTGTCAAAAAATTCTCCTTCTGAGTGTTTCGTGACCGGTAAATTCAGAAACGAAAATAGTTTACTAATTGTTTTATCTTTTTTTTTTTTTTTATGAAAAAACCAAGCTTAGGTGTAACCCTTTGTACTACCAGTCCGTCATGTCGTTCAGTTCATGGTGCAATGTCTAGTAGTAGCTTGGTTTGAAGAATAGAGGAGAATAGGAAAGGTTAGAGGGGGTCTGGAGGGTGTAGAAGAAAATGACGGTGAACCTCACGTTTGAACTCTAAGATGTTGTACGAGTTCGGAAATACTGACTGCGGGAGATCATTCCACAGTCGACTTGTTCTATTCATAAACGAACTTCTAAACCGTATTGTGCGTGAACGGGGGGGCTGTAGGGTATGGAGGTGAGCCGAGCGGGCTAGTCTTGTGTTGCGGGAAAAGTATTGCCGTGCAGGCAGGAGGTCCTGAATTTCGG
Organism: Thereva unica; assembly: GCA_949987705.1. Lineage (NCBI taxonomy): Eukaryota > Metazoa > Arthropoda > Insecta > Diptera > Therevidae > Thereva > Thereva unica. Next base: position 94,402,854 of record OX465282.1, read on the forward strand.
TGGAACAGTCGCCATGGTAATAGCGATAAAGTATGGAGAGGGCTGCTACATTCCTACGGTGGCTCAAGGTGTCTATGGAGGTGCGAAAGGGGCCATCACCAATGAGTTTGAGGGCACGATTTTGCACCTTGTCGAGACAAGCCAAGGTGGTTTTTGGGGCGCCTGCCCAGATATGTGAGTTGTATTCGAGGCGCGGCCGAATGTAGGATTTGTATATTGTAGCCAATGCGGCTGGCTGGAGGAGGAACTTGCATCTCTTGAGAAATCCAAGGCATTGGAAGGCTTGTTTGGCGATTTGGAATATGTGATCGTTCCATCGCAGATGCTCCGTTAAAGTTACCCCTAGGATGTTGAGAGTTGAGTCAGCCGTTAGATTCTCTCCATCCACCGAGACAGGAGGAAGGTCGGTACAATTTTTGTTGGAGATCAGACAGTGCTTCGTTTTTGTGGCATTGAATTCGACGCGGTTCATTTCGCCCCAATGAAGAATCGATTCGATATCCCGGTTGATCGAAGCCGACATCAGTTGACGGTGGTAAAGACAAGGTCTGGCACGTGCTTGTCTTATATTGTCGAAATACCTCAGAGATAACCCCAACAGCTCTTACATTCAGTTGGTCGGATAGCAAGCTTTAGCCGGTAAAATAGCGGAGAATGGCACTTATAGTGTTTGGCGGTTGAAGCGACAAATGGGGCCGGAACTGAAAGTCGGAATCGTAACTCTAGAAAAAAATAACTGATACTGAATTCGTTTTTTTTTTTCTTGAGAATTATGATTCTGGTTTTCAGTCCATGCACCATTTGTCACTTCAAACGCCAACCCAGCCCCATTATGAAAGAACAGCCAACGCCAACGAGAATCTTTGTTTCACCGGCTCACATCCAATATTACCACGACAAAGTGTTGGCTTCGGTGATCGAATAAGAACTGGGATCCTCGCTGGTATCGAACCACGGACCTTTGTGATGACATCAAGCGTCTTAACACCTTGGCTTCGGTCGAATTGACATGAGAAGGAAGAGTGCTAGAAGTCGACACAAGCTTTTAGTCAACCATCAGTGGGTCAGTATAATTGCGTGAAAGCCTTTTTAGTAACAAAGTTCTGAAGGTTGTGCAATTTCGTCATTAGCACATACTCCCCTACAATCGTAGCGCTTGTCAGAAGATTTCGTATTACTTTGGCTCAGCTTTGTGGTCGCAAGTGAGTAGCATTGGACAGAATGGGCAATATCAAGGAAATCAGTTATGCGTATCGGTTAAGTGCTCTTCGACTGTACCGTATTACGTGCGATATGGCGTGCATTCATGGGTAGCAGAAATGATTCCCATTAATGTTCTTGCAACGAAGAGCAAAAGGTTGTACGTCCCCGAATATGTAAGAGTGAGCCGTAGGCAGTGCGATAGACTCTGGCGCGTGGCCAGTCTTTCGCAGCATGAAAAGATATGGGACGAGTAATAAAGACTGATGAGCCTATAGACCCATACCAAATGTGGAGAATTGGGTTATGAAGAAACATGGAGAAATGAGCTATCTGGTCACACAGTTCCTTAATATACAGTGAAGGATATAGGGCATACCTTTATTGGTTCTGCCCAGAATGTCCATAAGAACAAGAAGACGCGGAGCATGTCCTGCTTAAATGCTCGAGGTTAACGGCCTGTGCTGGAAACAGCGGCCGAAGTGCAGCTACATAACTCCTGAGAGCATTCTGGGTGAGAAGATAAGGAGAAAGGTGGAAGTGGAGCTGAAGGCCATTCACCAGAAGCTTAAACAATGTGAGGCTCAAAGAGGCAGAGAAAGAAAAGATATATCTGTTCCGTACACAGTAAATTAGGAAGCGATCACAATGGAAGCAAAAAGGAAAGATCACTGAACTCTATACCCCACTTTTCTACCTTTGACGAGCACTTCGTCAAAGGACCCTTTTAAGGGTAATTTTCATGATGTTAGACCGATGTAATTCTTTTATGAGAAATGTCGGGCAGGACTCAACAACGATGCTTCTTGTTTTGGTCATAGACTTTGCAGGCAGTCGAGCACATATCCCCTTGTTCGACTGATCATAGACTCTCACCACTCCCTCGTAAAAAAGGTAGAGCTATTTGGAGCTCTATTAATGCAAGTGCGGGCAAACCTGGATGGCTTGATATTTTGCACTTTTGGTCATATTCAACCAGTCCTATCCCATTAACGGCTTTTGAACTCTTCAAATTCAGAAAGGTCGTATTTCCTGTGGCTAGCCTGCCATGCTGCTATTCTGACCGACTTGTGATAGTCGTGATAAACGGTCTGTCGAAGAACGGAGTGGCCGAAAAGGTATCGAGCAATGAGGCTGTTGAATCTCCTACATAAAAAAAATATAGAAAATAGAAAAAATTAGCATAGACATAGAATAAGCACAAAAGTAAATTCCTTCACACAGTAATTTAATACCATTTCCTGCACTTGCACCAAAAAGCTTTTTATCTCCTCAAGAAAATGCACCGTAAACTAATTATTAAAAGGTAAAATTCGTCGCCAGATGAAATTTAATGCTTTTGTTTTTCAACTTGAATTTTCTCGTGAGAAAAGAAATATGTCGATTATGTTGTTCTTTTTTGTTAGTTTGTGTGATAAAAATTAGTATTTAAGAAATGTTGGAAAATAAATGAAGTCATTCAGAGATTATCTATTCACCTGAAACAAAGGCTTTTATTTCGCGTATTACCAAGTGAGCCTACTTGGAACCATCATTCTAGTGTAGCAGTATCAAGCACTGTTTTACACATAACATCATACGCTTACGGGTACAAGAACCCTAAGCAAATTATAATCGCAACTTTAAGGCAAAAGAGTCTTAGACATTTTATGGTGACCCCGACGTGATCGGAAGAAAGATCACACGCAAGAACAGAAGCAACTAACATCAAGATGGCTACCATGGAGGATCTGACCGAGGAGCAGCGGAACCTGGCTGCAGATTTAAAACAGCTGATCAGCAACTACAAGAAGGATGGAGCATTGCGAAAAACTCCGGACTATCTTCGAAGGAAGAGAGCAGAATTAGAAGCACAATGGCAACGTTTTGAGGAGAACGACAACACGATTCGAGTACAATTTGGAGACCAGGTGAACCACCAGTACTTCACCAAACAATATTACGAACAAGTTCGAGAGGGGTATGAGAATGCCCTAGAAGACATAACAAACCGATTGGCCAGCAGCAAGACGCTACCGGCAAGCAGAAGCCCATCAACATTCGACTTAGCAGAGGATCCAGCTACATTCGTTAATAGAACGACATCAGTTCTTGAGCAACGCCCCAATGGCAGCAAGGAAACAACAGCAAAAGATGCACTTCAACCATCTGCAAGTATGAATCAAGAAGAAGTCTCTAAGAAGTTTATGGGACAAACAAAACACATTGAGAAGTTAACTACCGCAAGGGTACGTAATCAAGGCTGCTTGATTAACAAGCAATCAACAATTTTGAAAGTGCTCGAACGCACCATTTCGAACACAATATCAGGTGATCAACTGCAGATAGACCAGTTTTACCAGATTAAGGCAGAAAGAATCCAGAAGTATCTAAATGAAGCTAAAACATTGCATCAAGAGATATGGAGTCAATTAGATGACCCCTTGGCAGCAGGCTATGACGTCGAGCGATTCTTTGTTCTGGAAGAAGAAGCGGAAAATACGATTATCGAACTTCATCGATTGCGGCAACAGCTCTCACCGCAGCACCTTTCACATGCTACCACATCTACTACTTCAACGTATGATAATGCATCGTTATTGAAATTGCCCAAGATCGCCCTGCCCAAGTTTACAGGAGACTACCTTCAGTGGCGCCAATTCTGTGATTTATTCACGGAGTTAATCCACAATCAAAGAATCGCCAACTGCCAAAAGATGTGGTATTTAAAGACGAGTTTATCAGGTGAAGCTGAAAAATTAATCCGACATCTCACAGTCTCCGACGCAAATTACACAGCTGCTTGGAAGATAATCCAAGAGCGCTATGAAAACAAAAGGTTGTTGGTAACAGCCTTCCTAAATAAGCTGCTAGCACAACCAACGTGCACTGCCGAAAGTCCCACCGCCATCAGGAACTTGCACGATACAACGCAGGAGTGCCTTCATGGCCTTCAAAACTTAGGAGTGGACACAGCCAACTGGGACCCACTCATAATCCACCTGCTTCTGAAAAGGATTGACAAAACAACATATACACTGTACGAGCAATCTTTAGAACATCCAAGATGCATACCAACATTAAGGGAGTTTCTTGCATTTCTCGAAAACCGCTTCCAGTCATTAGAGGCGCTCGGGAGTAAAGCACGAAGCACAGAAGATAACCATAGGCGAACAGTAACAAGCATGGTTGCTACGGGGGGCAACTGCAGCTTTTGTAAGGGTACTCATCGCCTATACGCATGCCCGAAGTTTCTTCAGATGTCAACAGCAAAGCGGTATGAGCATGCCAAAAACGCCAACCTCTGCTTGAATTGTCTTGGAAGAGGGCACAATCTTAACAACTGCCCCTCTAGATCATGCATCAGATGCAATAAGAAACACAATACATTATTGCACAGGGAAGGCAAACCAACAACTACAACTAGAGCAGCTCAACATACACAAATAAACCCAGCGGAACCAGTGCAAGCCGCACACCCAGAGAAGAGCATCATTTTAGCAGCCCGAAAGGTTCAGGATCGTGAACGATATGTCATGCTCGGCACAGCTATTGTAAAGGTATTCAATAAGCACGGCGAACTCATAAAATGTCGCGCCCTGCTAGACTGTGGTTCACAGCTCAATGTATTGAGTGAAAGGCTAGCTAAACAACTTGGTTTGCCTGAACGGACTGAAAGCATGGCAATCGAATGTATCGGGGAACAGGTGCAACCATCCTCTAAGAGAGTCAATCTTCGCGTACAATCCATAACAAGCGGCTTTTCCATGTCAATTGAGGCTCGTATTCTACCGAAGATAGTTTCCCAGCAGCCATCGCGTCAGTTTAACATCGAATCATGGCCTATACCACAGAACATACCCCTAGCTGATGCCGACTTCAATAAGCCCGGAAGCATCGACTTACTCATTGGAGCAGGGATCTTCTTTTCACTACTCTCAGTAGGACAAATAGAATTAGGAAAAGGCTTACCAATATTGCAGAACACTGTGTTTGGTTGGATCGTTGCAGGTCCAATCAATCAAACACATCAGGAGTCAGCAGTGTGCGCTGTATGCAGCGATGATGAAGCCCTCAACGCACAAGTGGAACGTTTTTGGCACCTAGAGGAAAAGGAGGAACAAACTAGTAACCTTACAGCAGAAGAACAAAGATGTGAGACCCATTTCATCCAAACAACGAAACGGCATACTGATGGACGATTCATCGTCAACCTTCCATTCAAGACCAGTCCCATAGAACTAGGAGAATCGAGTGGAATAGCATTCCAGAGATTGACTGCATTAGAAAGAAGGCTCGCAAAGGACGCAGAACTTTGTGAACGATACAGACAATTCATGAATGAATATTTAGAGTTGGGTCATATGGAGGAAGTGGATTACAACCAAATCCAGGGACCTCATTGCTTTCTCCCACACCACTGCGTGATTAAACCAGAAAGCAGCACCACTAAGTTGAGAGTGGTGTTTGACGCGTCGGCCCAGACGTCAACAAACAAATCCCTGAATGATGTGCTATCGAAGGGACCAACAATACAAGAAGAGGTTTTTTCGACATTGTTACGATTCAGAATGCCTAGGTACGTTTATACTGCCGACATAGAGAAAATGTATAGGCAAATCTGGGTAGATAAAGCAGACAGAAAATATCAACTAATATGGTGGAGAGAAAAACCGGAGAACAAGGTACGATGTTACCAGCTATGCACAATAACTTATGGTACATCATCGGCACCGTATCTAGCGATACGATGCTTGAAAAAACTGGCGCAAGAACACAAGGAGAAATATCCACTCGGATCAAAGGTACTAAGTCAAGATTTCTACGTGGACGACGTACTCACTGGTGCCAATACTCTCGCTGAAGCTATGGCATCACAGAAGCAGCTCAATGCACTATTGAACTCTGCAGGATTTCATCTTAGGAAATGGTGTGCAAACCATCCCAGTTTGCTAGAAGGAATAGCTAGCGATGACAGAGAAGTTGAAATCAGATTTGGAGATGGCGAGGCAGGACACATCAAAACAATAGGACTATCTTGGAATCCTACTTCAGATCAATTCCACATCAGAACTTCGATGCACGACAGCAGACGGATCACCAAGCGAATGATTCTATCAGACATAGCCCATCTGTTTGACCCTTTGGGAATCATCACGCCAGTCATCGTCACGGCGAAGATATTTTTGCAAACACTATGGGCACAGAAGCTAGATTGGGACGCAGCCCTGCCCCAAGAGATGCACACATTTTGGGAAACCTATAGAAACCAATTGACCACGTTAAACGAGATAAAATTCCCTCGCCATGTTTTAGCACATAAAGCAGCAAAAAGTGTTCAATATCACATCTTCTCCGACGCCTCAGAAAAGGCATATGGTGCCGCAGCATATGTTAGAGCAATTGACAGAAATGGCGTCATCACTGCTCATTTACTCTGCGCAAAGTCGAAAGTCGCACCTAGAAAACAAACGACACTTCCGCGACTAGAATTATGCGCCGCAAAGGTAGCGGCGGAGTTAGCTCATCGCATCAAGCAAGATCTTCAACTTCAAGAAGAGCAAATTCATCTCTGGAGTGATTCAACTATCGTGCTCGCATGGATTAACTCGTCAACATCAACATTTCATACGTTCGTGGCGAACAGGGTAGCCCGTGTTCAAGAGCTAACCATACCATCTCAGTGGAGACATGTCAGCTCACTACACAATCCAGCGGATCTCCTGGCTCGCGGCGTATCACCTACAAAATTAGTGACCTCGGCCTTATGGTACTATGGCCCAATCTTCTTGCATGGAGAGGAATCGCAATGGCCAGCTCCACATCTTAATAGTGACACCTCATACTCAGCAGAAAACCGAAAGAAAACCGTTGCCAGTCTTACTACCTGTGAGTCTATTATCAATCAGATAGACCATCACAACTCGTTCCAACGATTGCAGAGGATCATGGCATATATAATACGGTTCACAAAAAGATGCAAGAAATGTCCAGCTGAAATCGACTCTTACCATTGCAACACACAGGAACTAGCTGAAGCGAGGAAGGTGATCATCGGCCAGATGCAAAGAGAAAAATTCGGAGAAGACATTCGCCATATAAATAGGTATGGAGAGGTCGCCAAAAATAGCTCTCTGAGTGTGTTAACCCCCTGGATAGATGAAGAAGGACTACTCAGAGTTGGAGGGAGGCTCCAAGCGTCAAACCTAGACTACGAAGCAAAACATCAGCTATTGTTGCCGTACGACCATCCAGTAACGAAGCTCATAATCAATGACATCCATACTCGAAACCATCACATCGGACCGCAAACCCTCTTAGCGTCAGCAAGACAGCAGTATTGGCCCATTAAGGGTAAAACACTCGCACGTTCCGTGGTCGATCATTGTATACTATGCACCCGAGCAAAACCCAAGCTTTACACGCAATTGATGGGAAACCTGCCATCTCAACGCGTGCAACCTGCACGCCCCTTCATAAATTCAGGGGTAGATTTTTGTGGCCCTATATGGACACATTTCAAAATCAGAGGGAAGAAACCTCAAAAAAGTTATATCGCGGTGTTCTGCTGCTTCGCAACCAAAGCAGTGCATCTCGAAGTAGTAACAGATTTAACCACGCAAGGCTTCATAGGGGCACTCAGAAGGTTCATAGGACGACGCGGACTTTGTAAAACAATATTCTGCGATAATGCAACCAATTTTGTGGGCGCCAAGGGACAGTTGGAGGAATTACGCCTGATGATCGAAAATGATCAGTCAAAAATAACATCTGAAGGCTCTAAGATCGGCATCGACTTCAAGTTCATACCACCCCGAGCTCCTCATTTCGGAGGGTTATGGGAGGCTGCAGTTAAATCGGCAAAGCATCTTCTACAGCACACATTATCTTCGGCTAATCTAACGTACGAAGAGTTAGAGACAGTAGTGGTTGAAGTCAAGGCGATACTCAACTCACGACCAATAACACCTATGTCAGCTAATCCAAATGACTTGACGGCGTTAACACCAGGTCATTTCCTGATTGGAGAGCCACTAATTAACCCTGTTGATCCACATTCCACACCACAAAATCACAACCTTCTTACACGTTGGAAGCTTGTAACGCATATCAAATGCGAATTTTGGAGGAGATGGTCGATGGAATATCTCAACCAACTTCAAAGCAGATACAAATGGAAACAAAAATGCCAAAATGCCCAAGAAGGAGCCATGGTTATTGTAAAAGACGATCATCTTCCACCATTGAAATGGTCATTAGGACGCATAGTAGAAGTCATCAAGGGAAAGGACGGTTTGGTAAGGGTTGCAGACGTGCGCACTAGCAGGGGAGTAATACGTCGGCCCATACATAAACTCGCTCCGCTACCAATAGAAGAAGACAACAAGGGATCAAGCAGTACAAACAAGGATGCAGCCACAACTTTAAACATGCACATCCCACAAGCCGCCATCGAAGCTGGGCCATCGACAGCAAAGACGGGAAGAAATGAAGACAGCAACCAAACGAAGACCGAGGAAACCAACAATCCGAGGAAGAAGCAAAAACGATCAATGGGCGAAGTAATGGTAACGGTGCTTTCAGCTTGCATGATATTTGGTCAATCTACTGCTTCACCAGTGAATATAAGAACGTTTCAGTCCCAACCAGGCATTTATTTCGAAAACCTGGGTCTGGCGAATATCGTCACCAGTGAATGGCAACTTATTTCTTACTACAACATGACACCTTTTTGGAATGAGTTCGACGCTCTGATGACGTATAACAACTTGCTAGAATCTATTTGCCAGCAAATCGTGCAACAAACATCATGTAGGCAGACCATATTTAATCTCCAGCACATAACACAACAAATAGAAGAAAACAACAAGCTATTACTACCAACACACGTCATCACCAGATCCAAAAGAGGGGCGCTAAATATTGTAGGAAGCATTGCAAACGCGCTATTTGGAGTCCTGGATGCGGAGTATGCCGAAAATATGTCAGTAACAATAGACGCAATAAGTCAGAATGAGAAACATTTACATCAGCTTATAGCAAACCAAACATCGATTCTGGATGCGACCATCAATATAATGCGACGTGATCAAGAGGCGATCAACATTCAGCTTAAAGAATGGACGTCACATGTCGACAACTTAACGGCAGAAATCAACGAAATGAAGCAAGGACTCTTTCAAGAGCAACTATCTAACACCTTCACTTCGATGGCCATGCAAATGTACATCATTAGCGCAAGCTTTCAGCAAACCCAGACATCAATCTTGAATGTACTGACAGACACACACCACGGAAAGCTAAACCCACTTCTGGTCACTCCTAATCAATTATCGAGGCAGCTTAAGCAAATCAGAAATAACCTACCACCATCGCTCAGATTACCAGCGATCCAAGATGACATACTGCAGTATTACAATCTTATAGTCATCCAGGGGCGACCGACTCTGGGACACATCATTTTCAAACTCAGCCTACCATTAATCTCAACAGAAGATTTTGAACTTTTCAACATGATTCCAGTACCAGTACCAGGCAACAACACTTTCATTATGATTCAACCGTCATCGCAGTTTTTAATTGCAAACCTCCATCGGGATGAATATCGACCATTGAAGGACTTGTCATTATGTGCACTAAAAATCAATCATCGATATCTTTGCAAACAAGCTCAACCACTGTTCAGACAAAACTCCAATATCAGTGCATGCGAGATACAATTATTAAATAATATGCCGCACCCACCTACTTGCAAGATAGCAACAACAAATCAAAACTCTTACTGGATACCACTACATGACCCGAATCGTTGGATATATGTCATGAAAGAAAAAACCAAGGTGAACATGGTGTGTAAAGGCAAGGCTCAACACCTTCATTTACAAGGATCCGGGATATTGAGTCTACTGGAGGATTGTATGATCAAGCAGCCTCACCTTAGCATCCAAGGTCATAACAGAGTACCTTCAACAACATCATTAGCATACCTACCGCTTAGCAATCTAACGAATGCAACAAACTGGAAGGAACCACAGCTCATCGAGAAGAAAAACTACAGCTACCATCCCCAACTGCTGGAACTAGACTCACTAAAGGAACAATTAAATCAACTAAAAAACGACGAATTGATGAATATTAAACCACGAGAAGTGCATCAATTCGCCCTAGGATACATCTCCATAGGGTTAATTATAATTATAACGGTCGGCATTGCCTTTCGATACTTTCGCAGTCGGACAGCCCCCAACAGAGAAAACAGGAAGACACCAATACCGCAACCCCGAGTCAGTCTGGCCAGAAGAGAAGCTGAGGAATCGGAATTCCGAATTAATTTTAATGAATAAATAGTTGTTAAATAGCATTTAACGCGGGGGAGGATGTTGAATCTCCTACATAAAAAAAATATAGAAAATAGAAAAAATTAGCATAGACATAGAATAAGCACAAAAGTAAATTCCTTCACACAGTAATTTAATACCATTTCCTGCACTTGCACCAAAAAGCTTTTTATCTCCTCAAGAAAATGCACCGTAAACTAATTATTAAAAGGTAAAATTCGTCGCCAGATGAAATTTAATGCTTTTGTTTTTCAACTTGAATTTTCTCGTGAGAAAAGAAATATGTCGATTATGTTGTTCTTTTTTGTTAGTTTGTGTGATAAAAATTAGTATTTAAGAAATGTTGGAAAATAAATGAAGTCATTCAGAGATTATCTATTCACCTGAAACAAAGGCTTTTATTTCGCGTATTACCAAGTGAGCCTACTTGGAACCATCATTCTAGTGTAGCAGTATCAAGCACTGTTTTACACATAACATCATACGCTTACGGGTACAAGAACCCTAAGCAAATTATAATCGCAACTTTAAGGCAAAAGAGTCTTAGACAGAGGCCATTGGCTGTAGGTTTAGTTTCTTGAATATCAAGGTCTCCTGGCTTTAAGGGCAGTAGTGGCCCTAGACACAGCGATCCGGCCAAAGTCCCCCCTAAGTGGAGCGAAGAGAGGTTCAGTTGGGCGTCCAAAGGAAAGGAAACAAGGGAGTGAAAGATTATTTCGTTGCTTAATTTTTCTCTGGTTTCAATAAGGTCCTGCGATAACAATAGTTTAATGCGCCAGACTATCTGCTGAGGGACATTTTTGTTTACGACCTTATTAGCTTAATGCATCTTAAACTAAAAAAGTTGGTCTTAGCCCGTGAAGTGGGCTCTATACAATCTCAAATTTTGTGTTAATGGAAGTATTCTAAATGTATTTTTAAATTTTAGGGGGTAGGACAGTCAATGAAGAGGTGCCATGCTTTTAGAATTTGCATAGATAAGATTTGCATAAATTTCCCTCTCCCTCTCCCTCTCCTCTCCCTCTCCCTCTCCCTCTCCCTCAGTGGGAACAAGAAAGTGGGAAAGCTCTCTCCCTCTCTCTCTCTCTCAGATGTAACTTTTTACAGCAAAAAATATCAAATTCCTTACATTGCGAGGTTAGGAAGGTGCTGCTTCTTTTCCACTTGAGTTGCTTTTTGTGGTTCATCGTTTGTCGCACTTTTTTCCGTACCAATGTAGTCAGGTGTTCATACATCTATGAGGAGTCGTCTATGCCAGCTATTCTCAACCGCTGGTCCGGCGGACCATTAGTGGTCCGCGGAGAAATTTTACTGGTCCGCGGACATTTCCTCTATCCACGAAAAAAATTTACTTATGCTATAAATATGCTAAAGCCTCAATTATACTGGACGCAACGGAACGCAACGGATCGGATTGAAATGTCAAAATGAGTTTCATTGCAGAGAAATTGTATTGAAGTGGTTATACTGGACGCAACGTAACGGAACGGACCGGATTAAAGTTTCAAAACTTTGGAACTTGAAGGACCCGACGGATTGAAGTGTCAAAAGGAGCATTAAAAACAGCTCATTTTGACATTTATTATTTAGCCCAAAATGTCATCAGAGATTTTGGAAAAATTAATAACCGAAGTGGAAGATAATGAAATTCTACATAATAAAAAATTCCACAGATATAAAAATTATAAGTACGTTCGATTCCGTCAGTATAACCAGCAAAACTCCATTCCTTTGACTCTTCATTCATTTGCGTTGCGCTGCGTCCAGTATAATTGAGGCTTAAGGGCGACGGCGAAACCTTTTTTCCTCGGCCACGGCGAATAGCCCGACGTAATTTGTTGTGTGCATTAGTGCAGATATTATGTTAAAAGCTAGATTTTCAACAATGTCCATAGATAAATTTTGGATCAAATTGAAATATGAATATCCATCTCTATACGAGAAAGCAATGAAAATGTTAGTCCCCTTCGCAACTACATATTTATGTGAATCGGGATTTTCATCTATGACGGTAATAAAAAATAAATTTAGAAATCGGCTTTTGATTATTTCACCGCTCCGACTTAGTCTGTCTAATTTAGAACCAACAATTGACAAGTTGATTGAAGAAGAGCAGCAGCAATCTTCTCATTAACAATATGTTCATATGCAATGAGTTTTTGATTATTTTTATAATTTCTGATTTTTTGTTCTAATTTTTCTTAAGAGTTTGTTCTCATTGATTTAATTTTTTGGTAATCGTAAGAATGACATAATGATATATGATTTATAATTTTCTGTCATTTTTGTTAAAGGCAGGGCACACCGGTCCCGGGCCCAGGGCCTCCTGCAAAAGGGGGGCCTCTTCGTAGAAAATCGATCCTAATTGAATCGAGGTTTTCTCTAACTGTTGGTTTTTACGGAAAAACTCGATTCTATTAGGCCCAAGATAAATTGGGAGTGAATGTTATATCTGATTTGTTCAAATGTGATCTACTGAATCTTTGGCCGTTTAGTTTATGAATTTTCGACCAAAAACAAGGCAGTTATAAAGATTTTAGTCGAGCGTCAATGTAAATTTTAAGATATTCCGAGCTATTCGCGCGGAAATCTGGATATATCAATTATAACTCATTATCTCCCAAACGAAGCAATTTTCGAAAAAACATGTAAGGACGTTTTTGGTGAAGTTTTTTACGCTCTACAAGTTGTTCCTACACATTATATCGAAATTATCAACCACTTCCACGTTATTGGTAGAATATCAATTTTCCAAGTTTTCCCGAGAATTTTTACCACTTTCCGCGTGCGGAACAATTTTTTTTTCTTAAAGTACTCTTCAAAAATTGCTCGTGTGCCAAAAATCATTTCTATCATGTCAGGTTTTAGTAAAATTTTTACTACAGCGTCTGTACTATTACTTTAAAGAAAAATCATAATGATCAATGTTATAGTTTTAAAAAAATTTCAAGATTTTACGTTTCCTTAAGTGGGCCTCCACTCTAAGTAGGCCCAGGGCCTTAAGCAATAAAAGACGGCCCTGGTTAAAGGTTTATATACTTACTTATTATTATATGTATGTATAATTATATATCTTTACATTTAAATATTACTGTAGGCAAATGATAATAAAAATGTTATAACTAACTTACGTAGTAGTTCTTTATAAATACTTAGTAAAAATTTCTTGTTAAGAAAATATCACTGGTCCGCAATTTTTTTTAACAAATCTACTGGTCCGCGAGCCAAAAAAGGTTGAGAAACGCTGGTCTATGCGATTCTTTTGGTTCCCTGTCTGCGCAACTATTAGAACATCCAAAATTCACTACCGCGTAGAGACCTGATCTGTAAATTTAGATGAATCTGTATGTGGGTGTTTCCATAAAATTAGGGCGACTTTTGAAAGTAATTTGTCTTCATAATATTTAAGATGCTATTGCAATTCCTAATAGTGGATATAATGCGTGATTAATTTGTTTTGTCATACCTAAAGGGGCCAGTCACTTTATGTAGAATTTTATGAGAAATTTTGAGTTTTGCGAATTTAGGCATCTAGGGACTGACTGTTATGATTAACAATGGACGTTGGTGGGTTGAAACCCTAACTTTTACAGTTTTAGATAGGTGGGAGTATTCTGTGTAGATTGCTGCCTTATTCATGAAAATATCTAATAGGGTTACCAAAATACAGAGTAATATGTAAACTTCTACCAAAAAAGTTTCAAAAAGCCCCAGCGGCTAAACCGTTATGATTCTCCCGCCCCCACCTATACGATTTTTTTCGTATATCCAAGACCTATCCGCAGCCAGGCGTTTTGGCATTTTCACTGATACACCCTGTATAATTATAAGTGAACGTCAGCCCCTGACCACTCTCGTCAGTCCCTAGCAGCAGTAACAGCTAGGGCCTGACGGTCTAGGGACTGACGATTCTGAGTAAAACTTTAAAAAAAATACTGCTCGACCACTATACTATGATATCTAACACTATCTACCGAACAAGGCCGATAAACCACTTGTAAATATTAATTAATTAAACTTTAAAATTACTTGGCTAGGGACTGACGAAGTGACTGGATCAGCACTACTTGGCACAGCAAATCTCGCCTCTACACTTATTTACAAAATGGCCGCTGCAAAAGGAGTGCAGTCTGTAGATAATTTCATCTCTTTCTTTAAAATCAACTGAATTACATTCCCTCTACACCCATATAATACCGCGAAATTTTAAAATCCGTTAATGGCTAGGGACTGATGATTAAAATTGAGGACACTAATTTCGACCTTAGGAAACACATTTTATTGTTTTTTTAAATTGCAGAAAATGATGAAATTAGTTGTAAATACTGTAATATTGAAAAATTGTAAAGAAAATTAAAGTATAAATTAAATTTTTTCCGAAATATGGATGCCCAAACGCAAAATTTCGGTGCACGGACATGGCTAGGGACTGACGTTTGGGGTCAATAAATATGATTTCCAGAGTATAGTGTAATATTATTTTAAACAAAATTTGAGGAATAAATACAAAATATTTTGATTTGTTACTTAGCAATTTTAAAATAAAATAATATTAATTATATCAAGTGGGGAGTGCTGCGGACACAGAGTTGCCGGATTTTTGTGGAAACACCCATGTATAGTTTTATTGTTGTTCTATATTCTTTTGAACTGCTTCAAGCCCAGCACGAAAGCCAATGGTTTTCGGTATTTTTTCATGTCAAGGCCCCCATACACGGTCAAACTGGATCTATATCCAAATTTTCATCAAACCCATGCGCTGGCAACCGGCTCACAATCGATATTTTTGGTTCTACATCCGTACTTCGATGTATATTCAATTTGACCATGTATTAAGGCCTTTATAGTATGGTGCAGTGGAGTTTGGAAATAGGGCATGCTTTTAAGGATTACGGTTGCCGTTCGTACTTCCGCTCGTATACTATAATTGGTAAGCCTATCTTTGTTTCATGCCCATATAACCTCAGTCCGTAATCCACTTCGCCAATTATTATTTGCTTCGCTAATTTTATGGCTAGGACTGATGGTTCATGCTTTTTTTGGTAAATGACTGAGCATTTTATTGCGTTTCCTAAAGTCTTCAGCAACTACTTTTGCCCGCTTATTCCCGCTGGTTTTCTTCATAGAAGGTATTTTATTTCAATAAAACATCTATGACGAAGCGTCCTATAACTAGCACTGTAGGGACTTAAAATCAAGTAGAAAAAAGTTGAGGCTATTGCATGATGTAGTGATGATGATGTGATGATTGCATATTTCAGCTTTCTTCCAATCATTCATTGAACTTTATTTTATTTATTGATTTATTTATTTTTTTGAAAAAGTTCTGTTCGTTAAATTCTGCACGAGTTATTCCACATTGATTCGATACTCTCCTAGAAATCGATTCAGTTTTGAAATTTCCCGAATCATTGTTGACATTTTCGCGATTATAATATAAAAGAAGTTTTCAAATTGACTAACAAAATCTATCCTCTTCCTTAACTTAAAACTAACAAAACATTGCTAAGTACTGAATTTTCAGTCACGAATTTGATCATTAATGTTAATGCCACAACGAAAATACTTACTAAAATCTAATTAAAAACGTTTACAGACACTGAAAATTTCGTACAATAACTACTTTAGAATTCTAGGCTCATTTGTGTTTTCCCCAGGCGTAACTAAATAAATTAATTTTGTGTAACATTTCCATTTCACAAAATTCTAACAAGAAAACAAAGTGAAGAAAAAACAATGTTCCTTTTTCATTCCCTGATGCATCTCTAAGATGCATGGCTTAAAGTTTCACGGTAACTTACGACATCTGTAAAAAGTTTAAGTGAAAAAAAGGACAAAATAAACAAAAAGGAGCATTATTGGCAGCATAACAGAAAAAAAAACATAGAATCCCTATGAATATACTGTAAGCTTCCAAAGGACGAAGCCTGAATACGAATGGCTCCTTGGACATTGAAACGAAAACACGTATAGACGTGGAAAGTTCTTGCACAGCTCCTCGTAAGGGTGCACCAAAATGGATTTCATTGGGACGTGACGTAAAGGGATAATAATGAAACATTTCAGCGTTACACTTACCCACAGTGGGTGCGCCCTCTGTTTGTTGGCCATGGTGTAAGGAGGGGGGGAGGTGAGGTCTAGCCCTTGGTAGTCCTAGTCAGCCATCGGTAATCCTCATCTTATCCAGAAATTCCATGAGGCGACCACTATTAATTAAATTCGCAGGAGGGTCTTCTTATATTCATTCCTGCCGCTGCATTTGAAGCATGGCAGTCGCCGATGTCGACGTCAGCTCCATCTTTGCTTTGTTTACTTTTTGTCCCGTACAATTCCCGGGCGCGAACTTTAGTTGCAGAGTTTCGGAATTTGCCAGCACCCCCATCCGCCATTCTGCCAGAATTCCCGGCAGCTCAATTTTCTCCTGGGTGTTTTTTGCATTCCAGTCACGTAGTTTTACACCCCTTTCAACAAAAAAAAAATATAACAAAAAAGTCACTCCAGATTTTTTACCTCCAGTTTTTTTGGGAAGCAGTTTTCCAGGGCTGTGAGTTCAAGTGCCTAACGAGGAATTAATTTCAGTTGAATAAATTATGGAACTTGCTCTCGGCACCCCGGAGGAGCTCGTTTTGGGGTTGATATCTTACTTTTCGCCATTGAACTCGTAATTATCATAAGCTTTTGTAATGCTGCAGCTTGTTACGTTCATAACTCGTCGCTTTGAAATTTGAATACTCATTATTTTCTCATTGTGCCATGGATAACAGGGCGATGTAGCACTGGTGGTCCTGGAGATACAGAGAAACTCGATATTTAGCCGCTGATAATGGGAAGGCTGGTTGAGTTTCATCAAGCTCCCTCCCAAGACGAATCCAATCAATAATAATAATAATAACAATAATTATAAAAACAAGAAGCGCCTTCTGCCGGCGGTAGGTGCTACTCGCGATGAATCCTTGCAGCACAGTTCCAAAACTAAATTTCCCTATATATGTAAAAGTTTGCTTTTGGCGTTTTGAATGCAGGCATTTTCTTGCTGAATGAACACCCTGTGCTAGCTATATTCGACATTAACCGAAATTATAGGTCACCCAACCCAAAGTCCCCAAAATTAATTTGTCTCATGAATAGCGCAAGCAATTGAAAGCGTGTCGCAGGGCTTCGACAAAATCATTATTTGTCCTCGGCATCCTTGGGTTACAATGGGGAAAAGTTCGGAGAACGATGAGAAGAGAAATTCTTGGGAATCACAAATTTTCACTTCAACCCTCGCATCCCAGTTAAGTTGTATGCTGTATATTCAGTATATGCTGGTTACCATCGGCACCATTGACTTCAGCTTATAGGGCTGCATTCTATAACATCACATCAACGTGCCACCGATTGAAATCTTCGGGATGTGGTACAGTATACATATATATAAGTACATATATTGACATTCGTTGTCATACAAATCACATCTATACACATATAAACATATACATAATACATGTAAATATACTAAATATACGCATACAAAATATGTTTGAAAACGTCCTTTGTTCAATTCGTGTTGCCAGCAGCAACTGGAATATTCGGAAAATCTGTGGCTTTTACTTTGCTGGTGCTTAATTCAGTAAACAACAAAATGGCGTCATTTATAATAAAGTGGAAAATTTTACCAACGTTGCTATTAATTATGAACACACGTCTATAAACATAATAAAAACTATACAACTCTGGTGTGTGTATGATAATCAATTTAGTATCTTTGCGGCTTGAAACGTGCATTCAGGCATGAGAGGAATTTAAAATAAAATATTGATGTAATAACAGAATCTGCTGGAGAGTATGGAAAGGGAGGGGGGTATTTGCGAAATAACTACGGTGTAAAAAAGCAATTCACTTCAACCCAATTTTCCTAAATCCTAAAAAATACTAAAAATGTCAAGTTTAACTGAAAATTAAAAGTAAATCAGTGTTATGTATGTACTGTCAGAGTCAAAAGTGAGTTTACACCCGAAATTTTGTTCTTTTGCATCGGATTTCTAGGAATTCGATGAACATAGAAAAACAAAAAATAACTCAGATTATTAAACATGTATTGACGTAACATTAGCAAAAAAAAATACTTCAAAAAGTTTAAATAACACAAAATGAGTTCATAAATTATAAAAATAGTTCATTTTTTTGTATGTTATATTGAAGTCCGAGAATGTTATTGTTTAGTTAAGAATTGAAGATGGATGGCGGTGCGGTTATATGATAGTGACGGCCTAAGGGACTATTGGTAGTGCCTGTACACCAAAGAGATAATTGTTTAAAGACCATCTGCTAATACGAAAATGCGAGTGCTTAGCGCCTCAAAACGAAGCTAATACCGAACTAGTCATCCAAATTAGGTGATGGGCGACAGGCTGAGAACCTTTCTTTGTGAAAACGCATCGATCACAAATCCTCAAGGTATACCTTGGATGTAACAACAAAAAGAGGAGCATGCTGTGGCTCGGACCACTATCTGGTCAAGGTGAAAAATTTAGAACACCGAAAAAAACAAAAGGCAAAGAGGGAAAATACATCCAAAATACGACATAGATAAGCTAAAACTTTAGGAAGGAATTCGCCCAATTTGAATGCTGTCGCTAAACTTGAGAGAATAAAAGAAGAACTTACTTTACTTTACGCTACTTTAATCCCTCATACTACATAATCCGGAAGAACGGTTATCAAAAACGTCGGAATGGGGTGGCATCCGATTTGTCACTTCTACCAAAACATGGGAAGTGTCGCACACAAGCGCCTAGCAGCTCTGTTAGTGAGTGCTAACCCCATCTCACCGTGGTGCCCAACTCCTATCCTGCTTATTATTTAACATTTTATTAGAAAAAACGGTCCGAGAGGCACCCAATGAAACTAGAGGGACAATTCTAATACCCTTGACACACTGCAAAAACGAATGAACATTCTTCCAACTTCATTGGCTTTCAATGATCATTCATTTTAGAAGCGACACACTGCATTTCTCAATGTTCATTGGAACTGTCAAAATAGAAACTTTACACAAACTGCTAAATATATGAACTGAAAGTGATTAAATAGTGATTTATACTTTTAAATTTAATAAAAATTATTAATTGAGGCCCAACAACAGTTATTTACAATGGAACCTACTACTTTTTAAAAAATTCTGAAATCTGAATGACAGTTTGACAGTTAGGTATTTCAGTTGGAAATTCTACTGGAAATTTCATGAAAAGTTGTTCGATAATTTCCCAATTTCACTTCCATCTTCATTGAATGAAGTTATTTTGACTTCATTCGATTGAATGACGAATGAAGCTGTTGAATGAACATTGGACATGACATACTGGGCGCGAAAGATCATTCATAGCCGAATGATACTGCAATGTTCATTCGATGCTGCAGTGTGTCAAGGGTATAAACAAGTCTGTCCAGCTAATGGTATAATGCGTCAATGAAAATAAAACGAGGCAAATCAACCCCCTCCCAAGGGCAAAGAAGGTAGGACAAAGGACCCTAGACAGGCCAAGAAGATCGGGCTTTTCAAACGCTCCTTGGAAAAATAATGAGCGCCATAAGGGCACTCCAAGCAAACTTGCACCATGCGAAAGCGGCATCCTCCACCATGTGCAAGACTTTCGCAGAGAGGCATCTTACCCTTGCTCTTATTCCTTGGATAACCGTTGGCAAAGTCCTCTGACTTACCACCGGCGCAAGTAAACTAATATATGATCGGAGATGCAGGGTGCCTCGCGCTACCCTTTTAATAGACAATCGTGTCACTCATCTTTCCAGTACCAACTTTATTTCTAGAGATCTAGTGGCGATTTCGATTGCGGTTCGATGTAAACGAAAGGGGTGAGTGTCTTTTAAAATTTCATGACAGCAACACTGTATCTTCCTTTTAGTCGTCACGTAAAATGCCCTATTGGAATGACAGGTTTTTCAATGTGTAGAGTTGTTAGGAGATTGTCAACCGGGCATTGGAAAGAATATAGGTTCATCCTAATAGCCTATACCAAGGAGCTGAGACGTTCCAAAAGGATTGCCTGGAGGAAACACAGACTCTACCAGAGGGGTCTAGATTCTAAAAGCTACTTTCCAAAGACCCCTTCAACAGAGTGGATATTCTCAAAAAGGAGGATAGCTCCTACACCTTTAACCATAAAGAAACCTTGAGGTACCTGCTCAGAGAACACACCTCCAGACCGCTTATCCATTGGATGCTGGATGTAGTCATATAGGACCATCCCAGACAGTTATTCCTGGAGTCTTTCTGGGAACATCTTCGACCGTGACAACGTTAAATGGGCAGTGGCTTCTTTTCAACCCTATAAGGAGATGGAATTTTTCCGGCACTCTTCAGAAGTGCCTTTATCTGATTCTCGGCAACCTGGTCTGCCTCTTTAGATACAGCTTCAGCTGGGATACATTCCAAACATCTGGAAGAAAGTCTTGGTGATTTTTATCGCGAAACAAGACAACAGAGAGCATCAGGGTGCCTAAATCGTACAGACCTACCAACTTAACCTCTTTTCTTTTGAAAACGATGGAAAGGCTGCTTTGTTTTGTGTGCGTTCGTTGACATCGAATGTGCTTTCTACAACACTGGCTATGATTCTATCTCTAGAAAACTGGCTCTCAGAAACCTAGATCCTCACACCATTGAGTGGATAAATACCATGCTTGTAGATCGTGACATTTCTTCTACCCTAGGTACCTCCACCATTAGTGTTAAGGGCTGCTCTCCGCTGCTCTGGTCACTAGTTGTGCATGAACTTGTAACCAAACTACCTGAATCTGATGATGACATCCATTATGCAGATGATCTTGCCATCATTGTCTCTGAGAAGTTTGACTTGACCACTACAGAGGTCATGAAAACAGCACTCCGAGAAGTTCACAGATGGTGTACCACGGAGGACCTGTCAATCAACCTAAATAAGGCTGTCTTGGTACCTTTCTCCAAATGCTGGAAAGTGGGCTTAGGTCCTATCTATATCCAGGGTACCCCAGACTGAGCTGGAATGCTCAACTTGACTACGTCATCAGCAAATCCACAAAGGGGTCATTCCATATCAAATCAACCAATTTTTAATTAATTTTGGACCTCATGGGCTTCAAATCAAATAATTTTTTTTATAATTGTTCTTCTGGCGGAAACTAAGAAAAAAACAATTTTTGGATTTTTTGGCATTCTATTTTTTTAGTTATAAAATTTCAAAAACCCTGAAATGTTAAAATTTTGATAAATTTTGAAATCTTGAAATTGCTCTAGTTCAAAAACTATTTGACAAAGGAAGCTGAAAGTAGCACCAATTTCTTCTGCTTTAATGAGGCTTTAATTTGATATGCAACATAGTATTATTAGTAAGAATAAAACTTTTTTCGGCATTTTGAAAATTTTCTTTTTGAAATATCTCAAAATAATATTTTTTTCAAATTTTTGAAAAAATTATATTTTGTACTTACACTCTTCACGCACATATAAAGCCAAAACTTAGGATGGGACGACATTGGGATCATATTGAAATAAAATATTTTCGGTACTTGAAGAGCTGAAAGCGATATAGTATATTCAACTTCTAATTAACATTTTGTATTTAAACATTAGTCAAGGTGAATAGTCAAGGTGAATCGTTAATAGCATGAAATAATTAAACACGTGCATTTACGAACGAATTCAGTGTGACTCAGTCTATAGTGTTTCTAATAAAGTTTGTTACATTTCGAAGGACAGCTAAGATTCATGCTACACAACGAACTCGCCAGGCAACTTTTTCGAGGTTAATAATACTTTATTGAGTTTTAAAAAAAAATTGGCAGTTGTAAAATTCTTTTGAATTCGTTCGTAAATGCACGTGTTTAATTATTTCATGCTATTAACGATTCATGTTGACTAATCCATGTCACTTCTTTTTGTAATAAGTGTGTTTTAAACTGTCCCAATAAATAATTTCCGCGCCCACGAACTTCTAATTCACATTTTTAATGTTTTTTTGGTGGGATATCACTCTTTTTTGTTTAAATACAAAATGTTAATTAGAAGTTGAATATACTATATCGCTTATTGTGTTCTACTTATGATATCCTTTCATTTGATACCCATGTCGAGGGGTATGTGAAGGAAATGAGTTTACTATCTCGGTTATTGTCTTCTACTTATGATATCCTTTCAATTGATACCCATGTCGAGGGGGTTGTGAAGAAAATGGTAATCCGCCCTCTTGAAATGACCGCCGTGGATCCATTGATATACTGAGTATACTATATCGCTTATTGTCTTCTACTTATGATATCCTTTCAATTGATACCCATGTCGAGGGGGTGGTAAATAAAATGTTAATGCGTCCTCTTCAGATGACCGCCGTGGATCTAACTATTTATTGAGTATACTATATTGTTTATTGTATTCTACTTATCATTCCCTTTCATTTGATACCCATGTCGAAGGGGTTGTGAAGAAAATGGTAATCCGCCCTCTTGAGATGACCGCCATGGAACTAACCATATATTAGGTATACTATATCGCTTATGGTATTCTACTTATGATACCCTTTCAATTGATACCCATGTCGAGGAGGTGGTGAAGAAATGGTAGTCCGCCCTCTTCACGGCCGCCAGGGATTTAACGACATAGCTTATTGTATTCTACTTAACATTCCCTTTCATTTGATACCCATGTCGAGGGGGTTGTGAAGAAAATAATAATCCGCCCTCTTGAGATGGCCGCCATGGATCTAACCATATACTGAGTATACTATATCGCTTATGGTATTCTACTTATGATACCCTTTCAATTGATACCTATGTCGAGGGGTGGTGAAGAAAATGGTAATGCGTCCTCTTGAGATGGCCGCGGGGCACTATTTATTGAGTAAACTATATTGTTTATTGTATTCTACTTATTATCTCCTTTCATTTGATACTCACGTCGAGGGGGTTGTGAAGAAAATAGTAATTCGCCCTCTTGAGATGACCGCAATGGATCTAACCATTTATTGAGTATACTATATCGCTTATGTTATTCTACTTATCATACCTTTTCAATTGATACCCATGTCGAGCGGTGAAGAAATGGTAATCCGCCCTCTTGAGATGACCGCCATGGATCTAACCATATATTGAGTATACTATATCGCTTATGGTATTCTACTTATGATACCCTTTCAATTGATACTTATGTCGAGGGGGTTGTGAAGAAATGGTAATCCGCCCTCTTGAGACGCGTACCAACCAGTTTAATATGAACGCTTTTTGTTAATCATCGAAATGATAGGGAGAGCTATATGACATCAACAGTGCTGGGTTCGACTAACTTGTAACGAATATGTCATATTTTTAGAAATAAATTACAATTAATAAGTCGTAGTAGTAATCAGTATTTCAAAATTTTACTGTACATCTGTACTATGCACTACGTATGGTTTTTATAGTACCTAACGCAATCTGACACTATAGTTGTGACTAACCACTTTTATATGAACACATTTTGTTAATCATCTAATGCCATCTGGCATTAACAGTGCGAGTAAACATTTTTCGACTAACTAGTAGCACCATCTCGTTTATTGAGCAATTGAAATAACTTATAACACCATCTGATAGAATAATTTTGAGTACCCACTTTTTTAGACTGAAGGAGAAAAAAAAAGTTCGTTTCGAAATGTAAAAAATGTAAAAATAAAGAAAACGAAGAATGATAGCAAAAAATCTCATGGAATAATCTTCTTCTTCTTTAAACTCCTTTAATCCCTCATGGGACATAGGGCGGAAACAGTTGCCCTCCAGCGGACTCTGTTTTGCGCGACAGCTCTTAGCTCCGACCAGGATCTCCCAGTTGTTGCGGCTTTTTCTAGTAGGGTTCTCCTCCAAGTTGTTCTAGGTCTTCCTACACGACGGGAACCTTGCGGGTTCCAGTCAAGGGCCTGTTTGGCTAGATTTTCGTTTTCGCGTCGCAAGGTGTGGCCAACCCAATTCCATTTCCTTCGCCTGATTTGGTCGTCTATCCTTTCTTGGCCGGCACGGCGCCATAGTTCTTCGTTTGAAATTCTATCTTGCCAGCGGATTTTTAGGATACGACGAAGGCATCTGTTTACGAAGACTTGTAGGCGCCCTGTGATGAATTGGGTGACTTTCCATGTTTCGCAACCGTACAAAAGAACTGCCTTAAAGTTGGAGTTGAACAGCCGCAATTTGGTGTTAGTTGAGATCTCCGTTGATCTCCATATGCGGGACAGGCATGCATACGCGCCTCGTGCTTTATTTATTCTGGAACTGACGTCTTCTTCTGCCCCACCATTTTCGGTAATAATGCTACCGAGGTAGCAGAATTTATTTACCAGTTCCACGTCACGGTTATTCAGCGCAGTCCGTTCAATGGTGTTCGCATTTATCCGCATTTCTTTAGTTTTAGTCGGATTTAGCCTTAAGCCTGCTGGACTACTTTCTGTTGCCAAATTGTTTAACATATTTTTGAGGTCCTGGTGTCTGTGGGCCAGCAAACAGATATCATCGGCAGTGTTGGGCCTTCTACTACAATAGTAGCAGATCTACTACATTTCGCGTTTTCAAAATTCTACTACATTTTGTTTCTTATTTGCTACATATTTGACGTCATCAGAAAAATTATTTTCATTCAAATTCGAATGGCCAGTTTCACACGGGCCAACAGCCAACCAATAAAAATCGACTGAAAACGTCGTTTGTGGAAAAGAGGGTGAGGGGCCTATTGTGGATATCGTCAATTTGACGACTTTGAGTCGATGTTAAAATTTCCTTCTGCGAAAGTCGATTTTTGTGGTTAGTGTCTTATACATGGAGAAAAATGCTAAAAACCCCTAAAAATCGCTTCTTTTTCTTTTATTTTTTTCTTTTTATTGATGCGACCTAGAAACTTTTTATTTGGTAAAAATGTTGCTTTTGGCAATCTGAAAACTCATTATTTTTTTTGGCTCGAAATTTTGCAAAATATGGGTGAAATTTCGATTTATGTAAAAAAAAGCGTTTTCGTAAAATCCTTCGTCTACAGCTCCTCGACCTCGTAGGACATTTTTTCGAAGCTATTTTTCTTCGTTAAGAGTTGGACTATCATGCACTATAAGTTAAAATTGGAGTTTTTCAATTTTATGTACAAAAAACTCCACCGCAAAAAAGACAAGTTTTCTTGCCGCAAAAAAGACAAGTTTTTGTACTGCAAGTTTTTTATTTCATTATTTTTCGACTCTAAACTACTATTTAATAAAAGTTTATATTATTATATTATATTCACCCATATTTTGCAAAATTTCGAGCCAAAAAAAATAATGAGTTTTCAGATTGCCAAAAGCAACATTTTTACCAAATAAAAAGTTTCTAGGTCGCATCAATAAAAAGAAAAAAATAAAAGAAAAAGAAGCGATTTTTAGGGGTTTTTAGCATTTTTCTCCATGTATAAGACACTAACCAATATTTTGTACCACATCAATTGAAAGATAATTTCAATACCTATAACTTTATAATTTAACTTTTTCGGATCCGAGCTCAACTTTTTGTTTTATTGGCGAAAAACCGGTTTTTTGACTTTTGCGAATTTTTTAGGTTAAGTTCGCCAATGCAGTTCCGTAAAAAAAACGCTATCATTCTTCAAATTAAGTGTTCTACACGCCCATATTTTTTTTTCCTGCCTGCAATTGTCTGGAAATTAACATGGTGATTCCGTAGATTGATTGGACTACTTGCCTTGATGAACGAAATATATAAAAAAAATTTAGCTGCCGGAAAGCTGATCCCTACCGCTGATAATGTCGCCCTTTACTAATTTGAGTGTGGGGAATTCAATAAAAATGAAGTTGACCCTCTAACTTGATCGGATACTACCCCCACGACAACCCCTATTACCAATGAACAGTGATTTGGACCTCACCACCTCCGATTGTTATAATTTTTTTTATATTTGTTCTTCTGGTGGAAACTAAGAAAAACCCAATTTTTGAGATTTTTTGGCATTCTATTGTTTTAGTTATAAAATTTCAAAAAACCTGAAATCGCAATCCAAGGGTCATGCAGAAGGATTCTGGGTAAAACATGGGTCTTACACCACAAAGGATGTACAATACGATCGTTAAACCTGTGGTCTCTTATGCCGTTATAGTTTGGTGGCCCAAGACGAAACAGGTTATGTCGATCGTCAAGTGCAGCAAATTCCAACGGCTTGCTTGCCTCTCCATTATCGGAGCTATGCGGACCTGTCCCACAGCTACAATGGAGGCAATCATTGTTCTACACGCCCATATTTTTTTTCCTGCCTTCAATTGTCTGGAGAATTTCCGTAGATAAGTGCCTTGAGATTTCAGATCTCATCGAATTCGCCGTATACAGTTAAAGGACACATGGATATCCTTAACAATATCCCAAAAATTTCCATTAACCGCGTATGCGATATGGTTAGTGAACTGTGGTTCCAAAGGAAATTCTGGGCGATTATCCCGGATTGTTCTGAGTGGGAGGAATTTATTCTTCCTGGGGATCCAAAACATTTCCATTGGTTTACCGACGGGTCAAATATGGAACATGGCACAGGGCCTGATGTGGCAAGACCCAACTCCAAAATCTCGATTGCAATGGGTAATTGGCCCTCTGTTTTCCAGACTGAAATACATGCCATTGCGACCTGCGCTAGGCTCAACCTTGAGAAAGGTCTGGAAAGCGCCATTAAAATCTTTTCTGACAGCCAAGCTGCCATCAAGGCATTCTCAACGTGGGAGTTTTCTTCCAAAATAATTGCCGGGTGTTTCCACGTACTCCAGAACCTGACCAGAAGAAATGAGGTCTCGCTCTGCTAGGTCCCCGGACACTGGGGTATCGAGCGGAACGAGTCTGCAAACAGCCTCGCGAGGGAGGAGTCTGAGACGTTGGTCCAGGGCTCAGAACCCTTCTGTGGCATCTCTTGGTACACCTCCAATTCCCTGGTAGAGGAGTGGATTAAGGGACTAAACCTAGCCTATTGGAAGACAGTCTCAGGTTTTAGACAAGCTATAGATCTTATAAGACCCTTTGCCTTAATGGACACTAACACTTTAAACAGGACGGACCTTCGGCAGAAAGAATGCCGACTCTGCATGGAAGGCGACGAGATTTCAACACATATTCTTTGTGAATGCCCTGCTCTGATCTGGCTTAGAAGAATAACGTTTATCAGAGAGTTTCAGGAATTTATCAACTAAATATAGTCATAACGGAGTGACTTATTCGCCGAAATTCTGTACGTTTTAGAGAAGGATATATTCAGCCTGGGTCTCATCGAATTGATAGAATGAGAAATGAACAAACGCACTCCCGCACATTCAACTTTGGTGACAGAGAAGGACTTTTTCCGTAAAAATAGGGCAACAATTTTATGACCGAAAAATTAAGTTGAAACTGTGAGTTTCCATTGTCATGACTTCTCCCAAGAGTTGCCTCCAATCATCTCCACTTCGAGCTAAAGTCATGATGTTTGGCTTTCTAGTCTATGCGATCCTTCTAAAATTGGTTTGGCATAATTCATTGTCTTATCTTATAAACCGTACAGGATATTTGGATAAAATTCCTCTTCACTTATATGAGCTTACCAAAGTCTACCAAACTCGTTTCACTTTGCGACATCGCCTCTACTAGGGAGTGCATTGCATGCATTATAAACGTGTGTTGGCACTACTGGTTCCTACTATCTTTCCGACTGAAGCTTGCTGTCCGAAATTGTACGAAAATGATATAGTGCCTTTCCTTGAGTGCTCGAACGCTTGAAAATCTAGATAACTCGAGTGCGTATATGCTCCACCTACTTGAAGCGGTATATTAGCTTGAAATGGGCTTGACTTTTTGAGCAACTGATGGGCTACATCTGAACAATTTGGAGCACTTAACCTTTCAAGCTCGGTTTACATGGAAAGCGCTCGAGTTGATCAGAAAAAGTTCGATCCAAAGATTGCTAGTATATTGGTCATGCCGTCCGACCTAGAAGTTGGCATCGGTCTAATCACACATGGTCTAATCAGTGGATGCATAAATTCACCGTATCCTAAAATGTATTTATATTTGAGCGTTTAACTCCATAAGACGATTTTACATCATACCTAAGGCAGGCATTAATTTCTCGTTTAACTACTTCAAAGAATTCTTGCTTTTCATCATTCCAGAGACGTTTTTGTAGGTGCTTGACTGTTTATGAGGCTTATGCTCTTGAAATTCCCTCACACACGAGGGTGTAGAGTTGCATCCTTTTGTCAATAAACATCATCATATCACTAACATAAATTAAAGTAAATCGAATCTTGACTTGATTTCACATGCACTCCCACGTTATGGTTTTATGTTATGTTTATGAAGCTGGATGAATGTATGTGTTACGCATTGTGTGTCTACTCCAGTATCATCATAATCAAATCGTTCCTGTAATTAGTGTACTCCCATATTTAACTTCTAGAATCTAATCTGGTTCCACACTCAAAGATAAAGATCTTAAATTTCTCATTGGGTATTGGGTATGGAGTGGATATCTTGGCCTATCCTTTAGACAGCATCGATTTTCTTTGTAGTATTTTTAAATAAGTCTGAAAAACTCAAAAAATCATTCTAAATTTCAGTAAATCAATTTCTTCCTTGACTCTTAAAGCATTCCAACGATAGGCAATAAAGCACAGCGTCTCAACTATCGAACAACAGCAATTGCTTAAAACATCCAAATACATCCCGACATAAATGTAGACAAACTCTTTCTGGAAACTGTTAAGTTGTTATCAATATAGATAAAATAAAGGACGCCATTTGCGCTTAAAGTCTCAGACAACAGAAAGTTTTGTCCTCCGAGATAAACAGTGTCAGCCAGACTCGTACAGTACAGGAACGAAGTACGGATTGTTGCTATATCTGAAGTGGCCAAACGGTGGAGTGTTTGGGTTCAACGTTGTCAGGGGCAAATTTGCATTCGGTTTATCTGTTGTGACTTAGGCAAATGGGGCTTCTGCTCACCCTTTGTCTTATGAAAATCCCCCATGGAGTGAACTTATAGGAAAATGATGTGGCATCCCGACAACCCGACGGACCTACTACCTAGGTATGATGTTGGTTCTACACGTGCAAATAACGACAAAGTTGACGGCTTTATGTAACACCACGGCAGGGGGCGTGTGGTCATCTTACTTAGGTTGTCGACAGGTGATTTAAGCCCGGAAATAACTCAATCCCAATATAGCGCAGGTAATCTTCGTATCTATAATGTCTTGTTTAGTAGCCTTTATTTATGCTGGGGTATGTGCGTATGTTTGCGAACCCTTACCAATGAGGGTTCTTCATAACCTGTGCCCGAGGGGGATCCGTATATCCCAGACTCCGTAGACCTAGATGATTATATTTATATACAGTTAACGTGGTCTTATGGCCGCCTCTTTAAACACGCATATACACAAGCTAAACCATAAGCAGCTAGTCCTTGATGATAAATAGATTTTGGTTACATTTCCTGACGTTGCGGCTAAGGTGTTAATTCAGCGGTTTTGATGGTAGAGGGCTTTCGGGTGACGTTGATAAAATTTATTTCATTCTT
Organism: Thereva unica; assembly: GCA_949987705.1. Taxonomy (NCBI): domain Eukaryota; kingdom Metazoa; phylum Arthropoda; class Insecta; order Diptera; family Therevidae; genus Thereva; species Thereva unica. Next base: position 94,432,932 of record OX465282.1, read on the forward strand.
CCTTTCAGACTTAATAAAATATGGCACTAGAAAGTGATTTTGAGGAAGCCAACATGGAATAATTTCCTCACGTTTATAGTTTCTTAAATTTTCGATTCCTCACAATTTGTCTTGAATTCAGTAAAATTGTTTATTGATGCTGAAATTTGAGCATTTTTAGTAAAAAGGACAATGTTTGTGAAACACATTAGATCGTACAGTTGTGAAAATTGTTGAAAGGGACGTGCTCACTTCGAATTGTTAAACTGACAGACATGTAGGATTAGATGCTGAACATAACCTGCGGGAGCTTGGGGTGTATCATCGCATCCCATGGGAACATTTAAGTCATGTAACTTGTGGAGTTAAGTGTTTGGTTCAGTTATACAATTGTGTTTTTCAGAACAGTTTAAAACAGAACAGAACTAATGTTATGGTGGTCAGCTGTATATAAAAATATGCACGTGAAATAACTAGTGGAAATATAATCGCACAAGTAAATTCTAAGTAGTCTCTACTGGGAACTGGTCCTAAAAGGTTAGTGTGGTAATATAACCGGTGAAGTTCCTTTCAGGCTTCATGGGAGCCATAATAAGGCATCTCGCCGGCTTAACCGGTTAATAGCATGGTATCATTGCTCCGCTTAGGTCGGATCTTCATTTAGGACCGCTTGCCACGTGAACTTCTCTGGTGAGACCGTCCCATAGACTGGAAAATTCAGGGATCGGGACCGAAGAAAACCTGGCTAAAGAACATCGAGAGCGACTTAAATAATCAACAATTTATCAGTCACCGAGGCTCGAGACGCCACCAAAAACTGGCACGAATGGAAACGAATCGTGGATACAGTTCGAGACCCAGCGGCAGCGTATCCGATGCAGGGAAGTCCTGCTCGGCCCGCCAGCTAACGTCCTCGCAACGGATACGCTGCTCTCGGTGAAGCTTTAAAGTTTAGTTTCTTCGATTTCCTGATTCTGGTCAGTTCGGCAGGTCGACCACCCTCCCCTTTTCACACCCTGGACTTGGTACCTAGCCGACGGCTTGCAGACTAGTGTTAGTTAAAAATTGCGTTTTGACTCAGCTGATTGAGTTCCCGACCATCCTGGCCTCCGAGCCTCGAAGAGTGAATCCTTGCTTAACATGGTGTTGCCGGTCTTCTCGTTTCCATCTATGCTCCCAGACCCCCGACGAGAGTCAAGTTGTGCTTGCTGCAGAGCCTTTCTAACTTAACTCTGAATCGCTCCACTAACTATTTATGAAACTGTCAATTCACACGGATGCAGATGTAGGTTTAACTTTAAAGTTCATTGTCTAACAGGTTTCCTGGGTCGGCAGCACTTCCGCTTGAAAGATACTAGCGTCTACTGGGAGGTTTAAGGGATGTAAACTTTTCGTGGTCTCTAGATAAACCCCTGCCTCGACCCCCTCTGACTTGTTGAAGCCGTCGGTGAATATACTTACATCGAATTCCTCAGGAAGTCTCTGCTTTTTAATCGTGTGTGCAACCAAAGGGTCGCCTACCCGCAACATGTGCAAATAACGAGGTCATAAATAATTATTATTAGTAACAAGCTGATTTTTTCAGTGTTGGTTAGTATTTGTGCCTATAATAAGATGGCCACATTGTCCTCCAAATTAGGTGGTGCGATTTCTCAGTCCTACGCTCTGCAATTGTTAGTTTCATGGAAGAATTTTTATCATTAGTAACAACATCATTCTTGTATTTTTCTTTAGGGAATTAGGTATAGAACACGTTATTACTGCTGTCCTACAAAAAAGGTGGTGCATATTGATAAAATATAACTTAAACGTACTTCAGCTTAAGTTGTTAGTATGTAATATATGTAAAAAAATTTCCCTAAATGCAGTAAGGAATAAGTATGCGCTGTTTTGCAAATCAATAATTAATAAAATATATATTCTATAAATATAGAAATATAAGTCTATCAAATCTTTCGTCTTCTATAAGTTTACGGTTAATGAAATAGATAGTTGTAAACTTTATACATGTGGAACCTCCATACATAGAAGTTCGATATACCGAGGTCCCGCTGAAAATTTATGTATTTTTGCATATTTTTAAATTGCAGTAATAACACAACAAGCGCTGAGATCTCTTCTACCGAGTTTCGTTGCGATCCCACGTCTGAGTTAGGAAAATCCATTTTTTATATTATTTTGAAATTATATTATAGCTTTTCATGACATAATACCAATATTTATAGATTTATTGGTGAGAGATCAATGAATAGAGAAATTGACAATACTGTAAATTAGAACAATACGGTTGAGGTGGATGACATCGACTGCAATGCAAGTTTGCAGAGTTTTATAGATGAAAAGTCTGGCAAAAAATGCTTTTTTTGTTTAAAAATTCGTATCAACCGCAAAATGCGGCAAGTTCCTATATTATTGGTTCGACGGTTCTCAAAGTCCATCAATGGAAGAATTATCTTCTAACTCCCAAGGTGCCCTATTATTGCAGATTATTTCCAAAATAATTAATTGCTTTAATTAATTTATTGCAGACACAGAAATAACATATGATAGTTGTCAAGAAGACGAAGATCGTGATAGTATTGTAGATAGCGAAGAGGACGAGTTGGAATCTGATGAAGATTAAATGGATTAAATTCTTTATATCTGAATAAATATTATTTTTTTGTCATGTTACCAAAATATCAATAGGCATATTTCTTTTGACTTTTCGAAAGAATATATAAATGTTTTCCATAAAAATGTTTTCTGATTACTTTCCCACATTTTGAAATTATCTTTTCTTGTAGGACAAGCGATACGCACCAACGTTTTTGTAGGACACTGTTGTAGTTAGGTTAAACGCACACTAATCTTTTAAGTGACGTCCTTATCCTACAGTTACTAATGATAAAAATTCTTCCATGAAACTAACAATTGCAGAGCGTAGGACTGAGAAATAGCACCACCTAATTTGGAGGACAATGTGGCCGTCTTATTATAGGCACAAATACTAACCAACACTGAAAAAATCAGCTTGTTACTAATAATTATTTATGACCTCGTTATTTGCACATGTTGCGGGTGGGCGACCCTTTGGTTGCACCATCATTTTTGTAGGACAAACGGTTTTTTGATTTCTTCATTACATTATCTCTTGATTTAACTAACAAACAAATTGTTACTAATAACATTTTTGCAATCACCAAACCGACATGTTTTACGCCCCCCCGTTTCATTAGACACCACATTGAGAATCTTCGCAGAGAGAAAAGTTGGGCGTCTTCCTAAAAGGAAGCTACTCACGAAATTTCAGCTTGTTACTAATCACTAAAAAAAATGGCCCAGGGACTTTGGACTACTTGTTTCGCTGGCCAAAAGTCGAAAAATCAAGATGTAAGTTTTCGTACTTTAGCGCCACAGTCCCCTAGGGGGAGCTCCGGTGCATCAAAATCCGGAAGGAACGGGTCGAAAGGTTGTATATCTGAGGCCCTATGTCATTCACAAGTTGACGCTTTGAAACCTCCACGTACGACGCTCAACCGCCATAGCGCGAACGTGAAATTGTATAGAGTATATTTTTGGAACGGAATGTTGAATTCGACTTCTGTTAAATGGAGCGTGATGATGAAGGTATGTCCAATAGAGATATATAGTTACTAATTAATAACAATTACGCTGCAAATCGAAAAAATCTATTTTTTTTTTTAGATTCAAGTAGTGATAAGTTTTGTGTTCAGTGTTGTTCAGTCACGGTTTTTACACGAAAATGTTCGTTAAAGTGTCTAGTTTTAGTATCCTGAATATCTCGTTCCCGATCTCACCCGAAAAAAAGTTATAGTAAAAAGAGTCGCGCGCTGCAGATTACGGCGTGCTCGAATTGCTTCATTGCATACCTGGATTCGATTTCTGGAGTGGTTGCTGCATTTAGTGTATAAAGTTGACGGCAGTGAAAAAGTGCAGGCTCGTTCTGCTGAAGATAAAAAACGAGTATCTGATCGAAAGGCTTATATTCAAAATGAATTCAGAAAAACTTTAGGACTTAATATAGATGCTCCGAAGCAGGCTTCAGGTAGGAATACGGCTCGGCGCTTTTTTGAAGACGTTCCTTTGGCAGCTAAAATTCTCAATATTGACGAGCAATTAATAGCAAGTTGTAAAATAATTTTACAAACTATATCGTGCGGTTTTGCTATTGATATTGGGAATTTTAAAAAATATTGCTTGGACGTTGCAAAGTCATACCTCCAGTTGTATTGCTGGTACCCAATGCCAACGTCGGTGCACATTGTATTGATGCACGGAGCTGACATTATTGAGAGGGTTCCATTACCCATTGGTCAATTATCCGAGGATGCGCAAGAAGCAAGAAATAAAGATATTCGTCGCTATCGCGAAAATTTTGCAAGAAAATGTTCACGGGAGAAAACTATGTCCGACATGTTTCATAAAAAGTATGTCACTTCCGGTCCGACATATTGAAATTTGAAAATCTGATATCAGCGACCCCGAAAACCATATACCACTAAGTTTCACAGCGCTACCTCACTTTTTGGCCAAAAAAGTATATCTCTTCCGGTCCGCCATTTTGAATTTTGAAAATTTGATATCAGATTCGTAATCAGCGACCCCAAAAACCATGTAATATCAAGTTTCAAAAGAATTCATCAACTTCTCGAATTTTGGCCAGCGAAACAGTATGTTCGCCCCACTGTGCGGCGTGTGGATAGTGTTTTCGAAAGTGTTATCCTATCTTCCACCAGAAAATCACTAAAATATTTTCCTCTTCGCCAAAAGTAACTAGATATTTCAGTTCCTTAAACATAATGTTTGATAGGCTTGTTTAGGAGGAAATAATCAAACTAATTTAAAAAAAATAATGACTGCACTAAATGCTATCAAATATCAATATTTTAACAGTAGAATCAGCATTATTGCTTTGAACAATTATCATTATACCCTGGCTTCATGGGCTGAACTGCGCAAATTCGAGTACATTGATGAACTGAAATTTAGAATAACCTCAGTTCGCATACAATTTCCATATATTCAACTGAGGATAAAATAGACCTTAGTTCACCCAACTGAACTCAAACTAAAGTAAACGTAAGAGCTCGCTCAAAAAAGACCAATCAACCGGAATAATGGAAAGACATTCCAGTGAGCTTTTGCATTTCTAACTTCTGGCGAAAGGCAATAACCATTTCCAGCCCGAATTGGACTTTAGCCGGTGTAGCTAAGTGGATTGAACTAAACGTCATTGAACTGAGGTAGGGAAAGCCGGAGCTTTAGCCGACACTCTAAGGCTATACACGACTCTAATAACGCATCTTGTCGGCTTAAGGCCCGGTTCACATAATTCCAGTCCAGTAATCCAGCAAGTCAATCTAGCCCAATCCTAGACTGTATCATATCATCTAAATTATTGAAGTCATTCAAAATTTATTGGTCGGTAACACGGTAAAAATTTGGTTCTTAGTAAACTTTATTATTGTTAGGAGTTTTAAAACTAAAACAATGCGTGTTTACAAAAAACCATATTGTTGTTCAACGGCTTACTGTTCAACGTTTAATCCAGCGATGGATTGCTCGTCTACACTATTTCGTGGTACTGGAATGAAAAAGTAGACTATCAAGCCGGGAATACACATGCCAGTAAAACGGGTAAGTAACTTGCATGCGTGACAATGGAATATGCCAATAGATGGTACGACGGTAATAAATTTGCATATGTTAGCTACCTACAGGCATATCACCTTGCCTGTATCTAGCAAGTGAAAATTTATCACCGCTGTACCATTGGCATATTCTATATTCACGCATGCACGCTACTTACCCGTTTTACTAGCATGTGTATTCCAGGCTTCAATCCAGTCACTGGACTAGATTGTTCGCTGGAATGGGTACATTCTAGTACCGGTTCACATCGCGCTGGATTCGATCACTGGACTGGATTGCTACTGGAATAATTTGAACACATTTGTTGGTATTTTTGGTTTCATTTCACTTCATAAGATGGAGTTGACGCCGCTATTCATCAACTTTGACAATAAACTCATGGATTTTATTTAAGTGAATCATTAGGTCAGTAGTAATTGTTGTCTTATTATGATTCAGTGCATGGCTAGCACTAATTTTGTATACTTTTATGCTTTCCTCTTAACACCAAAAAACTCCACTGGCCACTAGATACCCACTGAAGGCATGGCTAAACCATAATTTCTAGGGGTAAAACTACTAAGTTGGCAACGCTGCTCCTATATCGCATTCATATGAATCAACAGAAGCGGAATTTGGAATTTTACATTTTCTTAATTGAATTGCATTTAACTACGCATACACTGTAAAAAAAATGTAAATTCACAGGCAAATGTACACGATATGAAATACAGATTTACTACACACTTTTTTTTTTTTTTATGTGGCAGTGCTAAGCTCAGGAATCACCCTTTGTACTACTAGTCCGTCATGTCATTTGTCACGTCATGGTGCAATGTCTAGCAGTAAGCTTAGTACGGGGTTGGGGGGTTGGAGGGGTTATAAAGGAACGGGGGGGTATTGGAGAAGGTGGTGATGAACCCTGCGTTTGAACTCTTGGATGTTGTAGGAGCTCGGAAATACTGACTGCGAGAGATTATTCCACAGCCGAGTTGTTCTATTAACAAACGAATTCATATCTTGTTGAGTGCGTGAAAGGGGGAGTTGCAGGTGGAGGGAAGGAGACGAGTGGGCTAATCTGGTGTTGCGGGTATAAGAATGCCGTGGAGGCAGGAGAGCGTTTAGCTCGGAGGAACAGTCACTATGATAGTAGCGATAAAATGTTGTCAGTGCTGCTACATTCCTACGGTGGCTGAGGGGGTCGATGGTGGAGCAAGCGGTATCGTCATCAATTAATTTAAGGGCCTTTTTTTGGACCTTATCTAACCATGCCAAGGTGGTTATTGGAGCGCCGCCCCAAACGAGGGAGTTATATTCGAGAAGAGGCCGAATGTAGGATTTATAAATAACAGCACGGGCCGATGGCTGGAGGAGGAACTTACACCTCTTAAGAAATCCCAAGCACTGAGATCTTTGTTTGGCGATTTGGAATATGTGGTCATTCCATCGCAAGTCCTTGGCTAATGTCACGCCTAAGATGTGTAAGGATGGTTCGGCCATTAGTTGAACTTCATTCACTTTCAAGGGTGGAGGGGTGTTGAACTTCTTTTTGGAGATAAGACAATACTTGGTTTTGGCGGGGTTGAATTCAACACGATTCTTCTCTCCCCACTTTAGAATCAGTTCAATGTCGTTATTAATAGAGTTGGACATACGTTCGCGATCATCAAGACAGGATCTGGCATGAGTCTGCCTTGTATCGAAGCTGTAAGAGTACCGTAGAGTACCGTCGTCAGCGAAGCTGAGAAGTGGGTTGGAGGGGATTGAAAGAAGGTCATTTATAAAGATAAGGAATAGGGCCGGAGATAAGATTGACCCCTGGGGGACCCCCGCCGAGATCGGGTGGGATGCGGATTTGACGCCATCCAATATTACTTTGATTGAACGGCCGAAAAGGAAATTCTTGATCCACTTCTGTAGAAGTGAGTCGACTCCAATAGCTTTGAGTTTGGCTAACAGGGCTGAGTGCCAAACTTTATCGAAAGCCTTGGAGATATCTAGAGCAACCAGACTAGACTCGCCAGATCCATGCAGACTACGGCTGAGGTGTTCTGTAAGACAGACTAAAAGATCGCCGGTGGATCTTTTCTGGCGGAAGCCATATTGTCTGTCGTTTATGAGTAGGTTGGATTCTAGATATCCCATAAGCTTTTTGTTGATTATCGTCTCCATGGTTTTGGAGAGAATAGAAGTAATTGCTATTGGGCGGTAGTTTAAGGGGTCGTTGGCTTCACCTTTTTTCGGAATTGGCTGAACATGGGCAAGTTTCCAAGAGTCTGGGTAAACTCCGGAGGAGTATGATAGGGCAAAAAGTTTGCGCAGAGGTTTAGCCAAAGGTGACGCGCATTGTTTTAAGACGATAGAGGGTATATTATCGGGTCCAGTGGATTTGTTAACATCGAGCTCCTTGAGGCACCTGTACACCTCGCGAGTCCTGAAGAAAACCCTGTCCATTAAATGAGCATTGTGCTCGAGAACTGGGGGTAGCGCATCAGTTTCGGATAGGGAAGAATTTAAAGCAAACAGAGATGCTAATAAATCGGCCTTGGCTGTTCTGTCTGTTATCACCTTCTTATCGTGAATGAATGAAGGAGTTGTAGATGCAGTGAAATTCTTCTTTATGGAACTTACCAAGCACCAGAAGTTTTTGCTACCAGAGGTTGCATTAAAGAGTTTACTTCTCAACTTACTGTCAAATGAATTTTGACGTTCCTGATGGTGACTTTACAGGAATTTCTTAGTTTTATATACTCTTCACGGAGCGATTCACTCGGGGAGCTCTTGTAAGCTCGAAAGGCGGCTTCTTTGTTTCTGATTGCATTCATACACTCCTGATTAAACCATCTGTTGGGCCTAGCCTTCACAGATTTAGTAGAATGAGGAATGTACAAATGCATTCCTGCCTGTATGATTTTAGTGATACGGATAGTGGCAGAGTTGACGTTTTTGGTTCGGAAACACTGATTCCAGTCAGTAGCTCGGAAGAAATTAATTAGCCCCAGCCAATTGGCCTTCCCATAATGCCATACAGTTCTCCTAACTGGGAGGGATGGGAAATTCGAATGGGAATATTGTATATAATTATAAAGCTTTGTAATATTACTATAAATTTTGTAATTACACGTGAAAAATTCGACGTGGAAGGTATATTACTAATAATATGTACTGTAAATTTACAAAAGTGGTGGTGAATAAAACTTCCAGTACGGAATTTTTTTGCAGTGTAATACATGTACACTAGCCCTCAAACAATGTAAACCTCAAGAAGTTTAGCAAAATTACACTGAACCAAAACAAAAAAGTTATTAAATAAAAATCCTGATAAAATAACTGACATTTTCCATAAGTGCTTTTTAATAAAATTTCCTGTAACAATTGCTCCATCCACAATTCTCCATTTACAATGACCGAATAAAAACATAAATATTTTCAGGTGAAATATGCATTCGTTGATACCTGGACAATTTTTTTATTAATTGTTCTTTGACGACAAAATCAGAAATTGATGATTGTCCTCCAACCCAATGTATACACACTTTACAAAGAATGTGTCGATGGGATTTTAATTAACTGAAATGTCAATTTGCCTCTCATTTTTTTTATTGCAGGTAATAATTCATAGAATGTAATTGGTTCAATTTAAAAAAAAAGTAAAATAAAAAAATCAATTTTATTGCAGATGCAACCTACAAATAAATTATAATTATTGTGCCCAAAGGGTTATTGGGTTGTTGTCTATTAATTTAATTTGTATGTATTTCAAAAAAAAAAGTTTTTTTGGTATGTAATGCATATATTTTTTAAGCACTTTCAATAATTTTCATGTTAATTCTGCAGTGGTTAAAAAATTGGAGAGATCCATCTAATTGGTGAATATTTTATATTGGTAATTACAAATAATTTGCAGTATTAACTTTTTGTACATGGGAGGTTTTTTTTGTTAAACACTCATCCACTGGTGGGAGTTTATGTATCCTATAAAAAATGTAGGTATTTTGTAATGGCAGTCGAAATTAAATTTAAAATCAAATTGCGTATTAATTTGCTTTTTTTATTTGATACGTTAAGGTATATTAACAAAATAGTAAAATGGGTACCTTTACAACATAAAATCTTTCACATATAATATTACAGGTATTTTACAGGAGCATGAATGCAGGGTCCTCGAGAGTAAGGATTTTGTTTCGTGAGACTTCATAATTATGCTAGTTGGACAAATTGTTTGTTGGTACTGAAAATTTGCAGAAAAGATTAACATTCAATAAACTAAAATTTAGCATTGAGACATACATAACTGGGTGAGATGGTAGAAAAGACGTTCATCTAGGTGATAAACTTATCGAATGTTCTTGATGCAAATTAATCACGTTTTTTGATTTTCGGATTGATTTTGCATTTTTCTTAGTACTAGTCCTTTAAGTAGTTACTGGTACATCGTAAAAAAATATTGTTGGCAAGGTACAATAGGTTTGGTTAAGAGTAGTCTGCAGGTGGTGAATGAGATAACCGAGACGATATAGCCGGCGGATAATGTAGGTATGGTGGGTAGCAGCGTGTGACATGCCTATGGTTCGGGGCCATATTCGCCGAATCTCACACAATATAAGAAGACGTGTTCTGCGTTATCCTAGAATATCTAGTCATACTAGTCATAGCCCCTGAGGCATCGTGCTCGAAACGATAGAGATGTTTTCTATATCCTACATTTCCACTCAAGAACTGCGTGAGGTCGTAACTCACATCCCCACACTCTCTCATAACCCATCAATCTACGTTTGGAATAAGTCTGAGGGTCCACTGTGGCAGCATACGACAACGCCACATCAACAATATACAAAATTAATACGAAGCGGCAACCCGTACAACATTGATAAGAAGAATTCCGAGTGATAAGCCAACGGTGGATAAAATCAGTTCCGCTACAGCCACCAAAGCGAGAAGTTGAGAACCGAACGCGTCAATAATATTTCGGGCATTAATAAATTTAATAAAGTTTTCCTTTTTATAACGTAATAATATTCGTTTTTATTTAATGTGACTCCGCTGATAAAGACTCATAGTGAGAGCCACAAATGGTGACCCCGAAACACTAATATATATAAAAAAAAAAAACATTTAATTTAATAGAGGTGAAAAGTGCACGTGGAACAAGAGCGCATGGCCAAAAAAAATTTTTTTTGGGATTGATATTTAAATATTTAAATATGCCTGGCAGGTAAATAATGTACCTGTGCATCGTTAACCCCTGGTAGAGAGCAGCATAAAACGAGAACAGGGAACTCGATACATGGCAAATTTTGTTGGTGCTTGAGTGACCAGTTTATATGCGTTGCTTTTAATTTAGTTGGAAGCCCAGTCAAGCATTTTACCAACCAGATCCGATCTAAATCGATCTTATTCGCTGAATTAAATAAATAAAATATAATAATCAAGAAGTTATAACAAAGGTGCATTACACAGAAGTTTGTGATATATATGTACGTGCAATTTAAAGCATGAGAATTGGATTCGCATAACGGACCTCAGCTGAACAATAAATCACATCAACGGGATAAACCACGATCACGCCATTACAGATATACCTTTTAATATATAAATTATAATTTAAAAATAAAATTTTTCTTAAATTCTTTTTTTTAGATAACAATATTAGATGTATTTATATACAAGTAAAATTTCGATATAATTTGATGCTAGAAGACAACAGATTAAACTGTTTCAATCATTTCTGACTGGACCCGTTTCGTAACATAAAAAAAAAACAGTACATCAATCAAACAGCTAAAATAAATTATTTGTCGTGTTCGAAGTGAGTACAATACAATATAATACATATAAGTAAATATAAGTTTATCGTGAACTTAATTAAAGACATACGAATACAGAAAAAAGGAATACGAAAATGTGTATGAACTTGAATACATATTTTGTGGGATAGATCTTAACTGTTTTGTGGAATGTTTCTTCTATTCATGAATTTTCAATCAACACTTTAGTTTTTTAAAAAAAAATTTTTTCGCGAATATTTGATAGTCAATTCGAGTAGTCAGATTATCCATAAATAAATGATCATTAAAAAAAAAATGAATTAAACGAATTTGAATAAAAGCTTTTAGCCTTTTTGGTGCATATCGGGCGTTTTTTGTTGAAGACCTTATTGTATATTATTAAGAATGGAAGGAGATTTGCATAGTATTTCACATTCAAAATTTACTCTACGACATGTTGTGTTACCAAAAATTTTTAAAATTAATTTACATCAGAAGAAAAGATTGCTATAAAATACCTACTATATATAACACATCCATCGTGCATTCTTTTATTTTATAGGCATTCCTTTATCCAAAATAAAACAATACCAGTTATACTAATTTACCTAAATAATGTTCGATTGCGATAATCGAGTTTTTATTCTATTTAGCTAGCAGCTGACTCGATATATAGTATGTATGTACCATACGTATGTATGTATACAATTTCATCTTATAATTACATCACACGGTGCGAATAAGTCGTTTCAAACCCTTGTATATTGAATTGCAACTCTTCAAATCTCAACTTAAAATCTTGAATGACCTATAATATTAGCTTTCATAAAATCTTACGTAATTTATTATCAAGCGTCAACGTTTTCCTTGTCTCCGTGGTATAATATCATAACAATTTTTCATAATTGGCGGCGATTTCAATTTACAAGGTAAAATAGCAATAAAATCTCAGCGTCAATAGATAGCTTCAATTAATTAGTAACTATGGCCAACAACGACGATACAGATATGGCAAACAACTCAATTCCTACACCGCCTAAGGCGAGCGTTTCAAACTCTGGTGATGTGGATAATACCTTAGCTCAGTATATGGCCACATTAAAAATACCAAACTTTTGGCACAATAGGCCTGACCTATGGTTCCTTCAAGTGGAATCACAGTTTCGCGTTAAAAGAATAACAGGACAAGATACTAAATACGATTATTTAGTAGCTTCTTTACCCCCAGAGACCATAGAAGTGGTGTCAGACGCTCTTCTGAACCCACCACAACTTAACAAATACGACAATTTAAAAAAACTATTACTATCACGTAGTCAAGAGTCAGAAGAACGCCGATTAGATGATCTTCTGCATAAAATGGAGCTAGGAGATTTTAAGCCTTCGGAACTTTACCGAAGAATGGAATCAACAGCCGGAACCAATAGCCTCATAAACAAAAGGTTGTTAATGAAACTTTGGATCAATAAGTTACCAAGCCACATCCAATCATGTTTAATCGCGGTTGAAGACGCGCACACAGAAAGCGAAATTTTTACAATCGCGGACAAAATTTTCGACAACTCGGCTTCATTAAAAATTGCAGCCATTCATCCCAATCCAAATAACCAAGTCCAAGTGGACCACACCTTAGCAAAACAAATCAAAAACCTGACTGAAAGGATTGCAAACTTGGAAGCTAGGTCATCACGCCCGCAAAGAAAAACCTTTGTTAGAAATAGAAGTTCTTCTAGATCACAATCGCGTTCTAAAGCTGACAACAACATTTGTTGGTTCCATACTAGATACGGAGACAATGCCAGGAAGTGTATCAAACCATGCAACTTTTCTGGTTTTTCTCAACCGAATTCAAAAAACGAAAATTAGCTATCTCGTCCACGGCAACGAAGATAAGCTGCACCCCCCGCCGTCTATTCGTTTGCGATCCTTCAACAAAAATACACTACTTAGTGGACACGGGAGCAGAGATATCAGTCATTCCAAAGTGTCATTTTCCACGGTTTACAAGAAAACTAGACTTCAACCTTGTATCTGCCAACGGTTCCAATATAGCCACATATGGTTCAAAGCAATTGACTGTAAGTTTAAACCTACGCCGAAGTTTCGAACATTCGTTCATTATCGCAGCTGTCGACCACGCAATTATCGGGGCCGATTTCCTATATAAGTTCAATATTCTAGTAGACCTTCGGGGTAGAAGACTGATTGATAACACTACATTATTATCAGCGAAGTGTGCATACAGCAGGATTGAGTCCTGCTCTCCCAAGCTTTACCCTTTGCAAGGAGAATACGGTTCGATTCTTAATGATTTCGCGTCGCTCAGAACCCCTCCAGATTTCAACGCAAAGGTTCACCACGAAGTTGTCCATCGTATCAACACTGAAGGTCCCCTCCCATCTTCTCGACCGAGGAGACTCAATCCAGAGAAATATAAAATAGCAAAATCAGCTTTCCAAGAAATGGTCAAGTTAGGTATATGTCGTCCTTCATCATCATCAGTCGCATCTCCTCTTCACATGGTGCCCAAAAGGGGATCATCCGACTGGAGACCGTGTGGCGACTATAGACAGCTAAACGCTGTTACAATATTTGACAGGTTCCCACTACCAAATATTCAAGATTTTACGCTTAACCTTCACGGCTGCCAGATTTTTTCCAAAATTGATTTAATTCGCGCATATCACCAAATACCAGTCGCGGCCGAAGATATCTATAAGACCGCAGTGACAACTCCATTTGGCTTATACGAATTCCTAAGAATGCCATTCGGCGTCAAAAATGGCGCCCAAACGTTTCAACGTTTCATCAATAGAATTTTGGGAGATTTAGATTTCACATTCATATATGTCGATGATATCCTCATATTTAGTAAATCAGCGAAAGAACATAAAGAACACCTTCGTCAGCTATTTACAAGATTACAGGAGCACGACATAAAAATAAATCCAATGAAATGCATCTTCGGGGTAAACGAAATAGATTTCCTGGGACACCAAATTTCCGCCAAAGGCATTACACCGTCTCAAGAGAAAATACAAGCCATTACTTCTTTCCCAACCCCGACCTCGCAAAAGAGCCTTCAGCGCTTCCTTGGTATGGTAAACTTCTACCATCGATTTTTACCAAACATTGCTGAACAAGCAGCACCACTCTATGATCTCCTTAAAACTTCTAAACCTAAGAGAAACCAGAAGATCGATTTCCAATGGTCTGCCGAGCATGAAACCCATTTCAAATGTATCAAACAGAGCCTAGAACACTGCACGCTCCTGGTACACCCTGATATGACGGCAGAAATTGCAATATGGGTAGACGCATCGAATGATGCCGTAGGCGCTGTACTACAGCAGCTCAGTGACAACATGTGGAAACCTTTAAACTTCTTCTCTAAGAGGTTACAACCAACAGAAAGAAAATATTCGACCTTCGATAGGGAATTACTAGCCATATATCTCGCCATCAAAAGGTTTAGGTATTTCGTAGAAGGAAAGAAATTTACCATCTACACAGATCATAGGCCACTGACAAGGGCTCTACACTCTAAAACAGAAAAATCGCCTAGGCAAGCGAATCAACTGAACTATATATCGCAGTTTACGAACGACATTAGGTATGTCAAAGGTTCGCAAAACATTGTTTCGGATGCATTGTCACGGGCCCATATAAACACAATAGAGCATATTACCAAGTTAGACTTCCAAACGCTTAAAGCGGAACAAGATGCAGATGAGCAGCTCAAACAAATTCTAGCAGACAACGAGAATAAATCTTTCACTTTAAACCAAGTAACAATCCCCTTAGAAGAGCAAACAATTTGGTGCGAAGTTTCGACAGGAGTAAATAGACCCTATGTTCCCGAAACCTTGCGACGTGCGGTATTCGATATCTTACACAATTTGTCACATCCTGGGATAAGGTCATCCAGGAAATTGATAACCGCGAAATACTTCTGGCCAAAAATGAATTCAGACATCAATGCGTGGGCAAGAACTTGCATCCCCTGTCAGAAATGCAAAATTTTTCGACACACCTTATCCCCTTATGGACAGTTCGAAGTACCCAAAGGCAGATTCGACCACGTCCATATGGACATAGTGGGTCCCTTAACTCCTTCACAAGGACACGTTTACATCCTGACACTGAAGGATCGTTTCTCTCATTGGCCTGAAGCCATCCCCCTCAAAGACATGTCCGCCAAAACAGTTACCAGGGCGTTCCTGCAGCAATGGATTTCCAGATACGGCGTACCCAGAACTATCACAACAGATCAAGGTTCACAATTTGAATCAGCTCTCTTCCAAGAAATTTCAAACATATTAGGCACACACCGTATAAGAACGACAACCTACCACCCGCAAGCTAATGGTTCGATTGAAAGATTTCATAGGCAGCTCAAGGTGGCGATACGTGCCACTGAAGATTCCAAAAATTGGTATCACAATTTGCCCCTCATTCTTTTAGGCTTACGATCCGCTATTATAGAGCACTTACAAATTACACCCGCTCAACTATTGTACGGCCAACAACTACGTCTACCAGGAGAGTTGGTTGCAGGAGAAACAGACATAAATAACGAATTAACCACAACTCTAGCAAACGAATTGCGTCAATCCATATCAAAAATAAAACCCGCTCAGCCTAGGGCAAGAAAGCAAACAAACATTTTTATACCACAAAATATGGACAAGTGTACTCATGTTTTCGTTCGGGACGACACAGTAAAATCAAGCTTACACCCTCCTTTCACTGGACCATACCAGGTGATTTCGAAACACGACAAATACTTTACAATACAGTTAAAAGACAAACAAAAGAACATTTCTATAGACAGGCTCAAACCTGCATTTATTTTAACACCCGAATTATTCACTTCAAAATATAATCTACGAAACGAGTTCAAAAAGAAAACAATGTTCAAAATTTAAAATACAAGTAAGAAATCAAACAAAATTTTATAAGCATTCATTTCATTATATTATTATACTAATTATACTATTTTCTTTTTCATATTCTTATATTATATGTATGTATATGTCACATAGGAGTAGTTGAATTATAAATTTCGTTTTAACATTTTTTATTTCTAATAATAATTGAATTAATGATTATTTAAAAACATAACTAAAGTATAGAAATAAACTAATAAATATATAAAAATATTTTTGTAAAATGAACTTATGTACAAATTAACTAAAAAACAAAACAATGGAATTACACGAATTGTATAGAATTTAAGAGCTTAATCAAATTATTGTAATAGATGAAGTAAAACCAAAACATCCCGAAAGATAGACCATTCCTTTTAATAAAGGGGGAGTATTGTGGCAGCATACGACAACGCCACATCAACAATATACAAAATTAATACGAAGCGGCAACCCGTACAACATTGATAAGAAGAATTCCGAGTGATAAGCCAACGGTGGATAAAATCAGTTCCGCTACAGCCACCAAAGCGAGAAGTTGAGAACCGAACGCGTCAATAATATTTCGGGCATTAATAAATTTAATAAAGTTTTCCTTTTTATAACGTAATAATATTCGTTTTTTATTTAATGTGACTCCGCTGATAAAGACTCATAGTGAGAGCCCCATGTTACACACTCGCAGTCGTCATCTGCCGCCTCACTGAATGTGTCTCCCCTCTAACATATGCTGGATCATAGAGACGCATGCCTTCTCTCAATAGTATCACTATGGGTATAATTCTTGCAATCACGCACGCTACATCGATGGATATGGTCCTGTATGCGCAGAATGCGCGAAAGATGCTTAAGCTGAAGACAGATATATACGCGAACGTTGGTGCATACGGTGATTGATATAATACAATTGTGTGCCTTGAAATGCAAACTGACATATAGTTACGTAAACGGAACGCACGCAAAACAAAACTTGGTCTACTTCCAACACAAAAGTTGATCTACTTCCCTTGAGGCTATGTCGGAATGCAATGCGGAAAAAATTGAAAGCAGACCAACTTTTGCGTTGCATGCCTTCTGTTCACCAAACTATATCTGAGATCGTATTTGAATGCATACACTTCTACAATATCTATTACTGCATGCACGCACGGATATTTCTGTTTCCCTCTTAGCCATCTTGTTCAACGTTGTTGCCCCCACTGCGTAAAGCTAGACTGAGCTAGCCACTCTCACCATCAGAAGGCGATGGATTATTTTGACCTCCACGTTGGCCAGCATTCCAGGAAATGCTGCACTAGTAGCGGAGGCTGTATCCGTGTCCTTCTACTATATTTTCAAAGGTCGACCATCACTCCCAGGTACCTTAAGCGCGCTGTGAGTGAATGATCTATTCCCAAGCCATGCTTTAAACATGATTATTCATTGTGATCGACAGGAGAGGTCCCAGGATACCGCGTTCTTTTCTGTACATCTTCGGCCCATCTTCCAATTCACAATGAAGTGACCTACCTTCTTCCTTTTTAGGAAGGGCTGCTGTTACCAAATAACAGATTCGGAGGAGGGGGTTTGTTTGTCTGACTATCCACTCGAGCCCAACACCATCCGCCGGCACTGCGAGACGAACTTTTGATATATTGGAGGTCGAAGGAGTGGTTGAGTTGTTGTTATAAATGAATCCAAGAGCTACCTAAGTAGAGTAAAAAGCCAAATATTTGAAGATGTCAAACTCCAATGCAGCTATAATATCGATGGGTAGGACTTGCAGAGGCCGTGGATCCACATAGGCTCTGCAGTAAAGTCTATGATAACCTATGGGTTCGACACTTGATGCAAGTCGCCTATACTTTGGTGCAAAAAGGCGAGTAGTGGGACGATGCCCTACAAACCCAAGTCAAATAATCGTTTCATTTAAATTATACTGGCGCCTGAGTCTACTTTTCAAAAAGCGGACAGCTGCAGGCACGTATCAACAAAAGAGGCACCAAAAACTCCAAACAAACCACGGTATGCTTACACTTTTTCTAGAATAAAGGGAGAAAAATTGGGGCTTTAAAAAAGAAAAGAAAACAGGCAATTAAGACCATAAACAGTGCCATTATCATACTCAGTAGGCCGATTCAAGCAGTATTGGACGTGGTTAGTACTTGCTTGCATTTTTGTGTCTTGAGTTTTGCATTCCTTCTAAAAATATAGTCTGTACTTGGTACTTGGTTTACCCCTGAATATACCTACCTACTAATTATTTGTACTCGCAAATTCAAATCCAGGCTTGGATGCATAAAACTCTTCTCAACCTGAGATTTTTCCACCTTGAGGTAGAGACACGATTCATGAGATCTGTAGTGAGGCCGAGAACATTTTGGGCGATGATTCTCAACAAGAATACTCTAAAGCTGGAGAAATACCAGCGGATTTAGTACCCTCAAAGATTTATGAATAGGAAGATAGCTCTGGAGTTTCCAAACCACATGAAGTAGGATGCTGCACGAGTGTTTCCAATTCATAAATAGCTGTGAATCCAAGTATACTGACGTTTACCTATTTAGTGGAGTCCGATAATCATGCAATTTTAGTGAAAAAAAGAAATGTTTCCCAGTCTCAAAAAATTGACAGACATTGACAAATTGATATTTCCTACCTCCAGCAACCGCCGTTATATAAGTTATTGGCCATTTTGAGAAAAAATTACCATCATAAGCCCGAAAAAAGGGAAATGGCTAAAATAAAAGCGAGACTGCAAGATGCTGCCGGTCCTTTCCCTTCGTTTGAATTTTACAGCCTGAAATCTCGCCACCAATAATTTGCTATATACCTACCTTTCAAGCCCGTCGTCGCCTTGCACAAGTGGCAGTCGACTCTCTCATCTGCGACAAACACCTGTAACTTAGTGACATTGGGTCATTGGTCCCCGGGAAAACCAATTCAGCAGCTTATGGCGCCAGTCTTCTCTATCTTTTACACAGCAACTTTGCTGTTAACGTGTTATTCTCCACTCCCAAAAAGCGCTCAATCTCACATTATGCAGTGCTGTCATTGTGGGCATCTAGCTAGACCACCACTTGTCTTCATTAAGATCACTAGTTTGTTCAATCGCCATATCCTACAGGTACACACTGGGTTCTTGGTAACTTCCACCCATAAGAATTTTATTTATTCCACAACACCTTCTATGATTTATAATCAGAAGGTGATACCAGAAAGCAAGTCCAATGCCGATTAATTATCACCTTTGTTCGCCTCAAATTCTTCTTTAGCCGGAACTGATATGTCAACCCTGTTCTCGAATACAACACTCACTCTATAAATGGAGTTTTCTTCAGGACTCGCGAGGTGTATATATGCCTCAACCAGCTTGAATTGAGTTTATAGGTAAATGTACTGGCCCTGACAATATTCCCCTTATGGTACTAAAGAAAAGTACCTTCACGTAACTTGAATTCTAGTGTGACTGTGCCATTTTTAAACGGTATTATTTTCCCTAAAATCGTGATACGGTATCTCCGTATCCCTTCCAGCCTTGATGCCGGTACCCTCATATAATTAGGCGGTACAATTTACGATTATTTTCGCCATGGTACGCGGTCAAAAAAGGTTGCAGACCACTGAATTGATATTTTTGATTGGTAAAAATACAAATTTTAAGCTTATGTATGTCTGGCTTATAAAGCTTACGATAATAACATTGCTTCTTAAGAAATTTGAACCACGGACCTCTGGGATGGTAATCAAGCGCCTTAACCCCTAGTCTACCAACGACGCTAATTCTTGCTGGGTGATAGTAATAGGGGTTGTTGGAGTCACCTTTTTTCCATTAAGTAGAACAAGTTAATTTCTAAGAGTCCGAGAAAATTTCGAAGTAGTATGTCTGGATGGCATTTTGTTAAACTGCTGATATTCTCGCCTGCTACTACTTATATCACTGTGAATCATATTTATCTCGGCTCGATTTTTCCTTTGTATATTTGCACACATTAGTCCATCAGTGTGTATGATACGTCATGCTTTTTCTGTCAACCTTGTTTTGTGCAATTCCTTGAAATCCTTCAATAACTGTTTTAAAAGACCACAGCAAGAAAATATCCTTAATCAATTAAAAATTGCGGTGTAAAATTTTATTATTTTGAATGTGCCTAAAACTTAAATTCCTTTAAAACTTTAATATGCTCTCAAAGCCATTACATGCGATAAACTTATTATGCGTTAAGTTAAGGCGATTGTTTTTGATTTGGCAAAAACCTAAGCAAGTTAATCAGCTTTGAAGTGAACCTCTGTCAGTTTTCAGCATGAGACTTAAGTTTATCCCCGTATTTAACAAAAGCTCGAAGGGAATTATTGCATCTCTAGTTGAAAGCACATATAATGTGAAGTCAAGCACTTTCAGAATCCTACAATAGTCCTGTAAGCTCTTCGCCTCAATTACAGGACTTGTTTTGGACGAAAACGTGCCCCATCTCAAACTCAATTGCCTCGGTTTCGTACGAACTCTCTAAGTGGAGGGCCTGTGTAGATCCTGTGAGTTCAGTGCTGTGTGGTGCCGTCGAGTTAGCAAGCATTCAGCGGAAGAATGAAATCGTAAGAAATAAAATTTAAAAATCCGATTACGTTGGAAATAAAAAAAAATTCTTTGAAGGACTTTCAGAATTCCCATTCTACAACTTCCTCCTTTAATAAGAGAGAATTTCACTTTCTCTGTCGTTTTGACACAGCGCCAAGGACCTTGCTCGTTGCTCCTGCCAGCTAGCCCGCACATAAGCCTGAAGGCTGAGTCCTGAATCCTGAAGCCGGTACACTTACATAACGCTAGGAAAATCAGAAAGGCCAGAGTCAGCAAAAAGTTGGTCAGGAGGAAATGAGAGAGTCCTTTTTCCATTTCTTTGACAATAGTTAAGGAATTGGAAAGGGAACTTGGAGGACATTTTTTTTTATTCCAGTGTCCTGTCCTCCTGCAAAAATGGAAAGAAAAGCCCATAGGGTAACCCTTATGCCACTTGATGTTATATTTTGAGATCTTGATTTTTTCTTCCTTTTTTGTCCAAAACTCCTTTTCCTTCCCTTGTTCGTCTTTCAGTCCTTTTGCGTGTCCTTTTCATCTTATCGTGATCTTTAACTGAAATACCTTCCTTCTTTTCCAAGTACAATACGTCTTGATGAAGATTCTGACAACTTAGTAATGGGGATAAATTCAGTTGGGGGTGCCTAAGCTTTAAGCTAAAAACTTTTTCATTTTCGATTTTTTTTTTTGCTTTACACTTAAGACTTTCGAATTTTTGATGATTTTTTTCTTAATTCGAGACTCCCCCGGCTTGATTTACAGCCTCGCGTTTCCCATACACTCATGAGTTTTTTTTTGGGAGCTTTATGGGGAAAATCCGATTCAACTTAATTTTTCAGGTGCTCTCCAAGGACTCGGGGGATGTGAACATGATGCTTTGTCTGGTAGGTGGAAGGTATCTTGTAACTTTATTCCTTTGGGATAAATTTCATCTTTAAGAATCAAAACTGAACTAGCGAACTCCATCTTTCTTTTTCTTGCTGCAGTAGTGTGAGTGCGAGGGGATGATTTTTAATGTGTTTTTAGGTGAGTGTTAAAATAATTTTTTAAATATAAAAGGAAAAAATAATAAGTCATAATTTTTTAAGGAAATGACTTCGTTATGGTTTCTGCGGAAATTAAAGGGCACAATAAATTTGTTTGTAAAAACTTCCTTGTTTGTGAAACCGGAAATGAGATGTTTCTGGCGATAAAGGACAAAATTGTTTCTCATAACACTACTGCTCGGTTATGAGTCTTGGCCTCTTATTATCTTGGCAACTACAAGATTCTGTATTTTGGTTATTCCCTTAAAGTAGCGTTAAACTGCGGCTTTTTCTCGTATCTTCTCGTCTACTAGTCTTACCACCAGGACGATTTCCAGAGAAGTTTTCTGACAAAACTGTTTGTGGGATTTGATGTTTTACCATCCTTTTAACCATGTAGCTTTTAAACTATAAAGTAATGAAATTGGGAAACAGGGTATATTAATACAATTAATTATTGTACCACAGTCTCAATGGTCTTTTAATATCTACATTTTTCCTATACAATATTTTTTTTTTTGTAAATATTCAACATGTTCTGTGTATAATGTTTCATAGATGCGCAAAGTAACATAACTTCAGGAGAATTTTTTGTCTCTTTACATACCTCCTTAATAGTAGTATGGCGGTTTTATGCAAATGACTATAATCCCAGAGGCATTGAATCCACTTTGTGACAAGGTCCTTCGTCTTTACAATTCTCCCACCTAGATAATTCTTCTTTTTTATTGTCTTCTCTCTTTGCAAAAAAATCCTTGTGCTTGCTTGGAATTTTTAAAGCCGTGCGTTGTTCATCCAAGCGACGGGTGGAAAGGGTTCTGGTGAGGCTGCTCATGGCAAAATACAATCTAAGGAGGGATCTTGCTCCCAAAATTGTATGCGGTACCAAACAACTGATCGAGTAGCTCTGGCGCCACAATAGGGATATCCCTATGGGCGAATGGAAGCAACGTAAGTTGGAGGAACCATACTGGAATAGCATTATATTAATTTCCAAATCAATGACGACTATATACGAGTAGAACTACGCCATCAAGTAAGGATCTGGACATCGACAACTATGTTGAAATTAAGTTTCGTTCAGCATCCATGTAATCAGGACCCTTATACTAATCCCCGTGGTAAACTTACTGAACTTATGAGAGTTTGACACAACTCATCACTAAATCGATCACCCGTTAGTAAAAATATTACTACTTCAACCAAAACTAACCTAACTAAACATTAGAGTTCGCAGTGCATCAAGAGGAATTTTACTTTGTTCACATTGTTTTCCTTTAACTAGACGAGAAAGATGAAAACAGTCAGCGAATCCATATTACACTCATCTCTGTTCGTCTCGAATTCTTCTTTGTTCGTCACAGCTATGCTACTCCCACCAGGGGTGGCGGAGCGTGTGGGGATGGAAGGAAAAGTGCACACGCACTCTTAATATTTCAGGTACACCTGACAACCCAAAACGTTGAGGAGCGCTATCTCAGGCGCTGGCGACGAAGGAATGTGTGGACGAAGGGACGCACCCAAGCAAAGCTTTTCATACGAAAACTTAATACATATATTATATTAAAGCTCTAACTGTAATAGCCTAAGCTTTTTAAAGCCCACCAGACTAGCAACTAAAAAAATAATTGCCTCAGGGCATACCGAAAGAGGGCTTTCCCCATAGGTTCCCCATGAGAACCCCATGTAGCAAATGAGGAGCATACCGAAAGAGTTTCCTCACGAGCACCGCCCAAAAAAATCAGCGATATATCTGCCTTACGTATTCGGAAAGTTTTTTGAAAAGCCTCACCAGCTCAATTGCGCAAGTTCAAGCAAATTGGCAAACTGAACTTTAAAATAACCCCAAATCGCATACAAATCCCACATATTTAACTGAGCATAAATAAGCCTCAGTATGTTCACCTGGTCTCGAACTGAAGTTGAACGTAAAGGCCTGCTCAAAAGAAAGTAATCAACTGGAATAGTGGAATGCCATGTGCCATTTTGCACATTTGACTTCTGGCGAAAAAGCAACAACATGAACGAACTGAACATGAACTGGACTTAGCCGGTGAAGCCACTTAAGTGGATTGAACTGAACATTATTGAATTGAGGTCGGTGAAGCCGGGGAATTAAGCATTAGTTTATCTTATACAAAGCTTTAGTTTTTATTGTTGCATTGCTTCATATTTCATGCAATTAAGATGGTCACCGAAAAGGGTATCATTTAGAATACTCAAGAGGTCGGTTCTGGTTTGATTGCAGATGCTAAGCAACTTTGGACGTAATTAGTACTCAATCGCGAGACCGTATTGGTAAAATGACTTCTTCTTCTTGGGCTCTACAGCCCAATTCGAGCCTTGGCATCCATCAGCTTCTTCCTCCAGACATCTCTCTCTATTCCGCAACTTGTCTCCAGTTTCTTGTGTTGAGCAGTTTTGCTGCGTCGGCCTTAACATTGCCTTCCCACCTGGGCCGTGATTTGCCAATGGCATGTGTCGAGACTTTACACTCTTTGTATAGATCGTACAATTCGTGATTGTAGCGTATTCTCGATGCATTATCTTCATTGATTGGGCCGTATATCCATAGAACCTTCCTCTCAAATATATCCATCTTCTCTGCGGGTTTCTAGGAGATACTCCATGCTTTAAATCTAAATGTAGCTAATGTACGTATGACGGTTTTGTAAATTCTTATTTTGGTTTTTCTGTGGATGCCTCTGGATGCCATTACTGGTAGAAGTGAGAAGTATGTTCTGCTTGCGGTGGTTTTTTTTTTATGTGAAAGACTAGAGTCTCAGGAAAGGCCCTTTATACTGTTGACAATCTATTTTCTTCTTATAATGCAATGTCAAACAGCAGCTCTAGTCGGGGATGAAGGAACTGCCACAACCTACCCGCGATATTTTTAGTCCACCTACTCCCAACCATTACTATCGCGACTTTGACATCGGGGCATCGAGAAACAACTCGCTGGAGTGTTATGCCTCCTGAAACGAGTTGAATCTCATCAACCAACCGATGTCATGCGCCTTGGTGGAGCGAGGAAGGGCTAGGGAAGGCTATGACAGAAGGAATCAGGAATGTAAAGAGGGAAGAAGAAAGAAGGAAAGTTATGTAGGTGGGAAAGTGGAAAAGGCGAAGGACCGTGGGGCTGGCCGGGATTCGAACCCTGGACCTCTGGGATAGCAGTTAGGCGCCTTACCTCTAGACTACCGAGGTTATTCTTCTTTTTACGTCTATCGTTTCATCGTTGTATTTACTGACTGCGGACCGCTGGTAGTTAAATTCGTTTACCCGTTCGAAGTTATATTCGCCCCAGAGGTGGTGTTTTGATTTCTTCTTCTGATACACATTTCAATAATTTGTCTTAGTACTTTTTCAGTTATCTACTTTATCTACATTGTCAACGTTGTCTACGTGTAGATTAATTGCCCATCAATGCCCAAAAATCTAAAAATTTTGATTTTGCTTCAACGATTTATTAACGGTTGTTTTCAACTATAAACACGACTACAGACGAGCAACTCATTGACAACTAGGCTTAGTTGACAACTGTTTGACTACCCAAGTTGATCGTTTATAGGCCGCTTAATGCATTCGATTCTTCGGTTAACTCGCTTCTTCGCTATAAATTTATCCCACTCTACCTCTTTGTTTCTTTTGCTACTCGACTGTATCTGTATTTTCCACGTGTTAGTAATAACAAGGTTGTACCCTCGTTCCCTTTTGTCCCTTGACAACTTCCTTGAATAATACTCCTCTTCCTTTTGTTAACTGAGCCAGTAATCTTGTTAATTTTAAACTGTTTTGTTACAAACATGACTTGCTTATGCTCTCCGAGGTATATGTGACATTACATAAACTTTAGCTCTATTCAAGCCTCTTATCGTTGTCTATTCGGCTCAAGCTTGTTAAATTCCTCAATCAGTTAATCTATCCCTCAGGCAAAGCCGGCGCTTGTGTTTTTTGCGCCCGGTGTACTATACCATATTGCGCCCCATAAGTTATTCATTTTTGAACGCAGTGAAGGGGAATGGCAAAAGCCACAAACACTCCTTGGATGGAAGAAATAGTGCAATATTCAAGATTGCACCATAAATTGTGTTTCGCATGCAATTTTTATGGGTACTTAATTTTTTATGTTTGCATGTCTCAGCCGAGCCCACGTGGTCGTGGTAAAAGTTTCTCAGCCCAGCTGAGAAGTGCGCCTTCTTCATAAGAAGGGAAACTCTATTATTATTATTATTAATAATGCGTATAACATAAAAAAAGATTACATAGAAAGTTTGACATGGGTCAACATCCAACCAATAAAAATGTGCTAAATAAAGCATTCTAAGTTATCGTTCGTTGAAAAAGTTGGCCCTTGTGGAAACGCATGCGACTATTCGTCAAATTTCAAAAGGGAACGGATGATTACAGTCACTTTTTGTTGGTTGGGCCGTGTGAAACTGGCCATATTAACAAAAAAGAGCAATTCAACAGGAATTCTTGTCAAAAGGATTTTTGTTCTAATCATTTCGTTCATTTACCTCTTTTAAAAATTCTTGGAATAGAATTTAAAAGTGTATATTAACACGGTAAACACAGTGTGTATATTAACACGGTAAACACAATACTGCAACAATTTTTCCTTTTCCTTTTTTATAAAATTTTCAAAGAGTGCTCCAGCGTAGTGTAAATAAATGACATATTTCTTCTTTCTTTAAACTGCTTTAATCCCTCATGGGACATAGGGCGGAAACAGTTGCCCTCCAGCGGACTCTGTTTTGCGCGACAGCTCTTAGCTCCGACCTGGATCTCCCAGTTGTTGCGGCTTCTTCTAGTAGGGTTCTCCTCCACGTTGTTCTAGGTCTTCCTACTCCGGGAACCTTGCGGATTCCAGTCAAGGGCCTGTTTGGCTAGATTTTCGCGTCGCAAGGCAATTCCATTTCCTTCGCCTGATTTGGTCGTCTATCCTTTCTTGGCCGGCACGGCGCCATAGTTCTTCGTTTGAAATTCTATCTTGCCAGCGGATTTTTAGGATACGACGAAGGCATCTGTTTACGAAGACTTGTAGGCGCCCTGTGATGAATTGGGTGACTTTCCATGTTTCGCAACCGTACAAAAGAACTGCCTTAACGTTGGAGTTGAACAGCCGCAATTTGGTGTTGATATCTCCGTTGATCTCCATCTGCGGGACAGGCATGCATATGCGCCATGACATATGTATTTATCTCTCACTTAAATTTTCTTTTTCGAAGTTTTGCTTCTTATTCTCGAAGACGAAGGCCTGTTCCTCCATTATTTGAGTAAAATCTCAAGTAACATTTCTTGAGTAATATTTAATGAAAATCTTGAAATCAGCACGAGGAGAAGTAAAATTTTCCCGGTTTTTCCTACCTGAGAAAGTACAGGGACAGAAAATGCGTAAATTTGTGTGATTTATTGTACCCGTTTTTTTTTTTTTTTTCAAAGTTTTTTAAATTTTTTTAAATTTTAATTTCTGAAAGCCCGGTGAAAGTGCACTCGCACCTATGAAAGCGCCGCCCGTTCCTCAAGATTTCTAACCTATCATATGAACATGATCTTCTATTCTTCAAAAGAAGCTTACTACTTAACATTGTATCATGCCTTGAATAACATGACGGACATGTAGTACGAATGGTGCTTCCTAAGCTTGGTTCTCCCACAAACAAAATAATAAAATAATAAGACATTCTGTGTAAGCTAGCTGCAGCTTTTGAAACATACCCTGCAAGCAAAAATAAATAATAGTATTAATTTCTGTTAGTGAATGGAGATAAACAAATATCGGAATACCCTTGCTTTAAGAAATTTTCTTTATGACCTTGTAAAAAGTACGCAACCTTCACATTCTCTCTACCCACAAAAAATAACATTGTTTATACATTCCCCCTCAAAAAAACACACCTTATTCCCGAAGCAGTAAACATGCTCATCAAAAAACAAAGGCAAGGACACATTACCGCAGATTATTGTTCTGTTAAGGTTTTCTGTTATAGCTTTAAGGAGTAACCAACAACCACAAAGGACCTTTAAATATTCATCGCAAACAACTCCGATAAACTAAGACACCGACTCGAATGAACTTAATTGCTGCCAAACTCATCGACCGGATCCTCTTCAAACATAATTTCCCTAATCACACACTTTATGTACACAAACCACAAAAAGTAATTTTTCCAATATTATCACACAATCACACGAACATGAGCATTTTGCATTTACGTACCAATCGTGGAGGGTTAGTAGTCCTTCTTCTTCTGTTCCGATCCTTCTTGAATGCTTAGCAAAGTGCTCCAACCTAATGTTAACATATTCAACTTTTAATGTAGGGCGCTCGCGGGGGTGGGTGCTGGTGGCTAGGGATGGCTGGGTAGGATCTTCCTTTTTTCGGTGGAAAAGGAGGCAAAAACTTTCTATGCGGGTCAATTTAAAATTCCTATTTTGATCCCAATGTATTCGACCCACCCCCGTTAACTCCAGCCATGTATTTGCTTGTGCCTTTGGTGGATGCTATTGAAAAATTTCCACCAGCAACAACAACGGCAGCAGCGAAGGCAACATCATCAGCAACAAGAATCCTTGCGAGAAGCGAACTTTTTCTTCGCCACTCTCTGGGCGCTGCTGTACGTTTATATTGTATATGCACATCAACGAACACATCGATACAACACCCGGGATATCGGAAGCCATTGAATTTGGGAGTTTTGAATTTTGACGGGGGTGTATACACTGCTATAGATTGAAATTCTTGAGCAGTTGTCCATCTGAAAAGCGCTTCTTAAAGACTTTCTTAATTTCCATCATTCAAGTTACTTTTCCCGCAGACTCGGATGAAATTAAATTCCTTTAACAATTATTTTTATGTAAATCACGGGCCTCGGCTCTGCTCCCTTGAAAACATTTAAATTCATTGATGGTCATTTTTTTTCGGGGGATGTTTTTTTACCTTAAACTGGTCGATGAAAAGCGGAACGATGATGCTGGATCGAGATCGCAACACTCTTCACTTATTTTGGGTTGTATTGTTTTTCTGGGAAGTTTCGAAATATCGTTGACGAACTCAGAAAAAAACTCACCCAAGAACAAAAAAAAACACATCAAAAATAGAAAACAAAAATCCTTACACAAATCGATCCTAAATCGATTCCTTCCTTTGCTCTGTTTTTGCTGCGTTTGTATTACAATGTCCGCCCGAACATGTATGGAATTTCCAATTTTAACACAGATTAAAAATACTTCACTGGAATCCAGCAAGGAAAATCATAGTGACGAAGAAATTCATTGGGGCATAAACATGATTTGTTTTCTTTCATCTCGGTTTCATTTGATTGAAGTGTAATTTGCAGAATGTGCAAATGGTTTCGGACCACTGGCTTCATCCGTGTTGCGAGAAATCCTTAAAATAAAAATGGTCAGCTTAAATGCGAAATAATATTAATATTTATCTTAGAGATGTTGATACATTATCCGGAGCCTGTTTACTGAACAAGAAATTATTTGACAGAAGTGAGACGAACTGATTATTAATATTTTATGCTAAAGATGATTTTTGAAGGGTGCGCTGGATCCAATCTTCTAGACTGAAACGTGCCTCTGATTGCGTTGAATTCCGACATATACATACATGTAACAACAAAAAATAATGACCATAATCATCGCTTTATCAGTGCATGTTGCGAGCAAAAATAAATGCTCGTGTATGAATTTGTATAATTTTGTAGATCGTCGAACTCAAGAAAATCTTGGAAAACATTTTTTATGCTATGGCCTTTACTTTTGAAGATATAAGCAATTTTGATGTTAAAATTGGCCTTTTTTGTGGTTATTTGTTTCTTTTCGACAAAACTCAGGTAATAAAAAAGGACGAAATAGAGCCATTACATTAAGTTTGCTTATAACTTCAAAAGTAAAGGCCGTAGCATAAAACTAGCCCTGACATTATTCATTGGAAATTGTCCAAGCTTCCAATTTTGTAAAAAATTCGTAGCAATATAATATGGATGGCGGGAAAATTTAGTATAAATGGTACATAACCAAGAAAAATCAAGAGCATTACAACAGTTGACCAGACGGGTGCGGGGGTGCCGAAATGTAGGTTTAAGGGTGCAACGTGTTTTTTACTATTTCTGATCAAAGTAGGTAGACCTCTCGAAAAACGTTCACGTTCACTTTCATTCAAACCATTTTTCGACATTACATTAAAAAAATTGAAAAAACGTTAAAATCCGGTATTTTATTTATCATTTTTAGCTTTTTAAAAAAAAAAGCTTATACGGAGACTCTGTCCGTCTGTCTGTCCGTCTGAAGCCTACTTTCATCTCTGAAAGTACTGTCGCTACAGACTTGGGCCATATCTCAAAATGTAGCTCTTGGTCAAAAGACCAAAAACTGAGCAAATGGTCTGGAAATTTCAACCAGAAGTATATTTGAACAACAAAAAAGAGATTTCTAATAAAGTCCATATATCGGTAGCCTAGAGGTAAGGCGCTGGAGTCCTATCCCAGGGGAATCAAGTTCAATCCCCGGCCGCAAAATGGTGAAATACAATTTTTTTTTACTTCGGTGTAACATGTTTTGATTATATTTCTCACTAAATTATATTATTTAGTAATGATACTCAGGAGAACATAAACATTTATTTAATTAAAAGTGCAAAAAAATCATTTTCTTGAGTTTTTATGGCTCTTCGGCGGCTTTATAAATCATTAAGAAATTTCGCGGAAATAATATTTAGTATTTATTTGTTTATATGAATATTTTATATGCTGTTCATTTTATTATAGTTTATAGTCATGTAGGTGGTGCAGTAGACCAAAACAAAAATTCAGTTTTATCGAACTTCGCTGTGGATTTGTCACAAAAAATATGTATGATTTAAACGAAACATTTGGTAGGTTTAAAACGAAAAGTAGATATCTAATTTTTACCAGGGCATATAAACGCTTACTGAAATGAATGAAAATTTATAAATTTAATTGCACGAACGATGTATTTAAGACCGTCCTTATAGTCCATCAATATAAGGAAGTGATTTTTCTCAGAATTTTTAATATTTTACAAAAATTTTACAAACGATTTGCCCCAAATCTAAAAATTTTTGCAGCCCTTTGTTTAAAAGCATATTTTTAAGTTTTTATTAACTAAATTTGTATGTATCTCTTCAGAATAACAAAACAAAAGTGGGATGTTGTGCCTAGAGACTAGCCACTAATTACGCTTTTTCTTGGTATTCTTTCTATTGAATAACACTTCAGACTGGATGACAATATATTAAGTGGAGATTGTGAAGAATCGCGAAAACATTCAAACAAATAACTTGGAAAACTAACGCAACTTACATGGAGATGCTGCTGAAAGAATTATACAATAATTACCCGCCAAGAATTTGAAAGAATTGATATATTTTAATTGCACCCCATCTATGACAAAGAATAGTGAACACCATCTATGGCAATATTACATTACTCTTCGTTTTACCTATGATTATCAATTTCCATAAAATATACAAAAAAGCATTTCATAAATAATAGAAAATCTGTTGTCATAATTCAGTCGTTTACTTCCTTCGAAACTTTATACATATCTTGCATTGGAATGTACCTTTTTACGTAAGAATGAATAAATATGTTTATTGCCACATTCCCACAAGTTAGCGTTTGGAGTAATGGGAAGGCGCCAGATCGGGGTGCGAAAGGACCAAGGTTCGATTCTTGGTGGTGAGCATGCTCTTTTTTTTTTAACTATGATGATTTTTGTAGTGTTTGTTAAATACTTTGTTAAGTTTTAGACTACGCAAAGTCTCACAACTTATAACCTACATAAGCCTTTAACAAAAACTTTTCAAGATTAATTATACCGGGTGTTTTTTTTAAAACTTGAGGTATATAGCGTTGTTCAGTGTAATACTTATGAATCTCCATGGCCAAACTAGGATACAGCATATGACAATAATTAAATCAATGCAACGTGAAATAAAAGTTTTAGTTAAGAACGGATTTGGCTTATTTAGCTTATTATAGATTGAGTTATAACTCACAATTGAATATGTACCAAAGGTTTTAATTAGTCGCCGCTTTGAGATTTTACCATCAACGCAGGCTTAGTTTATTATACTACCACAAAAACATCATAGCTAAAAAAAAGTTTGCGGCCATCACCAAGAATCGAACCCTGGTCCTTTCTCACCCCGATCTAGCGCTTTCCCATTACTCCAAACGCTAACTTGTAGGAATGTGGCAATAAACATATTTATTCATGCTTACGTAAAAAGGTACATTCCAATGCAAGATATGTATAAAGTTTCGAAGGAAGTAAACAACTGAATTATGACAACAGATTTTCTATTATTTATGAAATGCTTTTTTGTATATTTTATGGAAATTGATAATCATAGGTAAAACGAAGAGTAATGTAATATTGCCATAGATGGTGTTCACTATTCTTTGTCATAGATGGGGTGCAATTAAAATATATCAATTCTTTCAAATTCTTGGCGGGTAATTATTGGTGTTGGTCTCATTGCGAAGTGGGGGTACTTGTGTGCGTGCACGTGCATATGCTATGGATAAACAGGTGCCTGTGTTTTTCATTAGATGTTCTACATTTAAAGAAAAGTGAAGTGCGTGCGTGATTTTTTCTTTAAAAATAAAAAAAAGTTAAATTGAAGTGTAAATTAATACAAAAGGTGCGGTAAGCCGAATTTTTCACAATTATGTATGTTTAAGTAAAATAATACACCTAATTCTGTTGTGCAAAGTGCATCACATATTAGATTTGCCTCCAATCCAAAGAAAAATGTTTAGATTCGTTTTATATAGTGTGTGTGTGATGTTTTTTTTTTTTTTTTTCAATTTGACACATTCGAATTATTGGCCTCGATTCCCAGATCCGGCGGGTCGGAAGTGAGTGCGGATTTGAGACTTTGCGATTCTCAAATTCGCAGTCGTGGATTCAATTAAATCAAAAATTCGGAGTGATGACTCACACGCTAATGAAATACCCGATGTCGGATTCGCGGATGTCGGATTATCTTAGGCGCATTTGTGGTTTCAAATCCGCAGACAATTTGTTGCGGATCACACTTTTACAGCGCGGAAAATGTCAAAAAGAAATTTGCGGTTGCGGATTTGAGAATCGCAAAGTGTGAAATCCGCACTCACTTCCACCCGCCGGATCTGGGAATCGAGGTCATTATTTTGTTTTTCCATAATTTTTGAGTAATTGTTTTGGGCAGAAAATAGCCGAAACTGCAAGCGTTTGTGCTCGATGCGTAAAAACTGAACTGACTGGTTGGCCATCTAACTAACAACCGGAAAAACTTTATGCTAAGGCATCGGACGTACACTTACAGTAGAGGTATATGTAGCTACACTAAAATTTTTCTTAGGACCACGGTCCTACATTAGAACGTCCTTGGGTTCGTTCATTGGTCAAATATGTTATATAATTCTTTCAGCAGCATCTACTTGAAAGATGCGTTAGTTTTTCAAGTTATTTGTTGGATTGTTTTCGTGAATCTTCACAATCTCCACTTAATATATTGTCATCCAGTCTGAAGTGTTATTCAACAGAAAGAATACCATGAAAAAGCGTAATAAGTGGCTAGTCTCTAGGCACAACATCCCACTAGTTAGTTAGTTGTGTGAAAATGTACATTTTCATGTTTGGAAAACCCGCATTTTTTTTTAAAGCGATTGATTGTCTACTTTTTTTTATGAATTTAATTTAAAAAATGACCCTATTTTACTTTCAATCAAAAAATTTGGCGAAAAAATTTTTGATTTTTGAAATTTTTCAGAAGGCTTTTTTTCGTTGAAACCTGGTGTAAAAAAGTTATAGTGTCACAATGGAAAATATTGATAAAAATTCGAAAAAACCAAAAACATGTTTTATCAAATATCGATTTTTCGTAGATTTTGCCGATGTCAAAGGACGAGGAAAGAATTACAACTTTTACATTTAATGTTTTTTGATCAGAGGTTTACTTTGAAACACGTTTCACCCCCAAAACCCAAATTATGGCATCCCCCACCCTCATCAACATGTTGAGCAATGTATAAATTCATAGTCCAGTCAAAATAAAAATTGGAAATTCGTAGAACCCTTAAAAACATCATCCCCACCCCCTCTTCTTCTTCTTCTTTGATCCGTTAGCTGGATATCCGAGCGGGACGTCCCCGCAGCGGACACACTGCTGTCGGTGCTGCTTTAAAAAATGCGGTTTCATGCCTAGTTTTTTCGGTTTCCCGATTCTGGTGAATTCGGCAGGTCGACCACCCTCCTTGGGACCAGATGACGATGGAGTTCTCCGCCCCTCAAACCCTATATGATATTCTCATCTCTTACGTGGATCATATCCTAAGTATGATGAGCACTAGTGATTAGCTACTTCCTCTAGGGGACTTTATTTTACCC
The DNA here is from genome assembly GCA_949987705.1 of Thereva unica. Taxonomy (NCBI): domain Eukaryota; kingdom Metazoa; phylum Arthropoda; class Insecta; order Diptera; family Therevidae; genus Thereva; species Thereva unica. Next base: position 94,467,229 of record OX465282.1, read on the forward strand.
TATATTCAATGGGTATAACGAAGATGACAAAATCACGATAACTAGCTCCCTGAAAGCAGCCTTAATTTAAGGAATCCTGCTTTCTCAACCCCTTATTTTCACTTGGCTTGAATCAAATGAGCGGTGTGCTAAATTATTCGGGAGGCAATTGGATCTTATATTCTTTACTAACTCAGTCAACATAATTGTTGAACCCAGTCCCTTAGTCATGACGTCTGTTGACAATTACTATCCTCCTCTACTGCTTAATTATTGTTTCAGTTCAGAGTGTTCAACGCTCCAATTCAACGGTGTACAACCCGTGGCTACAAGCGTCAGCAAGTACGCGGTGAACACAATTAGGCAAACCAATTTTTACTTACACTCAGCAACTAGGAAGTTGCGACATGTTGTGACCGGCAATAATACCCGGGTTCATCGTTTTCATCAACCATTGTCTACCATCGTTGGAGTCAGTGAGTACTACGCCGCCGCGATATCAACAAGATCCGACTATAAATTATATATTCATATATCTTATTAAATTCATTGCAAAGTAAGTAAGTTTAAATAGTTAAAAGGAAAGTGTAATCGACGATTCATTAAAGTGTTTTTAATATCTTGAGCTTAAATATTTTATCTTGTAGTTCCTTCACGCGAGTGAGTGCACCACCCTAAAGCAAGGCCAAACGGGAAGAATAAAGGGGCAACAAAACACAGAGAATAATCCTTGTCCGGAGGTTTTAACTCATTCCTTTAACTTTAAAAAGGCTAACTTTAGTGAGCTGTCATCTAAACTTGCCCTGATAGATTTCAACAACTTACTTTCCGCAAATGATTTGGATGACGATGTGGCACGGTTTTATGATGTACTATATGAAGCCTTTGTCTCTTACGTACCTTATGAGCCCTAAAAATTGCCCGGTTCATCTCATCCTTGGTTCAGAAATGAACTCGAGCATTTGAAAAATCAGAAGAATAGACTCTGAAAAACCTATTTAAAGAGAAACGACTCTTCGAGTGACAATTTATTTTATCAAATGCTGTAACAGATTTAGTTCACTCCCTTTTGCTCTCTATAGAGAGCTCCATGCTAGAGAATCCTAGAAACTTCTTTAAAGTAAACTCTAAGAAAAAAGTGGATAACTACCCTAATACTATGCAGCACACGAACTGGTCTAGCTGTGAGTCGTTTGAGATTTGCAACATGTTTCCATCATTCATTCATTAATCTTTCACACCTTCTGACTTTCAGCCTAATGACTAATTCTCGTCACATTATTTCTAACCGAGAGGCTAGTTTTTTTATCTCTCTCAATGACGCACGGCGACTCGTTCATAATTCCTATTCACAAAGGTGGTAGCAAAAACGAAATACTGAATTATAGACCAGTTACGAAGTTGTCTGTTATACCGAAACTTTTTGAATCAATTATCTATTGTACAATCGTTGCTATCTGCAAGAGGCTGGTCTCAACGAATCAACATGGTTTTCTTGCAGCTCGTTCCACTACCACCAATCTTCTTGAGTTCACTTCTTATGCGGTCGTGAGCTTCGTTTCTGGTTGTCAAACTGATTGTGTTTATACTGACTTTAGTAAAGCATTTGACAAGCTCTCCCATTCCATTAAAATTCAAAAATTAGGAATGTTAGGCTTTCCGCAAGCCCTGCTAGTATTGTTCCTGTCTTACTTAGATGACAGGACCTACCAAGTTCTTTTTCGTGGATCCAAAGCAGTAACCAACCAGAAGCGTAATTTGGTGTCTGTCAAGGAAGTCATCTTGGTCCTCTTCTCTTTATTCTATCACTTGATGACATTGTTGCTAAGACAATGTCGAATATTGATTTACGCTGATGACATGAAATTGTACCGTCACATAAATAGTATTGAGGATTGCAAACTTTTGCAAGTCGACCTTGATAACTTTTACTCTTGGTGTGCTAACAACAACCTGGTTCTTAATATTAGTAAATGTGAAGTCATGACTTTTAGTAGGAGACGTGGTCCTATATTTTTAACTACACCTTTTCTAATGAGGGTATCCCTCGTGTTAATTTTGTTAAAGATCTCGGGATTGGATTTGATAGTAAGCTGGAGTTTTCCACTCACATCAACTATATCTGTTCCAGAGGTAGTTTAGTCCTGGGTTTAATAAAAAGTTGGTCCAAAGAATTTAACAACCCCTTGATCACTAAACACCTTTACATTTCTCTTGTCAGACCATTACTCGAATCGTCCCAGGTTTGGTCTCCTCACTACAATTCGCATGCTAGAACTATTGAATCAGTTCAACGAAGGTTTGTTCGATTCACACTGAATTATTTTCCTTGAGAAAACCCATTTGTTCTTCCACCTTATGAATCCCGGCTTAAGTTACTCAACTTAAGCTCTCTTCACAAGCGTCGTGAGGTGGCCGATGTTGTATTGCTTGATCAGCTTCTTAATGGAAGAGTCAACTCAGCATTTCTAAGTCGCCGTGCGTCGTTTAGAGAGAGTCGTTATCATCTGAGAGGACCATCTCTTATTTACAAATCAACTCGTCTAACACGAATTACGGCAGATTTGAACCTGTCAATCGCATGTTCATTAACGTGAACCTCAATATTAATGTCTTTAGCGTGAGCATTAGTAAAGAAGTCCTTAAAAGGAGTCTTTTTAATCTCTAATTTGGATGTTTTTAATTTTATAATTTTATGTTTGCATGATTAGTTGCGAGTCTCATCTCAGCGCTTGATTGAGCTGAGTAGGTTGATATTTCTTCACCCAGCTGAGAAATTCGCCTTCTGTGTCAGATGGTTTGACTCTATTAAAAATAATAAATGTGGTATAAGTATTTCCAAAACACATTCTATGGAAGGAATAAAAGAAGTCCTTCCCCACTAGTGATGAGCAACAATGTTGTTGTTCTTGCAGTCTTGTCTTGTTCTTGCCCATTTAGCAAGGCCAAGAACAAGACTTAGTTATGCTTTCAAGAACAAGAACAAGACAGACTGAACAAGAACAAGATAAGACCAAGACTAGATTAGTCACCGTGTTAATGTAATGTCTTTTTTGTACTGAGTGGAAGTACTGGACTACTTCTGCAGAATGACTTCTAGAAGTGTTTTTTCAAGTACTACTTCCCTTCCCTACTGGTTCTATTTGTTTAAAAACACAAATAACTGGCTCATATATACAGTCGCAATGCTGCCTGTATTACGAGTGCCAAATCAAGGAGGATGTTGGAAGAAGCGAAAGCCAATAACAGACTATTGACGAAAACCAATAACTTCGTTCCTTTTCTAATTAAATAGAGTACATACACGTAGTTACCCATTTTAGGCTTATTTTTAATTATTGTTCACTAACTATCGTTTGATATTAAAATTGAATTAAACTGTATTTTTAGGAATGATCTATTTAATATTGGTTATGAAGCGCTAAAATAATTTTGTTTCTAATAATGTTAATATCTTCATTCTGAATATCTAAAGTTTCTCCTTAATTTTCATTTCTAAGAATCTCCGAACTTCCAGGTTAAGTTTTAATCTAATTGAAAAATTCTGTGCTCCTTTTCTATTTAACTTCTTAGTATTAAAAAGTCTTAATGTTCCTTATGCTATTAAAAACAATAATTATTTTTGCATCATTTTAATATTGAATGTTCATTAATTTATTAAGATTAATCTGTTTTAATGTGAATAGTCAAAATCCTATAATTAAATTAAAAGGCACTGAATTTTAATTCTTACTACAACGATTCATTATGATAACCACTTTCAATGAATTTGTTTGCTGCAGTATTTCTTCTTATATATTCGTACATACCTGAAATAGAAAGAAAAAGTTTCTCATTAAAGGTTTATTGTTATTTAGAGTTAAAAAAAAACAATGTTTCTATAAAAATGGTAAAACTGCAATAAAAACCAGAATTAACAGCAAAAGCCTCTCAATCCTTACTAATATTATAAATGCGAAAGTAACTCTGTCTGTCTGTCTGTCTGTCTGTCTGTCTGTCTGTCTGTCTGTATGTTACGCTTTCACGCCTAAACCGCTGGACCGATTTTGATGAAATTTGCAACAGACATAGTTTAGACCTTGGAGACGGACATAGGGTATTTTTTTTTGGAGGAAAAAGGGTTGAAGGGGGTGAAATGGTGTTCAATAAGTTGTAAGGGGATTTATTTTCTTTACTTTTTTTCTATTGTATAAAAAGTAACTGACTGAAAGACAACGCACAACCTAAACCGCTAGAGCTAAAGGGCTGAAATTTTTGACAGTGCATCCCTAGCGATTTTTCGAAATTCATCCCCTAAGGGGGTGAAATGGGTTTTTTCCAAAACCGCTTAAGCTATAAGGCTGAAATTTTGACAGTACATCCCTATAATGATGTGGACATCCACTAAGAAGCGATTTTTCGGAATTCATCCCCTAAAGGGGTGAAATGGGGTTTTTCCAAACCGCTATAGCTATAGGGCTGAAATTTTGACAGTGCATCCCTATAATGGCGTGGACATCCAGTATAAAGCGATTTTTCGAAATTCATCTCCTAAGGAGGTGAAATGGGGTTTTTCCAAACCGCTATAGATATAGGGCTGAAATTTTGACAGTGCATCCCTATAATGGCGTGGACATCTACTATAAAGCGATTTTTCGAAATTCATCCCCTAAGGGGGTGAAATGGGGTTTTCCCAAACCGCTATAGATATAGGGCTGAAATTTTGACAGTGCATCCCTATTATGGCGTGGACATCCAGTATAAAGCGATTTTTCGAAATTCATCTCCTAAGGGGGTGAAATGGGGTTTTTCCAAACAGCTATAGATATAGGGCTGAAATTTTGACAGTGCATCCCTATAATGGCGTGGACATCTACTATAAAGCGATTTTTCGAAATTCATCCCCTAATGGGGTGAAATGGGGTTTCCCAAACCGCTATAGATATAGGGCTGAAATTTTGACAGTGCATCCCTATAATGGCGTGGACATCCACTATAGAGCGACTTTTCGAAATTCATCCCCTAAGGGGGTGAAATAGGGTTTACCCAAACCGCTAAAGCTATAGGGCTGTAATTTTGACAGTGCATCCCTATAATGGCGTGGTCTTCCACTATTAAAGCGATTTTTCGAAATTCATCCCCTAAGGGAGTGAAATGGGGTTTACCCAAACCGCTGGAGCTATAGGGCTGAAATTTTGACAGTGCATCCCAATAATGATGTGGACATCCACTAAGAAGCGATTTTTCGGAATTCATCCCCTAAGGGGGTGAAATGGGGTTTTTCCAAACCGCTAAATTTATAGGGCTGAAATTTTGACAGTGCATCCCTATAATGGCGTGGACATCCACTAAGAAGTGATTTTTCGAAATTCATCCCCTAAGGGGGTGAAATGGGGTTTTTCCAAACCGCTATAGATATAGGGCTGAAATTTTGACAGTGCATCCCTATAGTGATGTGGACATCCACTAAGAAGCGATTTTTCGGAATTCATCTCCTAAGGGGGTGAAATGGGGTTTTTCCAACCCGTATAGATATAGGGCTGAAATTTTGACAGTGCATCCCTATAATGGCGTGGTCTTCCACTTTAAAGCGATTTTTCGAAATTCATCCCCTAAGGGGGTGAAATGGGGTTTTCCCAAACCGCTATAGATATAGGGCTGAAATTTTGACAGTGCATCCCTATAATGGCGTGGACATCCACTATAGAGCGACTTTTCGAAATTCATCCCCTAAGGGGGTGAAATAGGGTTTACCCAAACCGCTAAAGCTATAGGGCTGTAATTTTGACAGTGCTTCCCTATAATGGCGTGGTCTTCCACTATTAAAGCAATTTTTCGAAATTCATCCCCTAAGGGAGTGAAATGGGGTTTACCCAAACCGCTGGAGCTATAGGGCTGAAATTTTGACAGTGCATCCCTATAGTGATGTGGACATCCACTAAGAAGCGATTTTTCGGAATTCATCCCCTAAGGGGGTGAAATGGGGTTTTTCCAAACCGCTAAATTTATAGGGCTGAAATTTCGACAGTGCATCGCTATAATGGCGTGGACATCCACTAAGAAGTGATTTTTCGAAATTCATTCCCTAAGGGGGTGAAATGGGGTTTTTCCAAACCGCTATAGATATAGGGCTGAAATTTTGACAGTGCATCCCTATAGTGATGTGGACATCCACTAAGAAGCGATTTTTCGGAATTCATCCCCTAAGGGGGTGAAATGAGGTTTTTCCAAACCGCTAAATTTATAGGGCTGAAATTTAACAGTGCATCCCTATAATAGCGTGGACATCCACTAAGAAGCGATTTTTCGAAATTCATACCCTAAGGGGGTGAAATGGGGTTTTTCCAAACCGCTATAGATATAGGGCTGAAATTTTGACAGTGCATCCCTATAATGCCGTGGACATCCACTATAGAGCGACTTTTCGAAATTCATCCCCTAAGGGGGTGAAATAGGGTTTACCCAAACCGCTGAAGCTATAGGGCGGTAATTTTGACAGTGCATCCCTATAATGGCGTGGACATTCACTTAGGAGCGATTTTTTGAAATTTATCCCCTAAGGGGGTTAAATGGGGTTAACCCAAACCGCTGGAGCTGGCTTTAATTTTGACAGTGCATCTCTATAATGACGTGGACATTCACTAAGAAGCAATTTTTCGAAATTCATCCCCTAACGCAGTGAAATGGGGGACATAAACATGCCAATCTCTGCTTCAAAACTTGCAGATTTGTTGAGCAGAGGTGATATACGCAGCAATTTGTTTACCATATTTATTAAAAAAATGCACTATAATAAACCCTTTTAGGGATAATGACAGCTGACTTTTTTGTTTGTTTTTTTTTTTTTGTAGTAAAACATTGCACATAATAAACAGTTTTTATTTAAAGGCGTTGCAAGGCACGCGGGTTTTATGCTAGTAAATTTATATAAAAAAAAATACGGAAACACTCAAAATAAAATTTACAACCCTCCTAGAATCACAAATCAGAAATGAAATTGAATCCAATTTTGACCATCATTCAGCACTAAAATGCCCAAGATTAAGTAGAAAGCGTTGTTCATACGTCGAGTACCCGACTTCAAGCAAAGCATCGGAGGCAATCTCCCAAAGTAGAAGCCCCATACAAGCCAACTGGGTTATAAGATGGTTGCCCTAAAAATATATAAATTCCGGATAAAATCCACAGGGGTGAATTCATTAGAAGCAAAGTACTGAAGTATGTAGCATCGTGTCAATTTCTGGCTTAGTTCATCAACCATTAACGAGTTTGGTGGAAAACTCGAAAACTTTCTCTACTAGTCCCTAGGATCTGGGTCCGTTCGGCCCCTTTCGATCATTTCATATAAATCAGTATATCCTCGCCTTCCACAAAGTACGCGCCGCAGGTTTATGCGTCTTGCCTCCACAAAAAAAAAGTTTGCTTTTACTTATTTTATTTTATTTATTTTTTTCCTGGGGCAGAATGTTTATGGCATATTATCCCTCAATATAACATTAAATGGGCAAAAGCCCCAGATATAAAATATCAATCACTTATTAGTAAAAGGAAGAAGCTCCCACAACGTGGAATCTCCGATGGTAGAAAAAGTTGCCAAGTGTATCAGAGGGGAGGACAGGTAAAACTGCTTAGGAGTGCAGTTTTTTACCTGGGGTTTGATTAGCCACGCAACCATGAAATTTCGATTTTCTGACTTGGGTTCATTGCGATTCGATGCCGTTTTATTCCTTATTGAACTAAAAAAAAAACAACAAGGATCAACAACAGGTTTTTATTTAAGTTTTGCTGAAGATTTTGTGTCACTTGATCGTAGATTTAGTGTGGGGAAAGGAAATTTTAGAGGAAATGACTAATTTTGGTAGAATCGTAAACTATCCAGCTTTAGGCATTTTATGTCAGGATTCTTCTTAAATAGTGCTTCAGTCATTGGCGTAGTTAGTATTTCCCTCTGGGGGTTGCACCCGGTCAATATTAGTTCACATTTCACAATCAGTTGCTCAGCTAGAATGGAACTAAAAGTACATATGTATCTTCTCCTACCACAGAAATTTATTTTTATTTCAGCATAGACGGACTTCGATTTTGTCCTTTGAATGCGCATAAATAGGAACAAAACACTCAATCAACGCATAGCAAATGAATGGGACCTGAAATGTTCTTCCCCCAAAAATTGCCCAATCTCACTGCATTTCTCCTATCAAAATCATGCACAACAATCTTATACCAATTTAGCACTATTAACACGTTGAATGCCACGGTAATTTTACATAGTTTTCCTGTCTGGCCAATATAAGTTTTTCATTATGCGGTGCATATTTTGGGGAAATATTATTTACAACAGACAAGTTAATTGGTGACATCATTCGTGACGCATTTATTTTATTGAGGTCACCGGTGACCCCCACGGCCAGGGCCGCCACATAGCCTTTTTTTAATTTGGAAAAACCAAACTTAGGAATCACTCTTTGGATTACGTACTACTACCTTGCAGGGCTTAAGGCTAAAATATGATTTGGGCTGCTTAAGGGGGTAGACTACAGTAAAATTTTCAAAAAATTCATTTCTTTTTTTTTGCTTTAAATTTGAAATCAGCCACCTCGAAAACCACCGAGTTAGAAATTTCATCACAAAATAATCAAGATTTCACGTTTTGGCCAGAAATTTGGGACTCTGTCCCACAGTGCAATGTTCAAACGCGTTTTTCTCGAAACGATGTTTTTCAAAACGGTGTACATGATATCTCAAGATCTAATCAACGAATTGACTTGAAATTTGACACACTTCTTTTATGGATGAGTGCCTCTGGCGTCACGTAGGATATTGTCAATATCTTGCTTTGTTCAATAACACTGCGTTACACGATTTTGGTACCCTCTTAACTGCTAGCTGGAATAAATAGGTAATGAGTCATAGATTAAATGTTCCAAACATATGTGGCATCCATCACGTCTAGTTTTCGAGGTAGGTGGTCTAGTTACGAAGTACGGATTTTATTAGATTTCTTTTAAATAGTTCATTTGTTAGGGGTTTTGACCTCTAACTAAATGTTAACTCACGAAATTTAAAAAAAAAATAGTTTTTCGTGAGTAAAATATGTTAAAAAAAAGTTTCGTAAAATTGGTTGTACGCTACCCCTAAAATTACCCCCTAAAAACAGAAAATTCTGTTTTTGGCTAATATCTCCTAAACGGCAGGTCCTACCACAAAATATTATTTACAAAGTTTGTAGATCATGCGATTATCTACAAAAAATGGTATTATGCATTTTCCCGTATGAATGACCGTTCATGAGATATCGCCGTTTTAAAGATTTGAGATACTTATGTCCCCCTAATTCGCAACTTGTATAGGTAATCAGATGTTCGCTATATCCTCTTTTGGACCACGTGGCTAATATTTTCAGGGGTGATTCCTGGTTAGTTTTGGAGAAAAAAATTGTTCTAGAGAGGGGGCTAACCCCACTATCCACTATGATACAGGGTGTGGTAGGGCCTGCCGTTTAGGAGATATTAGCCAAAAACAGAATTTTCTGTTTTTAGGGGGTTATTTTAGGGGTAACGTATAACCAATTTTACGAAACTTTTTTTTAACATATTTTACTCACTAAAAACTATTTTTTTTAAAAAAATTTCGTGAGTTAACATTTAGTTAGAGGTCAAAACCCCTAACAAATGAACTATTTAAAAGAAATCTAATAAAATCCGTACTTCGTAACTAGACCACCTACCTCGAAAACTAGACGTGATGGATACCACATATGTTTGGAACATTTAATCTATGACTCATTACCTATTTATTCCAGCTAGCAGTTAAGAGGGTACTCAATTTTTTTTTTCATTTGTAACGCAGTGTAATTATTAACAATCATAACATGAAATTTGTGCCGAAAAAACGTATTTGCACAAATTTCATGTTATGATTGTTAATAATTATTGAACAAAGCAAGATATTGACAAAATCCTACGTGACGCCAGAGGCACTCATCCATAAAAGAAGTGTGTCAAATTTCAAGTCAATTCGTTGATTAGATCTTGAGATATCATGTACACCGTTTTGAAAAACATCGTTTCGAGAAAAACGTGTTTGAACATTGCACTGTGGGACAGAGTCCCAAATTTCTGGCCAAAACGTGAAATCTTGATTATTTTGTGATGAAATTTCTAACTCGGTGGTTTTCGAGGTGGCTGATTTCAAATTTAAAGCAAAAAAAAAAGAAATGAATTTTTTGAAAATTTTACTGTAGTCTACCCCCTTAAAGGAGATTGAAATCCCAACAAATCTTTTACTTAAAAAAATATTGGTTAGGTTTAAATCTGTACGTCTGTACAGGTACGTTTGTCCAAGCCAGAATTCGTTTGTCCAGGCACATATTCGTTTGTCCATGCCAGTTTACGAATTACATTTGTCCATGCCAGAATTCGTTTGTCCATGCCTGAATTCGTTTGTCCATGGACAGAAATCGTTTGTCCATGTCGAATCTGTGCATGGACAAACGATTTCTGTCCATGGACAAACGAATTCAGGCATGGACAAACGAATTCTGGCATGGACAAACGTAATTCGTAAACTTGGACAAACGTTCTATGTGGTTAAAAATTTTTTTTTGCTAAGTTGGGGTGCTGGTTGAAAAAATTTGCAAAAATTTTTTTTGCTTATAACTTGTTAACGGTGCGTAGACAAAAAAAACTTTTGCTTGGACAAACTTGGACAAACGATGGACAAACGTATGAAAAAAAAATTTCCAAAATTTGCATTTGGTGTTGCCAACTTCACAGACCTCTGAGAGTCGACTCAAGTCTCATAGCAGATGCTCTACCACCAATTCTAGAACTATCATGAAATACCTGAGGGAAGGTATGGTCAAAAAAGGACTTAACAAAATGCGACAACTAGTCATTCAGTCGATTGAACGCTTCTGCATAGACCATATTAACTCCTTGAGAATCATAGTGGAGCAGTCTTTTGAATTATGATCCACCTTTTACTTTGCTTTTATAGACTACAAGAAATCGTATATGGCAGCACTACGTCAAGGTGGATTTCCGAACAAAATAATACAATTGATCATAGATCTATATAACAGTTCCAAGGGCAGAGTTCTGCATAATGTTAGGAGTACGACAAGGATTCCCACTTTGGCACTACCCTATCTTATAGTAACAAACGACACCCATGCCAGCACTTTAGTGAATCGAAAATTCCAAATGACAACCCTTATTTTTTATTGCGGATTATGATTCTAAAAAGAGAAATATCAAACTTTTGTCCAAATTTTTTTTGTCCCAAGCCTACTGGCACCCTCAAATGAATGATTTTTGGGGAATATGTTTGATTTTTGAGGGTGATCGGATAAAAAAATATAGTCCATGGAAATGGTACTTTAACATTGCAAAAATGCAGGACATTTGACATTTCTTTGAATAATAACATGTATTAGTTATAGTTACTCCAATTTTTTAAAATAATTTGTATTAGGGCTGCACAAAAACGTGCTTCATTCTGTTGTGATAACTATGATGATGTACCGTTTCGGAGATATAGGGGGAAAACCATTTGCACACGTTTTCCAAGATGGCGGCCAAATGAGGGGAAGGGGGGTTAGAATCCCGAAAACTCAAACTTAAGCTCCCACTGACCCCCCCTACACATCCCAAAAATAAAACCTTGTCCTGCATTTTTGCAATGTTAAAGTACCATTTCCATGGACTAATATCCGAGGCTGCATTTTAAATTTTAGATTCACCCCACCCCCAAGAGTGTGGGTGGAGGAGGGGGTGAGTTTTGTGTGCAATCCATTCCACCCTCCAAGTTGAGCAACTTTTGTTCGAAACTTTTTTAACGTAAACCTACCATTCAGGTAATATCGGACCGTTGCCGAACTTTCGCCGCACCCGGTATAAATAAAAATATTTCCGTTTCCTTATTGCATTAATTTCTTTACACCATTTCAGTAGTCATGATAAATAGAAAAATTTAAAATTATTGAACATTTACTCTGTGCTTCTACAAATCTTGGCTTCGCCCGTCACCCGTGACCCCCACGGCGCTACGAACAAACTCAGTGCCGGTCCCCGATGACTCCCACGGCATTCAACGTGTTAATAAAGGTCTTGAAACGTGGGTCAATAATTTCTTTATATTACAGAGTTGGAAACAAGACTCTGTTCGATGTTGTTATTAAATATATAAATTTTTATCCTTCTGCTGAAGTATATGTAGATGTCGAACCAAACATATCACTGAATTTGCTTCTAAAAATAAACAATTTACCATAAACCACCGCAGTGCAACGAAACTTTGCAAATGTGGCAAAGTGATTCCTATGCAAACATTTTTGGTGATAGATTTTCTCAATATTTATCAACCAACTTTTGGTGGCGTCCTCCATCTAACGGACCTTTGAGATGCACAACCACACATACAAATATGTATATATCACAAATTTCCTGTTTATTATTAGTAGTATTTCTTGCACCATCTCTCAACCCTCCGAAAGCAATCCCTCACTCTTTCGACACAAAAATATTTATTCATCAATTTGGACGAAATTTTCTCAAAGTCATGGCAACGTAACAGCCACCACAAGAAGGTGACTAGCCTTTCCGTAAAACATCAACTTTTTCGTAGAGAACCATTCATGGTGAACATCACTTTAATATATTTCATTTTGTCAGGCTCGTCAAAACAATCCCACACCGTCATGTTTTTGTAATGTTTTGTCTGTTTTTTGGCGTTATACGAGAGATGAAAATCATGTTTGTTTCACAAAATCACACAAAATTTCTCTTTCATTTGAAATATTAAAGTTTGTAATATTTTGAATGGCATTTTGACAGTGCTACTTTGGTATTACATACATATTTCTGAAAATCAACCTGTAACAATATAACATCAGAATGAAATGAACAAACCTTTAGCTAAAAATGAGTACAGACTTCAAGGTAGCTCAATTTTGTAGTCATTTGGAAAGATATCAAATGCCCAATATATGATGAGGTCAACAGTCGTGGTAATTAACGTTGGATATTGGCGAGCAAATGTTATGTCCAGTAATTTGATAAATATAAATTTTAAAACTGTTTCCCAGTACTTCTTTCATTTTGTGAACATAAGCCATATAAACCTACAGAATAAGCTATGAACAACAGATTTTTCGAAGAAGTTGAACTGAAGCTTAATGTGTGCCTAGGTATGACGTTATTCTAATCTTGGAGATTTGGAGGCAAATAGGTGGCAGGTCGTAAATAAGCAATACATCCTTCTTTTCTCTTCTTCTTTGATCCGTTAGCGGGCCGTTTAAGTCCATTTATGAGAAGGCACAACGAATCACACAGAAGGATGCAATTGATAATATGGTTGTTGCGAATATGAGTATATCCAAACTACTTTGGTATACTCGGATAGAAGCAGTGAAAACTAACTACGTGCTATAGTTTGGAAACTGCCAGCTTTCGGACCTGATGACGATACAAACGCTCCCAGGTGCGAACTTCGATTCGGATCACTATCTTGTTAAATTGGTGCTTCGAGAGCACATTGGAGCGCAGAAAAGTTTTGCATATTAGACAGGTTCGAATAGGTATAGCTTCTATATCCAATATCTTCTTCTTCTTTAATCCGTTAGCTGGCAGTCTGAGCGGGACGTCCACAACGGATAAGCTGCTGTCGGTGCTGCTGGGTCTCTAACTCTACTCACGATTCGTTTCCATTCTTGCCAGTTTTTGGCGGCCTCTCGAGCCTCGGCAACTGATAATCGTTGATTCTTTAGGTCACCCTCGATATTCTTTTGCCAGGTTTACGTGGCAAGCGTCCATTCGGCAAACATGTCAGTGTCTGTTGATCGCATCTCTGTCTAACTGTCTCGTTTCGAAGGCGATCGCAGAGTGAAACTGAGGCTCTACCGCAAACATCGCATTTGGAAGACCTCGAGCTTCTTAACATACGGTTTAAGCAGTGTTCACGTTTCAGATCCCAAAAGAAGATTCGGAAGGATCAACGTTCGGTAAAGTCGTACTTTTGTTTTTATGGAAATATTTGTTCGTTTCCAAATGCACCACTTGAGCGAGGCGCATATTGCTGTTGCCTGGCCGACACGGCTGTGAGCGTTGGCCGTTGATGCCACTTTCGTTTTCCCAGCCAATGATCCCAAATATTTGAACATCAGAACGTGTTCGATTTGGATTCCATCGAGGTGAACACTGACCCTCGATCATTCCATTGTGAGCAATTTGGTCTTTTACGCATTAATTTTTAACCCGTATGACTGGGCGAGGGGGGATATGTTGTATAAGGTGTCCGTTGCATCGGCATCCGTGTCGGCGAAGACGACGCTATCTTCGGCGAACATTAAGTCGGTTACGAGGTTGTTGCCGTATCGAACTCCGAGTCGTCCATCGAATGCTTCGCGCATAATCGCGACGATCACAACGTTGAAGAGAAGTGGCGAAGTGACGTCGCCCTGTCGGACAACCGTTTGAATCGGGAACTTCTCGGATAAGTCGCTTCGAATACGAACGCTGCTGGTTGAGCCATCGTACGACACTTGAAGAAGTTGGATGATTGTCAATGGCACGCGTTCGGTTTCTAGGGCTCTCCACAAGCTGTTTTAATGGATGCAATCGAAAGCGGATTTTAAATCGATGAAAACGGCGCCAGTCCGTTTGGCGCAACGAATTCTTTCTTCCATTAGCTGACGGAGTGCGAATACTTGATCAATACATCCTCGATGTAGTCTAAATCTCGCATGTTCTTTCAGGCTCGTTTGCTCTCCACTGTGCCGACGATCCAAAGGAGACTAATACCGCGATAATTCGATAATCGTTGTACAGCTGGTGGAAGAATTCTCTCCACCACTGTTGGCGCTCATGTGCCACGCCACGAAAGTTCCATCCGATTTTTTGATGTTGTTTGTTGATGTTATTTTACCGCCGGATTGTCTGGTACAGGGTCCGGTACTAGCCTCGGTCTCGGACGCCGGTTCTTCCATTTCATTTTCTAGTACGCTTCTCGTTCTGATTTCATTTTCTGTCGAACTTCTTTGTTCAATCGTCGGTATTGGTCAAAGTCGACATGTTTCATTCACTTTCGCTGATCGACGAGGTCCAGACAGCTGTCCGAGATCCATGGCTACGTCCGTTTACGGATAGGTGGACACAACTCCATTGCACACCGCACAATAGGTTCCGGCAATTGCATTTCTTCTACATCGATATCGTCCGGTATTGCAAGCGCCGCGTGGATAATGCCATTTGAAACTCTCGCCCGATGGCCGGGTTCCGTCTTGACTGGTGGTGGCTCCGTTTTCTTCGCTCTTTGTAATCGCATCTGTAATTTCGCTCGAACAAGATAATGGTGCGATCCGCAATCGGGCTCACGCATTGCACGTACTTCTTTGAGCGTCGATCGAATCTTGCGTTGATCAAAACGTTGTCTAACATCACCGATCTCGGGATTTTTGTCGTCCAATCCTGAGTGTGAAATCATCGTTGCGGGTGATTTCAATGTTCACAACGCAAAATGGCTGACTTACTCAAATGGCACCAGTGTTTCTGGCAAGGACGTCGAGCTCTTTGCAGACGCCAATAATTTGCATCAAATTATGGATCATCCCACAAGATTCCCTGATGTTGCTGATCAAGAAACCTATCTCCTTGATCTTTTTCTAACTTCTCATCCAGCGCGTTACTCCGTCGAAGTTGATTCACCTCTCGGCAATTCGGACCACTGCTTAGTTAGCGCTAGTTTCTCATTCAAATTTCCCACCCCTCCCAAACCAGTTAAAAGAACTGTATGGCATTATGGGAAAGCCAATTGGCTGGGGCTTATTAATTTTTTCCAACATACTGACTGGAACCTGTGTTTCCGAAACAAAAACGTCAACTCTGCCGCTATCCGTATCTCTAGGATCATACAGGCAGGAATGCATTTGTTCATTCCTCATACTACTAAATCTGTGAAGGCTAGGCCCAACAGATGGTTTAATCAGGAGTGTATGAATGCAATCAGAAATAAAGAAGCCGCCTTTCGAGCTTACAAGAGCTCCCCGAGTGAATCGCTCCGTGTAGAGTATAAAAAACTAAGAAATTTCTGTAAAGTCCCCATCAGGAATGTCAAAAATTCATTTGACAACAAGTTGAGAAGTAAACTCCTTAATGTAACCTCTGGTAGCAAGAACTTCTGGTCCTTGGTGAGCTCCATAAAGAAGAATTTCACTTCATCCACAACTCCTTCATTCATCAACGATAAGAAGGAGATAACAGACAGAAAATCCAAGGCCGATTTATTAGCATCTCTGTTTGCTTCCAATTCTTCTTTACCCCAAACTGATATGCTACCCCCGGTTCTCGAGCACAGCGCTCATTTAATGGACAGGGTTTTCTTCAGAACTCGCGAGGTGTACAGGTGCCTCAAGGAGCTCGATATCAATAAATCCACTGGACCCGATAATATACCCCCTATCGTCTTAAAGCAATGCGCCTCACCTTTGGCTAAACCTCTGCGCAAACTTTTTGCCCTATCATACTCTTCCGGAGTCTATCCAGACTCTTGGAAACTTGCCCATGTTCAGCCAATACCGAAAAAAGGTGACTCCAGCCTTCCCTCCAACTACCGCCCAATAGCAATTACTTCTATTCTCTCCAAAACAATGGAGACGATAATCAACAAAAACTTATGGGATATCTAGAATCCAACCTACTCATAAACGACAGACAGTATGGCTTCCGACACAGAAGATCCACTGGCGATCTTTTAGTTTGTCTTACAGAACACCTCAGCCGAAGTTTGCATAGATCAGGTGAATCCAGTCTGGTTGCTTTGGATATCTCCAAGGCCTTTGATAGAGTTTGGCACTTAGCCTTGTTAGCTAAACTCAAAAGCCTGACCAAGAGCGCAATCCCAAACATAAAACAAATCGGAACTCGTATCCTCCCCAACCGCCGATCCTACTGTTAGGGGGATTTGCTGCCGGCCACACGGAGTTCACTAGCTCGCCGGTTGGGGTCGTGGGGTGTGTGGCCGGGCCTATACGGAGTATGGTTCACCACTTACCTGTGACTATGTAATTTCATCTTTCGTTTCCATCCTTCTCCTGGCCTCGCTTGAGCCGTGTCATTGTAGTCCGTTCCCTTGCCAGTTCATAGTATGGATAACCATCAGCTGACAAGGAAATGAACCACCTAAGAACCCTGAAAGGAAACAAAAACCGCCCCAACCAATCCCAAAAAAAAATTAGCACATTGAATTGAGCATTATAAATATTTAATTTCCTTATTATAAGTACAAACAACAGCACAAGAACACAAAGAGTTAAGAACAATATCAATCTCCAATGGCTATGAGCTAGTATCTTTGTCAGACACAATGACGATGAAAGATTTGTTTAAAAAAACGCGTCGCGTTGGTACCAGTACATCGAGTTTGTACATCAATTGTTACACTTTTGTATATTTTTATTATAAATATCAATTAATTAGAGAAATTCAAATCTAAAGCAAACAAAATGTCAACAAAAGTTTTAATGAGTGGAAGATATTAATAGAAATAATGGTATACTTAAAGGCAAATATAAAATTAATTTGGTTTTAATAATATAGTAATCAAAACAACTGTAACCTTTATGTAAATAAAGTATAATAAATTCTGTTTTCTTTTTTATCTGTGTATTGCATTATTTATGACAACTTAAATGTGAGAAAATGAAACCGCAATTTTCATCATTATTATGAATAAAGCCTACATTGCAAGTGCCCCGTGAATGCTTAACCCTTGGAAAATAAACTAGTATTATTTGTAAAGTATTTGTGTTTAGTAACACATAAATTAATTAAATTGTCATCAACTTGAGTTAAAAAACTAAAGTGAATTTCAATATTTCAATATTACTATTATTGTTTCTGCCAGTGATGTCAGCAATCTGAACGGTTGAAGAGTTTGCTTCTTGTTACTTGAATTTCCGTAACGGGTTTTCATTTTATTCCATAAAAGTAATTAAATAAAGTAAAGCGTTTTATTTGTAGCAAACTTTTAAGGGTGTTTCGAAAATAACTAAACTATGTATATATTTATCGCCACAAAAAAATTAAATGCAACTGCAGTTCAAAAATAGTACTACCAGGATTATACAAAAGTCAAGAATATATCTTATGTCGCTAGAAAAATATCTTATAGCTTCACCATACGAATGCTTATGATAAAGTTTAGACATCAGTCGCTCCTCATAGACTAATCTTCCTCCAGGTATTCAGGTATTGTCCCGTTACGTCATACGCGGCAACTCACTACCGATATAAAAGATTGATACCTGTGATAAGTGGTAAAACTTTAATACGCCAGGACCAGGATTTCCCAGGCTGTCTTCGATCTTTTCTGCAGGGGCTTCCTCTTGGTTTCCTTCCTTCTTCAGGTTCAATAAATAGTTTGCTAGCTGAAGTTATTTATCCTCCGAATTATGTAATCACCAAGTTTCTTCACTTATAAAATTTTTCACCGTCTTTTATAATTATAAACATGCACAAGAAAACTTTTTATGTAACTTTACTGGGAAAAATCCATTTTTTCTCCGCTACTTTTTTTCTGTTTTCCGTTTTTCTCCTCACTAAAAAAACTTTTTTTTTCATCCATTTTCGTTTTTTTTTCTCCGCCTACTTTTTGGTTCTGAACAACTTCTAAATTTCATTCCCGACAGTGATTTTGAGTCAAGTAGTTATTTAGGGATTCCGTGCAAAAGCTGGCCGTTACACTCTTACAGCTACGATACAAGACAGACTCATGCCAGATCCTGTCTTGATGATCGTGAACTAATGTTCAACTCCATTAATAACGACATTGAACTTATTCTAGAGTGGGGAACAAAGAATCGTGTCGAATTCAACCCCTCCAAAACCAAGTACTGTCTTATTCCCAAGAAAAAGATCAACACTTCACCATCCTTGACAGTGGATGACGTGGAACTAAAGGCCGACCCATCCCTACACATCTTAGGCGTGACATTAGCTAAAGACTTGCGATGGAATGACCATATATTCCAAATCGCCAAACAAGCATCTCAGTGCTTGGGATTTCTTAAGAGGTGCAAGTTCCTCCTCCAGCCATCGGCCCGCGCTGTTATTTATAAATCCTACATTCGGCCTCTTCTCGAATACAACTCCCTCGTTTGGGGCGGCGTGTCGATAACCACCTTGGCATGGTTAGATAAGGTGCAAAAAAGGGAACTTAAATTAATTGATGACGACACCGCCTGCTCCACCATCGACCCCTTGAGCCACCGTAGGAATGTAGCAGCACTAACAAAATTTTATCGCTACTATTATAGCGACTGTTCCTCCGAAATAAACGCTCTCCTGCCTCCACGGCAATCTTATAACCGCAACACCAGATTAGCCCACTCGACTCATTCCCTTTACCTACAACTCCCCCTTTCACGCACTCAACAAGATATGAATTCGTTTGTAAATAGAACAACTCGACTGTGGAATAATCTCTCGCAGTCAGTATTTCCGAGCTCCTACAACATCCAAGTGTTCAAACGCAAGGTTCATCGCCACCTTCTTCAACACCCCTTCACACCCCCATACCCCTTAACCTATTCCCCTCCCCCAAACTAAGCTTGCTGCTAGACATTGCACCATGACGACGTGACAAACGACATGACGGACTGGTAGTACAAAGGGTGATTCCTGAGTTTAGCACTGCCACATAAAAAAAAAAATAAGCCGTTTTCGTTAATTATTCCATGTCCGAATTTGCTACTAAATGTGCAATGAAGTCCCCTACGAGTATTGTCAATTTGGTTCGAGGTATCATATGCACCCTATGTCATATGCAGCGCTGATCGTCCTTGTTCGCGTCCGTACTAGTCCCTGTTGGCGCATAAACGGATATGATAGGGGTTTTCATCATTCCACCGATGGTTATAATCACCAAACACTCGGATATCGGTTGGGATGCGATAACTCTACTGGCAACCCGTCGATCGACCATAAAGCCGACGCCGGCCTCTTGTCCCTCACCAACGGAATAGTAAAGCGTCATCGTGTCGTCGATTGCTGGCTGGACGATCGTCAATGTCCCGGATCCAGTAAGTCGTAGTTCCGATAGCGTAGCAACTGATATTTTGCATTTCAACAACTCCATTGCTATGATTTCCTTTCACCGTCGTACATTCCACGCGGCGAGTTGAATTTCCATTTTCGGTATGACTAATTTGAGTGTTCGTCCAGTAACCGACTTCTCACCAGCATTCCTGGTCCACAGTGCTGGTGCATCGGCTGCCTCGGATGCAGTAGCATTATTTCGTGAATAGATAGTTCGTGTATCCATGCGGTTTTTAGCCTAGTTTCTTCGGTTTTTCCGATTGTGGTCAATCCGACAGGTCGACAACCCTCCTTCTTTCACACTCTGAACTTGCGACCAAACGACGGCGGAGACCCCGTGTGCCGTGGAGATCCAGCTTTGGGTGTGTTTCATTCAAGTTCGATCGCCAAGGCCATCTTCACTAAGCTGGTAGGTGTCCTTGGTTCAGAAACAATGAATACAATGTAACCATGTAGGTCCATTGGACCTTAGCGCCCAGTGCCCAGAGGAAGTCGCGCAAAAACTACTAGGGCTACTTTTTTTTAAGTTTGGGTAACTATAATGACTACATTATCAAAATTAAATATCATGTGAATAAATTTTCAGAAGTTTACGAGTTTGTCTAATTCGACGGGCATTCAAAATTTAATGTTATGAAATGATAAGTGATACACTAACTCAAAATCCAAGGTACAAGTGAAACCTTGGTAGTAACAGGAGGGTTAAAAAAGAACCATATGTTACATCTACTAAAGACTCAAAATGCCAATTAAATTCGGTGATAAAGTTGATGTTAACTAAAGATTTTATGACAAAAACAATCCATGTTTAATATTACCCGTCAACGGTTTGTTTTAATTAAAATTAAGGGCAAAAGCATTGAAACAAGCTACCCACCAACAGGGAATCTACTTATTGTGCACATGAGTGACTCCTTCCTATCTCCCTGTGAGTTTTACCTTTCATATTTTAGTGCTGGAAAAAAGCATAATTGCATCAACTAATTAAAAATTTCGTTTTGTCAAAAAATAATGTTTCTCTTTAAAAAAAAAAAACAAAAACAAGAAACAAAATAATAAAACACACAGACACAAAGCTTGACAAAATTGCGGCAAAAAGCTCGTTCATTTCTATTAAATGAAACTTAACCCTTGAAAAACATCCCCGGCAAGTGGCAGAAAATAAGTTATACATTATTTAATTAGTCGGGGCTTCAACTGTATGTTTATAAAGAAAATCTTTAGTAACCCAAAGTTGTTATTTCCTTTTTTATTCCTCCCCTCCATCCAGTTTCAGTTGTGTAAGCAGCGAACTAAAGGACGTTTTTCTTAAATCACCTTCAATAAAGGTGAAAGGCAAATGCATGTTCCCTTTGGTGAGAGCAAACATATGTAGTACGTCCGATGTCGACTTTTGACTTTTTGTACCTTTGCTTTTCTTTTAGTCCGGGGACTGTTCTGTGTAAATAAGAGCTTTCACATGACCCTCCACAGAAAATGAACCCCAAAAAGAAGGGCTCCACGGGCTCCCAGAGTACAGTAAAAGGTTCGGAGAATATTGGGATGCTTGCCTGAAACCTCACTGGAGCGTTGTAGAAAAAGCGTATGTTCGTCTTTATCACCATCAAAGATATCATTCTGTATATGAGAGTGTGTCCTTGTTTGCGTGTGTGTGTATGCGAGTATATATATGCGATTGCAGGATTTCAACAAAAAAAGGAGCAAACCCAGGTTTTCCCTTCCAATATAAAAGCTTGGTCTACGGTACGATGGTGGCCCTTGGAATAGTTACCCGAAGCAAAATATACGGCAAATAATGTAAAAAGGATGTAAATTAAATCAGCGTTTTGTGGTGATGTATGTGTGTGTGTATTTTAATCCATTATACAGTGGCTGGCAGATCTGTGCCCTGCACAGGGAGAGGCTCACTCAAAAAGACATCACTGAATCATTGAAGTGACGTACAAACACAGCGACACTTTTCGGCAGGGATTCACAAATGAAGCTTAAAATTTAAATAATTGAATTCGCATTGGTTTAACAGTTTTTGTCTTACTTTTGTGGAAATAATTTCAGGAGTAATAAAAGTGATTGGTTGCAGTATACCCTATCTGAATACAAAATGAATACGGTATAGATATGGAAAGTTATTCCACCTTCGGCATCAAGTGTGCTACTGTTACCATGTGCCACATATATATGTAGGATATACATATAGATACTGGGGATATGCCAGGACAAGGACACAACCGTTCGTCTTATCTAACGAAATTACATTTAACTACAATAGTTGACTCTAAAGAGAAGTCGGCACAAATAGCCAAAAGATTTTATCGGGCCATTCGATTGACGTGGAAGGGATTTAACAAATATTCGACATGCACAGCTGACTGATTCCTCCATAATTGGGTGTCACCCGAATTTTATTGATATTTGACTTTGACAGAATCTAAATCGAGTGAGGGCCGATAACCCAAAAAAAAAGACAAAGGGACAATACGTTGCCAAATGCCGTAGGGGAGATACAGCGATATTTTGTAAGCTTTCTGGTGCGTTCGTGCAGAAGAGCTTATCGAAAGTCGTGCTGAGAGGCAAAAATCTCCAAAGATGAAGTAAGTGGCTATTGACAAAAAAGAAGACAAAAAATACGAAGAAAATATAAAGAAAGAATGAAAATGTTTTATTAGAACGCGGAAGTGTTGAATGGCTTTATGTCTTTATAACAGAATGATTTATTAAAAAAAATATGAAAGGAAATCAGGAAATTCTCTTCCGAGGAATTTAATTCGAGTTTGGTCCTTACTTACAGTTTATAAGGTTTATTCTAGACAATGTTTCAATTGTAACATTTTATGGAATTGGACATCTTAATAGTTGAGGTATGTGAGTGATTGTCTGAAGATATTACTATATTAGTCAAAGGAATGTACGAAGGAGTGTAAAAAAGAACAGCTTACGTTAGTTATTGTAAAGACGTAAGAATTTTATTTTTAGCAGAACTCTGGATGAGCTGCATGCAACGTGAAATATAGCAAGCTACTTTTAGGCATTACAAGTCTGAAACAATTCCCAATTACTTAAACATTAAACCGTTTAAAGTCTAAGTATGGGGTGAAATGACGACGACCTCCACGTATGCGTGACGACTCCATCACGCTGGTTCATCCTGGGCAATGCGTTCTCGAACGTAGCGGACAGTCGTCTTCCCTACCTCTCCTTGTTTTCAATCCTTGCTACCCATCCCCAACACACAATCCTCTGGGTCGGATCAAGGTGTTATGCGAACCGTGCCGATGATCAGCTTGGCTGGGGACCCAGATTAAATAATAGCTCAGTCGTGTACGGTGTGCTCCGGATACCTGGAGACCTCCGGTTCTAACTAGCCTTACCCGGGTACTGCGGATCTCTGCCCGGGTGGACCTCGTTTCTCCGCTACTCGTGGGAGTAATATTATGGATACCAATACCCCAAAAACTACAAAACCGGGGACCGGTTCCCTTAAACGAAAACCGGAAGGGACCACAAATCCCGCAAATATCAAGGCTACGGCACCCCCGAGCCAACCCAAACCTAGCGGAAGTGGACCCACAAGCTCCACCCCTCGAAAAAAGGCCCCGGAAGCGACCACTAGCAAACTTGCTCCTCCTTGCGGCTACGTTGCTGCCCAGCGTACACCTGCGGGCACGGCCGTCGCTGGGGGATCAGGGGAGAGAATGGTCTGCGCAAGGGCCAAAGACCTGAAAAGACCGGACCCGGCAAAAGCAGGTCCTAAACAAATCCGCGTAGCCCGCAACATCCTTCGCCGCTTGGCCACCAACCCGATCAGGGAAGACCAAGTGTCGAAGGAGGACTTCACCAAAGTCCTAGATGACATCGCTTGGGCTAAACAAGTCATACCAGACTATACATTGGAGTCTAGAACTAGCCTCTAAACGCCAACGATCTGTGGAGGAACCTAGCACCCACAGTCCAATTCCGAAAAAGTCCAAGACGCACGGCACCAAAGCGATATCCTTCGCAGAAGTAGCGAAGGATCGCAAAATTATCGGCGTCCTGGACGAAAGTGACGAAAATGGCAAGATCCCCAAACACCAATGGCGGTGGGTTCAAGTTGCCCTCGCCAAGGTGGCTATGGAGGTCCTGAAAGACAACCCTGGACCTCCCCCCTTATGCTTTGATGCCGGTTGGTATCAAGCCAGTATAAAACTTACGGCCTGCGATAACACCAGATCTGCAGAGCTTTATAAAGCTGCGGTAGCTAGAGTTGGGGAAGTTTACCCAGGCGCCCGACTCAAGGCAGTCAATGCCGCTGACATACCATCTCGTCCGAGGGCCAGAGCATGGTTTCCAGTGGCTCCATCGGAGCCTGAGGAAATCATCGCTATGCTGAAGGCCTTCAACCCTCACATCCACACCGATAACTGGAGAGTTATCAAAACGGAACAGACTAACAGAGCCACAATGCATGTTGTTCTGCTCCTAAATGAAAAATGCCTGAACCAGCTGGCAAAAGAAAACTACGCCGTGAACTACGGCTTCCAACAGATCGCACGCAAGGTCTACAAAACTGACATAGAAGCCGTAGTTAACCAAGTGGCCTGCACCAAGACCACTGGCGAGGAACCAGAAAACGTGGAAACCGATGGCGAAGGCACAGCTCAGAGCGATGGCGATGCATCGACAGACTCCGAGCTGGGCAGAGCCGCCGGTAACCTCTTCACGGAGCGACAACTCCTCAGTTCAGACTTCGACGAAGTCAACTCCAGCGACGATGACGCGGATGTGACTGTCGTCGAAGCAAAACGCTGAAAAAGGTGCAGGTGATACAGATAAACCTGCACCATTGTAAAGCAGCATCCGCTTCGCTTCTGCTTCACCTGGCATCAGGCGAAGTAGATGTTGCTCTAGTCCAAGAGCCATGGATCTCTGGTGACAGGATCTGTGGCTTAAGGACACCTAAATATAATCTCTTTTATACCAAAGTTAAGGGAAAACCCAGAACAGGTATTCTGGTCAAAAATAACATAAGCACCTTTCTTCTCCCTCAATTTAGCAACGGAGACCTTACTGTGGTCGACCTAGATGTGA
The DNA here is from genome assembly GCA_949987705.1 of Thereva unica. Lineage (NCBI taxonomy): Eukaryota > Metazoa > Arthropoda > Insecta > Diptera > Therevidae > Thereva > Thereva unica. The sequence continues at coordinate 94,492,347 of OX465282.1, forward strand.
AACAGAAGAAAATCAGAATGGCCTCTTTCTATCTAGCCCACAATGATGAGGGCCCTTTACCCCCTATGGCCTTTCAGGACCTGGTAAGATTCACCCATCCTACCACGGTTCTTGTTATGGGGGGTGATGCAAATGCGCACCATGCACAATGGGGCAGCACGGACACCAATGATCGAGGTGAAGTTATTTTTAACTACCTACTGATCACCAACCTTGCTATTTGTAATAAAGGTAATGACCCCACCTTTGTTACCAAAAACAGAGAGGAAGTTCTGGACATCACCCTAGTCTCGGACTTTTACTCCGACCAAATAGTGGTCTGGAAGGTTTTGAAGGAACACTCCTTTTCAGATCATAGATTTATAGAGTTCCAACTGCAAGACTCGAGCCCAGCCACCCCTTCCAAAATAAAAAACCTCCAAAGGACAAATTGGGGTTACTAGACTAAGCTTATTGCAAAAAACCTTGCCCCCAAGCCTCCCTTTGTTCCCAAAAACCGGGAACAACTCGACATCATTGTGGACATTTTCACGAAACAATGCACTTACGCCATTAATAAAGCTTGTCCGAACAGGCCACATAAAGAGGCTTCCAAACCCCCATGGTGGTCTCGCGAACTTGAGACACTCCGAAAAGAGTGAAGAAAGGAATTTAATTCAGCTAGACGCAGTAACAGCGCAACCGCCTGGGGCTGCTATAAGTCGAAGCAGCAGTAATAGATACACAACGGCAATAAGGAAGGCCAAACGTACCTCCTGGGCTACTTTTTGCAGCAATATAGAGTCCACATCGGAGACCTCAAGGCTGCGTAAAATATTAACTAAAGCGCCAACGATGCTTAGTTATTTACACAAGGAAGACGGCGGTTGGACCGACTCAAGCAGAGAATCCCTGAAACTACTTATGGACACCCACTTCCCGAGTAGTACTACAGTTGATACAACTATCACGATAAACTCTTCAGCCTCACAACAGCTGATCAGATCTATCATAAGTAGAGCAAAAATAAAATGGGCTGTAAACACCTTCCAGCCCTATAAATCACCAGGCCCTGACTGCAGCACACCCTTAGTTATATTATGCCCTGGTTGCAGGCCATGTTTACTGGGTGCCTCCAAAATAGCTGCATTCCCTCTAGTTGGAAAGAGGTTAAAGTAGTTTTTATTCCTAAGGCAGGAAAAGCCTCCCACGCAACACCCAAAGACTTCAGGCCAATCAGCCTATCATCCTTTCTATTAAAGACTCTGGAAAGGCTAATCGAAATATATCTGAGGCAGACCATATTGAGGAACTGTCTGGCGCACAACACGCCTATACAAAGGGCAAATCTACTAATACTGCTCTTCACTCACTGGTCTCAACCATTGAAAAATCCCTCGAGGTTAAGGAGTATACACTAGTAGCATTTCTTGACATAGAAGGAGCATTTAACAATGTTTTGCCGGATGCCATTACCCTGGCCTTGAGAGAACATGGGATCGAGACATCGTTGGTGTCTCTTATTCACCAAATGCTTACTGGCAGGATGGTGAGCTCGATCTTGGGCGATAGCTCGGTCCGAAAGGCCGTAAATAGAGGCACTGCGCAAGGAGGAGTACTCTCCCCACTGCTATGGGTCGTAACTATGAACCAGCTGTTGCGACGCATGCAGGCAGAGGGACATGACGTTCTGGCGTATGCGGATGATATTGATATCATCAAAAAAGGAAAATTTCCTCTGTGATCTCATGGAGGCAGCGCTACAAACCCTCTCAAGCTGGACTGCTACCCGCGGACTCAGCATTAACCCAGAAAAAACGGAGCTGGTCCTCTTCACAAGGAGGTATAAGATCTCTCCGTTAACACCCCCCGGCTTAACAATGTTAGGCTCAAAATTAACAACAGTGCCAAGTATCTGGGAGTAATTCTGGACAAGAAACTCCTCTGGCATGAAAACGCATTAAGCGCATTAAGAAAGCAAACATCGCGCTTTTCGCTTGCAAAAAATCCATTGGCAAGAAATGGGGCTTCTCTCCTTACATTGTGCGATGGATCTACACAGCGATCGTCCGCCCAATTCTCCTTTACGGGGTTTTAGTATGGTGGCCAACCCTGAGTAAATTCACCGTGCTAAACAAATTACAGAGAGTACAAAGATGTGCGGAGTTATGCATAACAGGAGCACTTCGCTCCACACCTACAGAGGCCTTAAATGTTATGTTATACCTCCCTCCTTTAAATCTTGTGGCAAGGGAAAGCGCAACCATCGCAGCCCTTAGAATAAAAGAATCCGGTTTCTGGACTGGAATCAGGGGAGGGCACACGAAGGTACTGAACTCAGTTACTATCCCCACAAAAACCGACTTCTGCATTCCCGAAATTACCTTCACGAGGAACTACGGAGTCCACATCCCTTCACGTCGTGAATGGATAAATAGTTCACACAGGTTTCAGGGTGCCATAAACGTTTTTACTGATGGCTCTAAGCTCGAGGGTCGAGTGGGAGGAGGAGTATTTTCCCCAGAACTTGGGATTGAAGTCTCCTTCCGACTTCCCGATCACTGCAGTGTATATCAAGCGGAGATTCTAGCCATACAAGAAGCTGTTCTGCAAATCAACCAGCGGGGCGATAGGGACCGGACTGTCTACATCTTCTCAGATAGTCAGGCAGCTCTGAAAGCCCTGCGCTCCTGCACAAACAGCTCTAGAACTACCTCTGAATGTCGCAGATCTCTTAACGAGATGGCTCAGCAGTTCAGGACCCTCCTCGTATGGGTGCTCGGTCACCGAAACATACAGGGAAATTGTAAAGCTGACGAACTGGCTAGGAGAGGCACGACCGCTACTCTCCTCCCAGAAAAGGGAAGAGTTGGTATGCCTTGGGCCACCTTCAAACTCCGATGCAAGCAACACACAATCACACAAGCGAAAAAGCATTGGAGGGATCTGAATAAATGCACTTTGGCCAAATTAACCTGGCCCTCCTATGATCTCAGGCGAACCACCTTATTACTGAGCCTCGGGAGACAAGAACTCTCAGTTATAGTGGGAGTGTTGACCGGACACTGTCTGATAGGGACGCATGCGACCCGTTTAGGTCTTAAGACCTACGATTTCTGCAGAAGCTGTAAGAACCTGGACGAGGCGGAAAGTGTACTACATCTCCTCTGTCACTGCCCGGCCCTAAGCAGGATAAGGTAACCTGGCGGAAATCTCGAAGTTTGGGATCCCGCAACTTAGAAGATACATTACTCCTCGAGATGGTTTTAACGAAGAAACGACATTTTTAACATCAAGTTTAAAGTGGGATCACTATGGCATCACAATGGGCCTATCCTTCTGGCCTAAGTGTGTGGGCTTGAACCAAAAGCTCAGCCATATCTAACCTAACCTAACCTAAGTCTAAGTAGGAGAGCTTCTTAGGAGAGCAAAAATAGGACCAAGAGGAACATTTCCCAATCCTCGCACAATACAGTTTAGAGATGCGCCGAATGTTCGGCCGAATATTCGTATACGTCATATTCGGCGTGTTCTTTAATGTTCGTATTCGGCCGAATATTCGGTTAGTTTGCCGAATAGTTACCGAATATTTAAATAGTATTATTTTAAGAGTTACATATGTTAAAGAGGCTTTATTTTGGAACGGTACATAGGTAGTATTTCTAAATGAAACGAACACTTCTTTGTGTAGCCATATTTAATCACAAATTCAAAAATTAAAAAAAAAAAATGAGTATCCACACACTAGTCGACAGAAACGAGACCGATTTGAAACTCGTTTGCAACTGTTCTTGTCTGTTTTGTTCTAAGTAACGAGTGTATCATTGTGTGTGCTATGTCGAATGCGGGAATAAAGAAAAAGTTGAAAGTAGACCGACATTTGCGTGGCCTGCATTCAATTCATGGAATATTCCGTCAAGTCGAATTTGAATATATACACTTCTATGTTGTCTGTCACCGAATGCAACGCATGTACGCTTGGAAATGTCACCAGTTTCAGTTTCGTGGTTACATTTGTACGAACGTTTATTCAACAAAATCTTCGTGAGCACAGAACACCGATTTATGAAAAAATAGTTGCACTTGTGGGTGGACAAAGGTTTCTTTTTGGTTGCAAACTAGTTGTGAGCGTGATAATGGTGAAACCAGTTTGAAACTGGGTTTGCAAACACCTCCTTGTTTTAATAGCTCTGCTACAATGTAATTTTTGCCCGGGGATTTGTTGCTTTTTAGTTTTTTTCACTGCGTCTTGTACGTCTTCTAATGTAGGCATATCTCCCGCTAGTTCTTTTGATAGTTCCACGTTTTCTGTTAACGTTGGCTCCTCATGTCGAGCTAGCAGTTGTTTGAAGTGTTCACACCATCTAGTTAGAGCTAGTTCTTTGGTACTTAATATCTCCCCATCCTTATTTTTGCACATTGTTACTCTGGGCTTGAAACCTTCTCGATGCTCATTTACTTTTTTATACAATTTCCTGACGTCGTTTCGGCTCTTCACTTCTTCTATTTTTGACTTTTCGATTTCCCAGTACTCCCTTTTCTTCGCTTTGTGCACTCTTTTCTCCTGTCTTCTTTTTTCTTTGTATGTCTCAATTGCATTTCATGTTCTGTGTTTCTGTATCATTACTTAATATGCTACATTCTTTTCCTGCATTACTCATTCTTTTCCTGCATTGCACAATCACTGTCCAATCATTTATTTCTTCTTTCCCGGGTTCGTAATCTAGAGTATTTGACGCTGATTTTTTGATTAGGGTTTTCAAGTTAACCCATTTAACCTCTATGTCTCCGGCGCTGTCGTTATTGGCATTTGTCACTATTCTATTTATTTCTTCTACATATTCTTCTTGTTTTTATTCTTCTTTTAACAGTTTCACGTTAAATTTTCTTTCCCTGTAGTTTCTTCCTTCGTTCACTGTCGATATGCTGCTTCTGACGCTCGTCCAAATCATATAGCGGTCAGAGTCGACGTTTGCACCACGATATGATCTGACATCTAATACTGGAGATCTCTAGGTTACCTTATGTATATTTTTCGCTGGAATCTTGTGTCTACGATCACCAAATTAATAATCATTGCAAAACTGATCAGTCTCATACCATTTTCATTTGTTTCGTCGTGTAGACTGAATACTCCTATTGTTGGCCGGTATGTCCTTTCATGGCTGATCTTTGCATTTGCACCTCCTATAACAATTTTTACATCATGACTAGGACAGTTAGTTAGCGTTCTATCTCAGGTTTCATAAAATGCATGATTGACTTTTTCTAGTGCATATTCAATCGGGGCATACGAGAATATATTTATTATGGGGTAATTAAAGAATCCTGAAAAGAAAGAGGCACTGATAAGCTCCCTAAGCTTCACAGAATAGCTTTTAACATTCTCCATAGGAGGTCAAACAACAAAAACCTGCTACCACAGTAGGTGCAACACAAACCTGATGTACGCTAGCCGTGGAATCGAAGCGGAACTACAAAGCGCTAATTGAAAATACGTAAGCAATGAAGACAGCAAATGGCAGTAAATGTCCGTTCTGCTTTGACATTTGTGAAGTAAACAGATACAAAATGCACAAGACATGAATCGCTATTATCCTCAACAACGCAGATTCATTGTTTCGGTTTTTTTTTTTGTGGAATAATTCGTCGGTGGTGTTTGCGCTTCGTTAACTTAGCCGCATATTTCCCGGCCGTCCTTAAGTAACTGGGCAAGCACTAGAGCGTTATGCCGCTCGCTTAGAAGAGTATGGGGGCCTCGGAAGTCTAGGGGTAAGGCGCCTGACTGCTATCCCAGAGGTCCCGGGTTCGAATCCCGGCCAGCCTCACGGTCCTTCGCCTTTTCCACTTTCCCACCCACATAACTTCCCTTCTTTCTTATCCCTCTTTACATTCCTGATTCCTCCTGTCATTAGCCTTCGCTAGTCCTTCCCCGCTCCACCAAGCGCATGTCATCGGTTGGCTGATGGGATTCAACTCGTTTCAGGAGGCATAATACTCCAGCGAGTTGTTCTCGATGCCCCGATGCCAGAGTCGCGAAATGGTTGGAAGTAGGTGGAATAAAAATATCGCGGCTAGGCTGTGGCAGCTCCTTCCTACTTCTATCTCTTTCTACTCTCTATCTTCCGGCTAGAGCTGCTGTTCGACATTCTATAGGAAAAAAATAGATTGTCGAACAGTACAAAGGGGCTTTCCCTAAGCCTCTAGTCTATCAGATAAAAAAAAATGGGTCAACACAAGTTGCCGCTAGGTCTGATCGGCCTCGGAGCAGCCATTATGGTGAGAATATGGCGGCTGTGGCCGAAGATGTCGCAGAGGACCCGGGAGTTTCGATCACATAGCGTGTATAAATGTAGCTTTTCGTAGCTTTTGGAACTTCTGAGTCTGGTTGGTTTAAAGGCCTAAATGACAAGGGCACAGAGAACGCAGCAACTGGAATATCTTGGATGAAACTAAAAGCTGTGCCACAAAATATAGTCCATTAGGGAGCAATTTTTCCCGCCTTATGACCCATTACGAATTAAAGGATACTGAACGAAGAGGAAGAAGGTAATGCTTAAATGACCTACTCCTGAAAATGTTTATTGTCCATAATCGCACATATTAATTCTTGCTACAAACAACCATCCCTGTTTTTTTGTAGCATTGAGCACACATTGCAAAACTAGTTGTACCCATGCCATGCAATTATTCATAACTATAATTTTCCCCGACACGAACGATATAAATTGTTTTGTATTATTTATTATTGTATTAAAAAGGACAAAATTGTAGAACTTTAAAAATGTGCGACTTCCCACCATGAAATTATACCACTGTTATGACATTTCATCCCCTAAATAATAGTTTTATTATGTTCCCGCAATTACATTATCGCCGCCACTTTAATTGCAGAAGGCTCCAACCAGGCTATCAATGGTGAGATTTTTTACACGATTCCAGAATGAAGTCACCAAAATAAATGTAAAGCATGTCTCATATTGACAGAGTTTAATATCACTTGCTTGAAAATTGGATAGGGCTTCAGCTGGTACCTTGTTGTTTTGTCCATAGAGTACAAACACTATCTTGAAGCAAATCGGAAAATATTGTCATCTTTGCAAGTATAATGGGATTTAAATGTGCAATAGGGCTTAATGGAGAACAATTGAAGAGCGATATTCCAAAACGTACTAAGTCAATTTTTGTTTAATTTTAATATTGTATTGCTTTCCAATCTATGACGTAGTAGTTATGCATTCACATAAACATTTATCACAAATCATACTCATTCCGATGTATAATGGGTCATACAAATGAATTTTCCATCAATTTCAATAGCTAGTATTCATATTGAATTTTTTAATGTTTTTTTTATATTAAAAATAAAGATTTGAAAAATACTATTCTTTCTTTTGCTGGGCTGAACTTTCTGAGGACTGAAAACATTTACCATAGTATCATAATTTTACTATGAAATTTTATTTCAAAATGTACTAAGTAATTGACTTAGTACATTATGAAAATGTACCACCATAAATAAAACCATTTTTTTCATATAAAATGTAGCAAATTTATTTATATTTTTATAAATAATAGTTTCTTTTATCGGTTTTTTGAGAAAGGAAATAATATTACAGCCCTTTAGGCGAGAGTGAAAGTGATATTCAGTTTTTTTTTATTTCCCACTAATTACATCATAAGAACTTAGCACGTTTTGGAATATCGCTCTTCAATTGCTGTATGGATTTTAATTAAACCAGAAGAAAATTGCTATTCAATTTAAGCCACCGTATAATCAACTTAAGTCGTCCTTATTATTAAACCAAATTTATTTCCATTTTAATAGATATTGGAAACTCTGTAATAAATACCCAGAAACTGCACTGTTTACTTAGATAGCCTTCTAATCAAATTTGTGGGGACTCAGTGTAATAACATAGAGATAAAATTATAGCAGGCATCCAAAATCTGAGCATACGAATTCCATGGGAGCAGTAAAGGTTACACACAAAAGGATATAAATATGAGAAGTTAGTCTGTACCGCATTCAAGTGCACCAACAACAGACACAATAGATGACCTTTAGGTACACTCGCATATCCTTCTATACAACAATGTTAAATAGTTGCAACATTTCTTGTTGACAACCCCCAGCACCTTCGCATGAAGGATGATAATATCCTACAGATATACGAAGGATGCAAAATGGATTCTGTCTGTCATGGTTGAAATTAATTGCTTCTACGAAGGCATAGCATGAATAAAATGCAAATATGTAGATCCTGGCTGCTATGGTATTATGACACGTAAGCGCATATACTAAACTACACCATGTAAAATAATTTTCGGTACCACCGTGTATCCTTGCAATCCTTCTATAGCACATGTTTATTTGTGACATATTAAACTCTTAAAGCAGTCAGCTAATATCGCATGACAAATGAATTGTAGGCTCTCTCTCCTCCTAATAGCGAAGGATTCTGTGAGGGTAATTGCCGACGTTTCTACGTGAAAATGCATGTAAATGACAGCATCTTAACTTGATTGTATGTGTGGATGTATATATATATCCATACATATTCCTTAGGGTTTACTCAGTTACAGAACAGTAACAATTCGTAAATACAATGGCTTAGCAATTAGTGACGAAGAAAGGGATACTGCTGGTGACATTCTAGTGTTGTTTATTATGATTTAATATAGCAACTTATCAAACTAATCCCCCACAATTTCGATAACAGTATTACTCCCATACAAAGTTGCCGTTGATGACGACAGTGCCATATATCGGCCGATGTTAGGTTACAAACGCTCGGCCAAGTATTGGCAACCTGTAATGGCCCATATATAAACTGCCGTTCATCAGCCGATAACCAAATACATGTCAATGCGCATGCACAATAAATTCTATGTCTCTTGGTTCCCAGACAATATTGTGAAACATACCCGTATATTAATTCAATTTATATATCTTATGTTATAGATTACTATATATTTACTTATGTAAGAGAATATTCCACTCCTACATCAATACATCAATCCAGAAGGGTGTTATAAATAAGAGATTAGATTTTATGACAGGGTCCAATCTTCACCAATTAAACCATATTTTGTTTATATTTACGAAGGCACAATATCGTTGTGAAAAGGACCCAGACTGGGACTAAGTCTCTTATTGACAAACAGAAAAGCTGCATTTGATTTCAGTAACAGTTTTGCGTATTTTCTCTTGTACTATAGCTTTTATAATATTGTGCGAGTTTTAAAATATAATTTTTATATCTATTCATTTTGCTGTCATCATGTCACAAGCATACCAGCGATTAAAAAAATTTAGAGAACTAAGAAAAAATGTAAATAATGATAAACAATGCGATGCGAATAGTTCTGTAAATAATTCAAGTCATCTAAGTGTCAATGCCAACATTAATGAAAATAGTGTAAATAGTGATAATATCCATATTGATTCTAATATTAGATGTGATAGTGATATTCATAATGATAATACAAGTAGTAAAAATAAAAATAATAATAGTGATAGTAGTAAAAATAGTGAAAATAGTGATAATGATGATTACAATGATGACATTGAAAATGCAACTGGTTCAAATGAAAGTTTTCAAGAAAAACTTCGGCAGTGGGCGTTGAAAAATTTACAAAGTCTTCAATTAAATGTAATTGCTGAACTTTTATTATTGCTAAGGGAAGAAGGACATCCCGAGTTACCAAAAACACCACAGGCTTTGTTAAAAACCAAACATCATCGCGTCAATCAATCAATTTTAAGTCTTAAGGGGTCCAATTGTGATTATAAATATCTAGGTATCGCAAATAGCCTAGAAAAAATTATCATTCCAACAATATTTATTGAAGATACAATTGAAGTGCTGATTCATATTGATGGTATGCAAATTTATAAAAATTCGCAAGTACAAGTTTGGCCTATTAGTGTCAAGATAATTAATAAAAAGTATGTGAATCATCCATTTATAGCCGCTATATATTGTGGTGATTCTAAACCAGCTCATGTAAATGAATATCTCAGTGATTTTGTCAACGAGTGTAAAAATTTGATTCAATCGGGTATCTCTATTGATGGAAAAAAATATACTTTTAAAATAAAAGCGATTGTTGCTGATTCACAAGCTAGGACTTATATCAAATGCTGTAAAGCAGCTGGGACATTCTATGCTTGTGAAAGATGCACTACAGTAGGTATATCAGTTGGTGAAAAGAAGAAAAAAAAGAGAGTTTATCCAGAAATGGATTGCGAGCTTCGTACTAAGCAATCCTTTAAAAAAAAAACTCAAGTTGAACATCACAAAGCTGATTTGACGTCTCCTCTGGTGAAGTTACCAGGCTTCGATGCTGTTAATAATATTGTTTTAGATTCCATGCATTTACTGTTTCAAGGTGTAATGAAGACTCTAATGGAATCTTGGCTATTACGAAAAAGTCAAGTGCGTTTGAAATTAACACAAGTAAAACGTCTTCGATTGAAATTTTTATCATTAACAGGTTGCGTGCCATTTGAATTTCAAAGAAAAACATTTGACAGTAATGATTTAGCAAGGTGGAAAGCAACACAGTATCGTTTTGTTTTACTTTATTGTGGGCCAGTAATATTCAAAGATATCTTATCAAAGCAATTGTATGACCATTTTCTACTTCTATTCGTAGCATGTAGAATTTTACATTGTAAAGATCTCATGATTGCTTACAATGATTACGCCAGGAAATTATTAAGAAAATTTTTTTTTTTATTACCAACGTTATATGGTGAAAAATCCCAAACTTTGAATAATCATTGTTTAATTCATTTACCGGATGATGTAATAAATTTGAACCTACCACTGAGTGATATCGCGGCGTTTTGGGGTGAAAGTTATATTGGGAAAATAAAAAATCTAGTTAAATCGCCTTACAAACCTCTGACTCAAATTGTTAATAGATTATCTGAGATTGAGAATGAAGATAACCTCAAAATTAAAAAACAGATTATTGTTAAAAACTGTATTATGAGTCAAAATTCAGATATTTTTGTTTACGAAAATATACAGTACTTAAGTGTATCGAGTGTTATTATAAACAATGTTTATTTAAGTTCAGCGCGACCCGACAATGTTGTAATATTTGAGGATAATGTCGCTGTTATGATTGATAAGATTTTGTTGGTAAAAAATGAAAAGAAAACGCCACTGGAAATTTATAACTTTTCTATTTTTGGGCGCAAAATAATAAATCCTTATAGTTTATTCAATTATCCTACACCATCGATTGATGTTGGAATCATTATGGGAGACAGATTTTCTGATTTAAAAGAGTTATTCTCAATAAGAAAAATGAAAAATAAATGTGTCCGTTTAAATTACAGTGATAAAGTGTGTATTGTATCTTTACTTCATGAGAGAGTAAGAGAGTAATGCACCTATAAACAGAGAACAGTATAGAGGAAAACCCAAAGAAAGAAGACGACAGAGCGCGCAGCTAGAGAAATGGAAACTGCACACAAATAAAACTTGCGCACATATGGATAAGAAATGCGCTTATGTGTTTTCAAATTTCCCTTTCGAAATTTGTTGCGACTTGACTAAGGGACGGGAATGTCATGCGAGGGTTCTACTGTACATTGAAAACGAGGCTTTTCTCGTCGTCTTTTTTGTGGTTTTACCTCTACTAGCGCCGATATTCTAGTGTTTCAAAGCGTTCTACATTTCCATATAGAAGGCTTTGAGTGTTTAAATTATTTCGTCCAGTAACGCGAAGTGTATCGAGTAGGTGTATGCGTGTCTGCATCTAACATTTGTGATGTTGTGACTAACGAGTTCGTGCTTTCATCTTAATATTGTGAAATACAATAACAATTGTTGATTGAGTGGTTGTAATTATTAAAAACTATTAAAATATACATTAGACGTATAAAATATCGTTCGCGAGTTTTTTCAAGTTTTTCTCGGTTATATTCAATAGTTAATTGATCTGGCAATGAAAATAATAAAGGACCGACAGTTTTTGTTTTAATGAAAATAATGTAAATATTGGGAAAGATTATTTTCTTATTTGATATTTGTACAACAACTTAAAAAAATCAAAAGTGTGTGCATCTAACATTTGTGATGTTGTGACTAACGAGTTCGTGCTTTCATCTTAATATTGTGAAATACAATAACAATTGTTGATTGAGTGGTTGTAATTATTAAAAACTATTAAAATATACATTAGACGTATAAAATATCGTTCGCGAGTTTTTTCAAGTTTTTCTCGGTTATATTCAATAGTTAATTGATCTGGCAATGAAAATAATAAAGGACCGACAGTTTTTGTTTTAATGAAAATAATGTAAATATTGGGAAAGATTATTTTCTTATTTGATATTTGTACAACAACTTAAAAAAATCAAAAGTGTGTGCATCTAACATTTGTGATGTTGTGACTAACGAGTTCGTGCTTTCATCTTAATATTGTGAAATACAATAACAATTGTTGATTGAGTGGTTGTAATTATTAAAAACTATTAAAATATACATTAGACGTATAAAATATCGTTCGCGAGTTTTTTCAAGTTTTTCTCGGTTATATTCAATAGTTAATTGATCTGGCAATGAAAATAATAAAGGACCGACAGTTTTTGTTTTAATGAAAATAATGTAAATATTGGGAAAGATTATTTTCTTATTTGATATTTGTACAACAACTTAAAAAAATCAAAATTGCCAGATCTGTTACATTTGTTAATAATAATTCTCGTCTTTAAATATTAACAATTTTTGGAAGTCTGTTTATTTTTTAGAATAACAGAAAACTATTTTTTTTATTATATTTATTGAAATAGTAAATATATATAGAGATGGAGGATAATCCAACGAATAAGCGTTATGCTGTTGTGGGATTCTTTCAAAAAAATACTGATGGTTCAAATCAAGTTGACTTGGTACCATCGAGCTGGATCACCCAAGAAGGTGAAATTTTTTTTTCGCATTATCCACCTGCTGATGATTATCATAAAGTTAAAAAGTACGTACGAGAGCTGCGGAATGCAAAAGACAGTTGGCTAAAATATCCAGTGGAAATTCTATCTTATGCAGGTAATTATATATTTATCATTTTATTAAAAGAATAATTGATGATTTGATTAGAACCGTATTATGAAGCTCTGTTAATAATTATCCTTAAATAGAAAACTACTCGCAAGGAAACAGACGTTTAAATCGTGCTTTTACAACCATTGATATTAGAAGCACTGATGATGAGTTCAACAGAACAGAACAGAAGCCACAAGCAAGTTTTCTCGAGGAAATGGGTAAAATATCACCAATGCACGAAGACGATTCTTCAACTACTTTTATTGAGAAGAAAAAATCAAAAAAAAAAAGCAAACAAAAAAATAATGGTAAAGTATTCTCAGTTGTTTATAATAAATGTAGGTCTAAGGCAGTGGCGTAGCTATTCCATCTGAATCTAAATCTTATTTTCGAAAACATAGGTATTACATAATTTTAATGAAGTAACAATTTAATATTAACAAGATATTTATTAATAAAAATCTTTTCTCCGAGCTTTCTGTTTCGCAAAATATCAATAACATCGTCAAAGTTAAAAGATCGGACCATAGAATTTTCAATATACAGAATAGCCATGTTACGTAGCCGAGTTTCTTAAATAGGTTTTTAGTAGATTTCGTTTCGAAAATGATCTTTCAGCACTAGCTGTAGTCATAGGAATTGTAAGAGACAACATTAATGTAGTACAGACTTTAGGTAAGCTGCACGACCTAAAATGATTCTTTATTATTAATAAATCAGCAAGTTCTCTAATACACGAAGACTTTTCTATTTCATCTCTGAAGATGACCGAAAAGTGAAAATTTTCATGGAAAAAGATTCAGATGTCTTTTTTATATATGTCAACAAATTCTACAGCTTTTTCTATAGTTTATTTCAGTTTTTCAAAATGGCAGGTTGAAGAACACTGAAATTGGAAACGCGATTTCAGTCGTTTAATAATGATGTCCAATACTCGATAAAATGTGTTCTCTTTGAACAAACTATAGAGATCTTGGAGACGCTCATCTTCGCAAAGTTCGTCAAAATGGCGTTTCACCTTCCTCTGAGGAGTTTTATAAAATTCAGTGTTGATCGACCATTTTTCTGCTACATATTTGCTTCCTTTTTTAAATTTTCAAATTCATATCGATATCCTTCCAATTCTTAAAGACAAATTTTTTAAGGTTTTAAGGCATTTGTAAGATAGGTGGCGTTAGACTGAAGTATTTCAGAGGCTACATCGATGGTTTGAAGAATTTTGCAATGGAAAGCGAACAACGTAACAAAATTGTAATTCTTGATCTTCTTCTTTAGTGAAATAGCTTCTTTTTTCTGATTTGCAATTCATCAGGATTGTTTTCGTTATCGCTTTTTGACCTTCAACAAACCGAAGTTTTAAAGCAAAAATAGCATAATAACGTCCTGCCCATCTAGTAGGGTTCAATGTTCTCGACACTTATTTAGACGTATATTTTTCCTTTATGCATTTAATAAGTTGGTTGGACATTGCTAAGGCAGTTTTGTCCTTAACTTCATGAAATCTTTAAATCACTCTTTAATGACGAGCGTCTTTGGAATTCAATTTTCGTCTTTCTCTATCATACAGTAACGGCAAAGATCACAGTTCTGTTTTTTAAATATTTTCAGTCGTATGGAATATGATAGAGTAATATGGTGCGGCATTTTCTATTTTTATAATCAGAACAGAAATGAGCTCATTTTGTATTTTTGGACTTAAGTATTTTATCTGGCCCTTTGGTTTATTTAACAATTGTTGTAAAATCGGATTGTATTTCGCCAATAACTCAATAATACTCAAAAAATTCCGTCGGGAGCTTGGATTATTGCTATCTGCCTTTTCTCGGTAGTCACGAAAGGCTAAATTACACGTTGGAAGTGTCAGAGTAACATCAAGAGTACTTGGCGCCAAAAAATATACTTTCTTGGTCATGGACTCTTGCTGTTAATCTAGTGGCATGGCATCTACAATATGTTTCCAATCGTCATAGCCTTCCATCCAAACATTTTGTATTTATTTAGATGCCCGATTTGCGAATAACCAACATGGTCCACAATACGCTTTCTGAAGTATTAACGAATAGGATACCATGTACTACGTTCAGTTTCGCACCAGACTAGTAATGTTTTTCTAAAAAAGATATATTGCACTGTTTTTTAAGAAAGGGCTTACCATATCCGTTTTCGATCACCAACCGTTTCACTTGATCATTTAGTTCTGTAAAATTACCCTTGATGAAAAATTGTTCACACTAACTCCAAATCGAGAGACTCTCTCAATAACCAGTTCTCTCAATAACCAGTGACGATATCGTGAAACATATTAACGAAATCCCTTTCGACTGCACTTCCAGCCCTAACGGTATTCCTCCTGCTGTCCTTAAGTCGTGTGCAGAGGTTCTCCAGTCTCCACTGAAAACCCCTTTTCAAAAATCCTTACATAAAAGGTACTTCCCCACTCTTTGGAAGAATTCGGTCATAATTTCTATTCACAAAAGTGGTAGTAAGAATGAAATATCGAATTATAGACCAGTTGCGAAGTTGTCTGTCATACCGAAACTTTTGAATCGATTATTCATTCTGCCACTGACCCTATCCGCAAGAAGCTCATATCGACGAATCAATATGGTTTTCTTGCAGCGCGTTCCACTGTTTACACTGATTTAAAGTTAGTCCAAGGAATTTAATAACGCCTTAATCACTAAACACCTATACATTTCTCTAGTCAGACCATTACTTAAATATACGTCCCAGGTTTGGTCTCCTCACTACTCTTCGCACGTTGGAAAAATTGAGTCGGTTCAGCGAAGGTTCGTTGGATTCTCACTGAATCATCTTCCTTGGGAAACCCACTTCTGCCATACGAATCCCGGCTTAAGTTACTCAACTTAATCACCCTACACAAGCGTCTTGAGGTGGCCGATGTTGTATCCGTTCATCAGCTCCGCAATGGGAGGGTGCACTCAGGTTTTCTAAGTCACCGTGAGTGGTTTAGAGAGAGAGCAGTTATAATTTGAGAGGTCCACCTCTCTTACACATCAACTCCTATAACACCAATTACGGTCAATTTGAGCCGGTAAATCGCATGTTCATTAATGTGAACAAAAATATTAACGTTTTTGGCGTGACCATGAGTAAAGATGCTCTCAAAAAGAGTCTTCTTTAACTCGCGTGTCTCGCTCCTGTCATGTTGCATTCTTCTTTGTATGTTCTTTTTTATGTTTTATTTTTTATTATATGATTGCATGCTTTAGTTGAGCCACATCTCAGCGCTTGTTTGTGCTGAGTTGGTAAAATTTTCTTGCCCTAGCTGAGAAGTGCGCCTTGCGATTCTGCGTTATAATGGTTAACACTATTACTAAAATATGATTCACTTTGAGTTTTGCTTGTACCTTGCTGTGGTTGTTCTGGATCTGGATATACACTAGTGTCGGGTGCTACATCTGTTATACTACCACTTTTAGTTACGTCTAATTCTTCACTTTCGGAGCACTATTCACTTGCTTTTTGATCAATAAAGTCATCATTCTTAAAGTAGTGACTAATTTTAGATAACTATTTATTTTTTTCTTCAGGCTCGCTCTTTCTCTTCTATTTTCTAGAACTAGATATGTTGAATTACCCCGCCACCATATAGCCGGCTACTCACATGCCTTCCGCTGTGGCAATCTCAGACACTATAGTCGGCGCAATTTCGGAGTTTTCTCTACAGGCCAGCCTAGGCAATTGCTCCTAGTTGCCTACACACATCACAATTTAGGAGGTTATTAAGGGTCAGATGCCGGAATTGCCCATGCGACAGGCGTGTGAGTGGCCCGCTTATAGTTGCGCTACTGGTCTAAGATTTGTTTAACGATTTAAAAATAAACTCAATTCCATAAGTAATAAATTAATTTTACAGAAGTCATGTCATCTGATACATTAGGACCGATTGCTGAAGAAGCGGGGGGAGCTATTGACTTTGGTAAATTGATATTTATTTGATTTGTAATTATATTTGTTGCATTCGAATTTATATTTTATAGAATCTTTAAAAGAGTTTATAAGTTCTAAAATTAGTGAACAAACTGCGTTACTTCAGCGTTCTTTACTTAATGAGAAGAGAAGCTTGCAGTATGATTTAAAAAAATATGTAGATGAAATAAAAAATACATTAATAGCCAACAAAGTAGCCACAGATCCTCAACTAAGTGCTTCAAATGCGATCGAAATATTAAATGTGGAATTTCCATTAAAAAATCTTGAGGAATTTCAAGAGTTTGATGCTGACTTAAAAAACACTGCATCAAAAAAAGAGGCATTGGTAAATATTATACCCATTGTTATATTATATTACTATCCTGTCTTTGAAATTGAATTTGCATTGATTAAATATCATAATTATTTTTAGCTTACGTTTTTCCGGATCAAAATTTTTGGAGAAAAAACGGCTACAGGATGTATCAGTAAAATGGCATCAGCATTGATGACAAAAAATATTGAAAAACATTACTCTGGAACTGGCAAAAAAATAAAAGGCGTGGGAAAACTTAATTTCAGCGCAACAGAAACATTTAAGTGTATGGAAGGTATGACAAATGATATTTACACTTACATTTCAGTGACGATTTTTATATAATTGTGTTTTTTAACTCATTAAATGATTGTTTCTTTTTTTTGTTATATTGCAGATGTAGTAAAAGAAAAAATAGGTGATTGTGAAGAGTGCAAAAATTTCGCTGGAAAAGTTGGGAGGTGGTTGTCAGGGCAAGGAGACCGGGAACGTGGTCGAAAAGAACGATAATTGTCTTTATAATATATAACAACTAAATCTAAGAATATTAATATATTATAATCCTTAAAAATGAATAAAAATTGAAATAATTTCAAAAGCAAATATGAAGTGTAATATTAAGTAATTAATTATAATAATAATTATCATTACAGCTATCAGCCATTAAAGGGCCAACGATTTAAAACATAGTTGGCATACAACAGCTGACCATTAGTAGGCCGATAGTTTAAATAATGTCTGGCCCATTGCTGTTTACCATGAATGGGCCGATAGTTGAATGATATTAATGGGCCGAGGTTATCATTCCAGCTGTAAGCCGTTTATCGGCCAATAAAAATTGCCATTGCTGACCCATTAATCGTCAATCTTGGCCTAGCAATGGCCCAATCTAGGGCCGGTTTCTAAACTTTGTATGGGCTGTCGACATTAAACTCATTTTTATTATTTAACAGGGAAGCGTGAGGATATTGTTTAAGGGCTGTAGTAAACTCGTTGTCATTTTTTTTATTAAATTTTAATAGTTTTTGATTAAATTTTTGCATTGCATTTTTTTACAGGTAAATCATTTTTTTAGACGTGAAACTTACAGCAAATTCTAGCTTTGTTGGAATTTAAACTTTGAATATTTTTTAGGTTTTACTTTCAAAATTGTTTGCCAGAAAATATGAAAATTCATTTGTATATCGTCAATCTAGAAACCAGTTGACATTTTTACCAGGAAAAAGGAAGAAATTTCGTCGAACCGAAACTCACCCAATCTCACGTGTGGAAGAGGGGGGCAGGTCTCGGAAAATATCACATAATTTGTATCCTTAAGAAACAGTGTAAAATAAACTAGGTTAAATTAAGTTAAAGATGTCTCTCCACTAAAGACCCCAATTCACTTACAGCCCGCCGGCAGGCCGTGGTCTTTCAGGCCAGGTCGGCAGACACGGCCCAATGAAGGTCACACATTATTCAGTCTGTCTGAGGGAGGAGCGCTTCAAGTATCTGCCTGACAGGCCGTGGTATGTAGGTGGCGTCATGATTCCTTACAGACACACAGGCGAAGACAACAGTTAGCAAAGCAAATTGTTAATTCAAGGGCAAAAATGTTCGTGGCCTCAACGAAAACTTTGCAGGCGCAAACAGATCGGCGCAGCGGCTGGCGGAGGCTGCGATGGGGGCTGGAAAAACGTTTAAAATACAGGGACCAGTCGCGTAGATAGGAGGGGGTCAAGGGGAACAAAAGTGAAGTCTAAATAGGAGTGAGTTTAAATATTTTCCTTGTTCACTGTCATAAACTGCATAAAAGAAGCTACATTTAAAAAAAAGAAAGAACCTCATACGATGCGATGCATAAAAATTATTGGCCAATCAATATTCGAATTTGAAGTCAATTTTTGGGACTCGTATAAAATATTTTGATATTTCCATGAAAATTCACTGAAAAAATTCGAAATTATAACTAAAAAACTAAAATTTAGTAGTTTTTTAAGTTTTTTATAAAATGTCCATTTCGTGATCCATGTAACTAATATGTTCCAAAAAAAACTTTGATACTGGAAACAATTCCTTATGTTTTGCTTATTGGACTCCACTAATCTATAATCGTTCTAATTTGGAGTGAAATAACTAGTAGTCTTGTGCATATTATGTAGAGTATCAAAAATGAGCCTCCTAAAAATAGGACTACCTTTTGGCTTTGATTGTCAATTTATTTATTTATTTATTTGCCAAACAAGGCATACTTAAACTAAATACAACAGAGAGTTCTTATAGACAAACACTGTAATATATAATTAGTTAATTTAATTCCTCCTTATAATTTTGAAGTTAATAAAAATTGTCGGGTGAGTAAAAATACCATAGCACAAGAAAATATTGTTCTTACTTTACTCACTTACGAGTTCATAGAGTGTTCACTAAGCCGCAAACGATTCAATTTTGGTGCGTTATGATGAGACGTATTCCGTCAGGTCAGTTCAATATCTTTTTTGTCACAGCGCCTCAAAGAAGGAGTAGTTGGCTGCCTACAAAGCGCTGCCACCCAAGCAAGTTTAAAATGTATTAATCCAACGAACAATATGTATTAAATCAATTAAAATAATAAAAGATCCTAAAAGTATAAGTATCCAGTGATATCATATTTATTCGCCGAATTAAATCGAATAAAAAATGTACTAAAATTAAATAGTACGGAGTAAAAGTTGTAGCATAAAATCCTTGCCGAAATTGTACAATTGTAGTAGGGTTGCAGTTGCAGCTAGTGATGAGCAAAAATGGTCTTGTTCTTGCAGTCTTGACTTGTTCTTGCACATTTAGCAAGAACACGAGAACAAGACTTAGTTGTGCTTGCAAGAGCAAGAACAAGACTAAGTGTGCAAGAACAAGACCCAGAGCAAGACTTCTTGCAAGATTCTTGCAAAATTACAACGCAAATTCATTCTATTAAAAACAAAAACATAAAATTGATTATTATGCTCAAGTAATTATTATAGATACATGTATATGTGTTGTGTATATATTTAGTATGATAATTGTAAAAGCATTTGTACACCAACGAGATTCACAATCATTATTTCTGCATTTCCAAGCAAAGCCGAAATGATTTAGGTGGATGTTTCACACTGTCTAGTAGTGATGAGCAAAAATAGTCTTGTACTTGCAGTCTTGTCTTGTTCTTGCACATTTAGCAAGAACAAGAACAAGAACAAGACTTAGGTATGGCTGCAAGAACAAGAACAAGACAGACTGAACAAGAAAAAGACCAGAACAAGACTAGACTAGTCTTGTCTTGCTCTTGCGTTTGCTCATCACTAGTTGCAGCGCTGCACAATGATGAAGCACAGTGAGGGAGCACAACAAAGGAGTGAGGGCATTGACTTTAGAGCGTGCGCTGGCTACGAACACTATACCCAGTACAGAAGGGTCGCCTACTCTCAACATCTACAAATAATAGGCCATCAATACTTACTAGTGCCGAAAATTCACGTCTTCGGGCTGCATAGAAGTTCAGATGTTCAGCCACAATCTGACGAAAAATGCCCACACAGATAGAGGTGTGTGTCAGTTTTCTTGGACTGCAGGCCCTATCCCGTTCGCGGCCGGTGAGGGTATGGTGATACTTGGCTTTAAGGCGAAAACTTTCGTGACACGGCCTGGCGTCACTCTGTGTGTGAAAGGCGGCCTTAAGAAATAGTTACATATATCCTACACAAACATTTTTATGCGAACGCCATAAGCATAATAGCCCCTCAAATGTATAGCCGCCACAGGCCAGCCAAATCCGAAAATCGACGAATGCGCTGGCGCACGAGCCAAGTATCACTGACCCTCGAATATAGAACTACAGGAAGGGCCCTCGCCGAATTTGAGCGTAATAAAGTTCTTGTTGAGTAAGTGCTCACGGTTTGTAAACGGACGGTTTTTAAAAATATTTTACTTTACTTACAACTTTATCGCTCAGTAATTATAAGAAATTTAAAAGAGTAATTCTCAGAATGGATTTACTACTATAAGTAAGACGGCTAAGCGGGTTTTTTCTTTTATTGAAGTGTTAGGGCGAAGGAGTACCGCGGCCACAAAGTAGACCTATCGTACCACCAGAAGCTAGAGCTTGTTTGTGCCCTAGTTACTACAAATATGAAATAAGCTGCCAATACTGCCTGTATATGTTTTAAAACCTAGGCCATCTTCGGATAATCTAAATGCTTTGGTCATCTATAATTTGGAATGTTCAAGAACAGTTAGGCGTGGACTGATTTATAAGAGTTGTCGACAATTTGGCTTTATTCTACAATACATATACCTAAGTTTATTCTATAATATTAACTCGAAAACTCTACATATAATATCATTATCCTTAACCTTTTTTTGGACGGGGGGAGAGGGGGCAAAATCCACCTCCACCTGGATAACCAACTAACGACGGTAGTAACAAGTATGAGACCTGTATATTATAGCCTACCAGCGAAGGGCTAGGAGCTCTTCCTGGCATTAACATTTTGCAATGGAACCACTGGCAGAGCCTCGGGCTGGACAGATTTCACGGAGATGACCCGGCAAACGTACCAGGGCTTACGATTTGAACTTATTTTCATGGAATCTAAGAACACTATAACAACCCGGAAAACTAAAAATCCTCCTAGATGAATTGACGAAATACAGAGTGGACATAGCGGGCATCCAGGAAATTAGATAGACTAGACAGGGCATATTTGGAAAAAGACCACATAGCCTATTTTATAGCTGCAAAGAAAGAGATCACATATTAGGTATAGCATTCATTGTACGAAAGTAAATAAAGGAACTCGTCATAGCGTTTGAAGCCATAGATGAAAGAGTGTGCAATATTCGTTTAAGGGGCAAATTCTTCAATTATTCAATAATAAATGTGCATGCTCCTACCGAAGAGAAAACTGAAGAGGAAAGGAGATATTCTATGACTCTTTAGAGAGAGTATACAGAAGCTGTCCTCGTCATGATATAAAGATAGTCATTGGAGATGCTAATGCAAAAATAGGACGAGAAGCAGCATTTCAGCTGACAATCAGAATATTTAGTTTGAATGAACGCCATAATGATAATGGATTAAGACTAATAAACTAAGACTATGTCGCAAAATATGGTTATATCAAGCACCAAATTCCAGCGTAAGGGTATTCAAAAGGCAACCTGGAAGTCGCGAGATGGTTTAGCCAACAACAACAAGCAATTTATCATGTCGTTATAGACGCCCGCCACCAATCCAATGTGCTGGATGTGAGAGCATACCGCGGCGCAAATATAGACTCTAACCACTTCCTAATAGGAACGAAAATTAGGGCCAGGATATCTGCAATAAAAACAAGAAGAGGAAACAGAGACCGTACAACTTAGCAGGACTGCAGGAAGAGCAAACTAGGGCTGAATATGAGAACATACTCAACGTAAGAATAAATGAAACCAGTCAAAGCATACACGAAGACTTCAACGATCAATGGAACGATATAAAAAGAACAATAAAAGGAACAGATGAAAATGTTTTTGGTTTCATGCAACAAGGACGAAGGGTAGAGTGGTTTGATGAAGAATGAGCCTAGGAGACAATGGAGAAAAACCGAGCCTACCAAGTCATGCTTAATAGACACAGAACAAGAAACTCTGAAGAGGAGTATAAGGAAAAGAGACGAGCTGAGAAGAGAATGCACAAAGCGAAAAAAATGTATTATTGAAAAGAAGAAAGAAAAGAAGAAGAAAAAAAATAGAAAAATCAGCAAGCCTAAGATGCAAGAAACTTCTACAAAAGCATAAACCAACAACGGAAATAAATTAAGCCTAGAGTGATAATGTGTAAGAATAAAAGTGGGGAGATATTAAGTAATAAAGACGAAGTATTGGCTAGATTGGCAGAGCATTTCGAGGATCTACTAATGAACCCAGAGCAGGGGCATAGTAGTATCCGAAATGTACAGAACATGAATGAGGATGACAGCACAGCAGCGTCTACCATATGATAAGTACGTCAAAGATTACGAACATTAAAAAATAATAAGGCATCAAGGTCTTACAGCTTTCCTACGGAACTTATTAAGCAAGGCGGAGTGGAAACTATCGAAAAACTCCATGAAGTAACAGTGGAAATCTGGAGACGGAAAGAAATGCCTGATGAAGTGGAACGAGGGCATAGTATGTCCCTTACGCAAAAAAGGAGACCCTTCATCTTGCAGCAACTATATAGGAATAACGCTATTAAACACAACATACAAAGTTTTTTCATGTGTCCTCTGTAACAGACTACAATCATACGTAGAAAGAATATTAGGAGAGTATCTATGCGGTTTTCGTCCTGGAAGTTTCACAACAGACCAGCTATTTGTACTCAAAGAAACCCTAGAATAGGCTGTTGATTTTAACATAAACATCCACATGTTATTCATCGACTACAAATATGCTTACGATAGTGTGAGCCGTAATGAGTTATTTGATGCTATGGAGCACCTCGGGATATCGAAACACCTTGTAGAAGTGACAAAAATCCCGATGGAAGATCCAAGGTGTAGAGTCAGAATTAATGGTGAATTATCACCAACCCTCAGAACAAATAGAGGATTAAGGCACTCTCCTGCTTCTGACGCACTCTCCGGCTTCTGGCCCTAGAAGAAACAGTAAGAGATGCATCGATTAACACATCAGGGTGTATCTTTAATAGGTGTATCTTGATAGATCAGTGCAAATATTAGCCTTTGCCGACGATATTGCTATCCTTGGAAGAACGTTTGAGAGCATGTAGGAGAGCTTTGTAGCACTTGAGCAAGCCGCAAAACAATCGGGTTGGAAATAAATGAGCACAAAACAATAAGAAGGTCTGTCCTACTATATGGTTCGGAAATGTGAACATTGAAAAACGCAAACGAAGCATTGTTAAAGTTATCAAAATAAACAGACTACGATGGACTAGTCATGTCCAACGAGGTGGGGAAAGGAACCCGATAAAGATAGTGCTGGGAAAAGTCCGCCAGGAAAACGGAGACCAGGTCGTCCTAAGAAAAGATGACGTCGAGAATGACTTGAGACAGTTGGATAAAAGAAACTGGAAAAGTCGGGCGACGGATCGAGAATCATGGAGACGAATGTTGGAGGCAACCAAGTTCAACAATAGGCTGTGGAGCTCCTGATGATGATGATTCTGATCTTTTAACAAATTTATCTGTGGATTTAGCTTCTTGATTGCGACAATCGTACAAACTCAACAATAGTTCCATAAAAAACTTATCATAGTGGTACTTGTATATCATCACAATAAATATTTGTGAGGACTTTGCTACCTTACTGCTTCAGACTGAGTTCTCATGAATATTTGGTAATTTAAAGAAAAATCGAATTCATCCAAAACTCTGTAGCATATTCAAAATACATATTATTTTATTAACGCTCGTGAGGACAAATCACCAAATAACCTTCAAACGTTCACCCAGCGCATTTATGGCCTATTGACGAGCCATTAAAATTTATTATGGTCAATAATTGCCTTTAAAATGATTTTACAATAAATTGCAATCAAATAACTGGCGATTTATTGCCAAGACGTTTCAATTGACATTAAAATTATAGTACTCGGTTTCTTTTAAATTTTTACATCAAAAATAAAAATGAACAACTGTACTATGTTAAGAAAAACATTTAGGTCAGCGTTAATTTATTTTTAATAATAAAAATCCGTACCACAACACAGGTCCTTGTTATCCTTATACTTCGTTGCGTTGTTGAAGTTGTTGTAGAATACATGGTGCTGGAAAGATAGATGCCTGGTTCTAGAGCTTCCAAAAATTTAATTAATTAGATATCGATACACAAACAACATCATACTTAAGTAACAAAACATTCATCAATGCAATACAACAAAATCCTTATTAAAGGATGTAAGGACCTTAAAGGAAAACAAAATTCACCTTTTATTGCATTATTACCTTAAATAAAGCAAACTAATAAACGAACAGAGCAAAGAAAAAGAAAATATAAGAAAAAAAAATTCAAGTTGTGTTTCCAATTGATACATTTGCCCAAAAACGTAGAGAGCAATTATAGGAACGTTTCCGAACGTAAAGGCATCCGAGGAACAGGGATAAATATTTGACCAGGAAAGTCACCTTAACCATTAGAGAGCGGTGTCGCCTCACCCAAAAGTATTACGGTCAGTCAGAGTCAAAAGGTCAAATATTCTACGTCCCTTGGCATCTTAGGTATAGAAGACGTCCAGAATTACACCAGAAATTCCTGAAGTTTCTCCCGTATCCTGTGTGAATGTGACCAGGATCCTGGGACAAATTTGTCTTTTGTGTTGCCATATACTGTTCTGGAAATCACTTGCAACACAATCAAACGGCACACCTCAGTGGCAGCAAACAAATGTTTACGCTTCAGAAGCAAGTTCTGTGAACGTAATTTTAAGGCTCTGACATCTGCTGTTATGTCCCTTCAGCAGTAACACAATAACGGTAACATAGAATCGGTAGAAGGACGTTGTTATGGCGACATTCACTAATTACGTTTGATAGGCTTAACGGTTCACTTAATGAGAATTTACTGTTCGCTTGAATTCATTAATCACTTGTGCACCTTCCAGTCTCTATATTCCAGTTGCGGTTTACTCCCACCAGCCACTCGCCCCACATCCCCCCTTCCCCACAAACTCCATTTCAACGTTTTACCTGGGCCTCCCTCAGGATACCTTCTACCGGAAAGTGTTGAGGTTTTGTTTCGGTACTTTCGTTAGCGGTAGACAGATTTGTGGGACCCGTGCCAATAAGGTACTACCGAATCTACCGTTACGGCAATAAGCCCAATAAAAGATTTACGCTTAAGGAATGCTAAAAATGTACAACATCCAATATGTATACCGGAATGCTGGGATATATCACCGGAACCCAGGCCTCTACCTTTTGTAATAAAATTACCCTCGGCAAGAATAAGTGGGTGGTGAGATCGATACAAAAGGAAATTTCCCTCCTTAATTGATGTTAAGAAAAAGGTTTTCTTAATTTTATTCGCTAATTATAAAATCAAATTTAAACATCAAATTACATTGAGAAATGAGTGCGGTTCTTGTTTATTCAGTTACAGGTGAGAGAGTGTTCAATTTGTTGAATTTGTCATTGTGTAGGATAAGAAGGTCAAACAAAGCTAAGCGAGATAACTGAAATTTTGGAACAATAAAGGATAAGATTTTAAGTTTTTGAAAAGTATGACAAATTTTATCTGTAGAACTAAAACAAGCGTTTCTAAAACCAAAACACTTCTTTAATAATAAAAGACTCTATCACGCGTAAGATTGACTTACTTTGACGGACATTTTTAAAACTATACCATCGAACACCAAAATTCAAAATTACCAGGAAAAGTTCCTGTCTCATACGATCACACTTAAACACCTAGGTATGTTGACTTTAAAGCAAGGGCATTGGCGAGGTAGTATCATGCTTCTGCACTAGTGATGAGCAAAACTAGTCTTGCAGTTTTGCCTTTGATTGCACATTTATCAAAACCAAAGCTAGACCAAGACAAGACAGCATTACAGAAGCGTGCAAGATCAAGATAGCAAGACTTTTAGCTCATCACTAAGTGCCAAAAGTTTTGAAGTGATGAGCAAACGGTCCTACAAAAAGTCTCGCAAGAAGTCTTGCAAAAGTGTTGCAGAAATTCTTGCAGTCTTGTCTTGGTCTTGCTAAATGTGCAAGACAAGACTTTTCGCTCATCACTGTAAGATTTTTGGTACTTAGTGATGAGCAAATAGTCTTGCTATCTTGATTTTGCAGTCTTGTCTTGTCCTTGTCCTGTATTGTCTTGGTCTTGCTTTTCTTGCTAAAGGCGCAAGGCCAGTCTTGCTCATCACTATTCTACATTATAACTTGTAGCACCAAGCACAAATATATTCCCGAAATTTATAAAAAAAAATAACCATAAACAATATTATAGCTAGAAAAATATACGATCTGAGAAATAAATTGAACAACGAATCAAAAAGAAACCAACGTAGTCGGGGAATTGAAATTAGAATATGCTAAGAAATTTAGTGCTTGGTCACGGAAGGCCTATATTGTACAAAATATCTCTGTTAGGGATAAATTCATTAAGGAACCAAAAAAAAATCGACGATATAAAACGAAAGACTTCAGGTTATCCATCAACAATGACAAATGGTAGAAAACACTCTTCGTGCAATCAAGAAATTTGTAACATATTTACTGATAGTTTCTGGGAATTTTTTTCGCACAAATCTTGTACAATAAACACAGAGGTAACCGCTGATACGCACACTAACACGTTAGCACTTATAAATAAATCTATTGCATACGGTTGGCTTTATAATGATCGGTTTTAATAACCATGGCACTACAAACGGCCTTGGTCCTGGTAATCTGCCTACTAGTTTTTTGAAGCGCTTCTCAAAACATATTTTATTAATTTCTACCTTATCCTTAACAATTCATTGCTACGATGTAAACCATTCAATACGACATGTGATAAGCATTCGCACACTTCAAAGGCGTTGCCAACCTGTAATCACAAACCCTAAACTTCTTGAAAAACTCGTATACAATTAAATTTCTTCTCTAGCCGATCTATACCTTAATGAAGAACAACACGGTTTCAGGAAGATGAAAGAGAGAGGTTTGATTTTAAAAAACTGACTTTCCGAGTCTCCTTTTTTCACGTGATAATCTACGGACCAAGAGGAGAATTTTTCAAAAAAAACTGTTGGATTGTGAGTTTTACCCTTTCGGTCCACACGATCAACATGATACATAGATGGAATAAACAGACTTCTTAGAAATTAGTAATTCGTTTAGCACTAGTGGGAAATTGACTAGTACCAGAACTGATGTCAGAAGCTAGTTTAAATAACGATAATAGTGGTACATTTACAAGACTTTTCTAGAGAATTTGTTTTTTCTGAACGTTAGTAACATTTCCTTCGTACTTCGTTCGCTACACTAGAGCGCGTCGTCGAACTCGTCCTGAGCATGTTGAAGCGCCGCTGAAAAACTGGGAAGCAAATGACTTCATTTGGGAATTCGAACGTTTGCAGGATATATCGCTTTTATATTTTCCGGAATTTTTTAAGCTAGTTTCGCCATTCCAAATTCAAAAACAAAAACGATTTCTTTTTTAGTATTTTTTTCCCTAGACTAGTATTTTCTCGTTTCCTGTTGGCAATTATTTAAATGGATTTGTGTAGATTTATTGGACTAAGTTTTAATCCTCGAACTGCTGTGATAGAGAGAGAAATATCCACTTTCTTTGCAAAATAGTTTAATGGGCACTTCTTACCTTTGAATTTCTTAAATAATAATAAAATTATATAAATTACTAGCAAAAACCCGCGTGCGTTACAACGCCTTTCCCTTAAAAAAATATTAGGTACGCACAGTTCGCGGTAGGAAGTTTTTAGTTTCTTATAAACCAAGTATTTACTTTCTATTTTTAGTCTATTATATGTATATGTTCCGCCATTTTGTGGTGACCGCCATATTTGATTTTAAATACAGCTTACTTTCTTACTTACTGTCATACACTTTCATTTGATATCCATACCGAGCGCGTTGTAAAGAAAAATGCAAGGTAAGGTAAAAGGTAAGAGAAGGTTTTGTGTTGGCCGAAATTTTGTGTTGGCCGCCATTTTGAATTTGGAATGACGCCACACAGCTAATTGAATTCAACTTGTTATACACTTTCATTTGACACCCATACCGATCGAGTGGCCTTTAAAGATAAATATAATCCGCCATTTTTCGTTGGCGGCCATTTTTAATTTGGAATGACACTATACAGCTAACAGTATTATATTTGTCCCACACTTTCACTTGATACCCATGCCCAGCGCGTTGTAAAGAAAAAGATGATGCCCCATTTTATGTTGGCCGCCATTTTGCTTTTCTGCCATTGTGAATTTGGAGTGACGCCACAATAGTATTCTACTTGTTTCGTTTGATACCCATACTGAGTGGCTTGTAAAGAAAAAAGCAATCCCCGTTTTGTGTTGGCCGCCATTTTTATTAACCGCGATGTTGAATTTGAAATGACACCACACAATGATTTGATTCACATACCGAGTGGTTTCTAAAGAAAAAGAAAATCAGCCATTTTGTGTTGGCCGCTATTCTGAATTTGGAAGGACGCCACATAGCTAATTGTATCCTATTTATCATCCCTTTTATTTGATACCGATGGCGGGGATCGGGAAACACAATTGCGAAATTCAGACGTCATCTTGGAGCCGCCATTACAGTTTTTTACAAAAATGTCATAATTTGCGAAATTTGGTTGATCGGTTTCATGAAAGTACGGGTTTCGCTTCTTTTTTTTTTCTTTTGTATCAAATATTTCCTCTGCAATTCCCCTTTTCCTATTTTTCTTAGGCGCCATCTACGCATTCGTACCATACGGTTTTCACAGATTTAGTCAAAACACCCATTCTGTCAAAGTTTCGGCTCAATCGGCCTCTTAGTTTTTGAGTTTTAGTGTTGCATTACAAACCGACAGACAGTCAGACAAGGTCATGTCGAGTTAATTGGGGATCTAGGAGGTGGTGTGCTAGAAAAAAGCTAAATTTCATTTTGCCGGATGATAATTAGTATTACAGCCAGAATCAACAAGCTTCGTTGCTTCATGAAGAGAAGAGCTAAAGAATTACACAACACAACAAGCATAACTATTACTGTTTCCATCCAGAGGTTACTTTGGGTTTATGCAAAGTTAACACCCATGGAAGCGGGGGTTGAGTAAATTTTCGTTAATATCAAGTAAACTCCACGAAACCGGTTGTGTTAAGGGGAGGTTCTCATTCAAATGACTAAAAAGTAAGCAAAATTTGGAATTTTTTTGTGGGCCAATAAAAAAACATAGGAAAAAACAGTTTTAGGATTCAAAAAGCTTATATTTTCGTCATTATTTACAAAGTTTTTCAAGACGAAAAAAACAAAATGGCGCCCGTGGTGACGTTCCGTCTAAGATGCGGTTCGCGTGAAATAACAAAACTGCGTACAGCCTGCTGCCTCAGGATCGATCTGAAACACAAAACCAATTATAAGGCTCGAAAGAAGGATACTTTTATTGGAGGAATGACCTAAGAACGGGTAAAAAACTTCAAATTTGACATAATGGTGCAATCTCAAACTTTGAAATCGATTTTTTAGCCCTTTTTTATACTTTGAAGCTTCACAAAAAATAGTTAATACAAAGAATTTGTAGATTTTATAGGTCACTAGCTGGGACCCGGTGCGCCTATGCTGCACCCATAAGCCAATAGTAGTAATCAGGGCAGACTTCCAAAAAAGCTATAGAAAATGGCCCTCGAATTTCGAGTGCTGGATGCTGCTTTTGCATTAATTTTAAATCTTTTAATGTTCATGGTTTTAACAGAATACACAGGCAGTTTTGGTCATAGTTCAAATAAATTTATTTTGAATCTAATGACTCCAACTTTTATAGGAATAGTTGGTTTTTCGTTAATGGTTAAGAAGAGTAGAATTCTGAAGGTTTGGATTGATTTTAAATGTATAAACGTTGGGTGCAGCGAGGCGCACCGGGTCCTAGCTATCCAAAATACAGAAAATTAACGGTTCATTGAGACACTTCATCTGTGTATGAAAATTCATATCTCGAAAAATGCCATGTCAATGGATGGTTTTTATTGTCTCGATCAAAATGTCAGATCCCTAATAGTTTCACATTTTGTTATTTGAAATCAAAAATACCAAAAAATTGACTTTTTCAAACTCTCCTACTGTAATTAAAATTCATATCACTTGATTACTACTATTGGCTTATGGGTGCAGCATAGGCGCACCGGGTCCCAGCTAGTTATTTAGTATTTGACAGATTAAGAATTAATTACACGCACTGAGCACAATCAATCACAATACAGTACTTACTGAAGGTTTTTTGATTGGTTGCTATGTTTGATTTTGTTTTCTGCATATGGCAGAAAAATCAAAGCACTGTTCTAATGAATAGATGGAAAGTATTATTTAACTCATTGAATGAAATTGAGATGAAAATAATAATGTTGTGTTAAAAATACATGCCGTTCGAAAGGTAAATTAATGATTTTTCCAAATAGAAATGAAAACAGGTGTGTTCTAATACGAATTGTTGTATTTTGAAAAATGAAGGAACTTGAAATCTATGAAAATTTCCAAGTACCACATCTCAAAAAGTAAAAGTGATAAACATACGATTATTGAATTTGTTGTCTTTTTGGCTTCGAGACCTTTTATTTAAGCCATAGATTTCTAAACTCGGCTCATACAGTCGAAGCTACTTCAATCCAAGTTCAGGGAACCGCGTCGTTCGCGAAAAATCCAACAAAATTGTGCCGCAACTACCAGTAAATCAACTCCGATCGATCTGAAACTTTGGGAATCGTATTTTTTCGGAAAAAAAAAACGAAAATAAAATGGATTTGAGCTCTTTAGCAGTGATTCGAAGAGTACCTTCCATACAAAAGTTCGAGATTTTACCATATCGGTACACTACAGCTACCCGAAGTGTTCGAGATAGAGCAAAATAGACCAGCTAGGAACACTCCTCGTACCCGAAAACCCCTATATCCAAAAAATTATGCCAATCGGATGAGCGGTTTCGGAGTCTATAAAGGACTTACACACACAGACAAACATTCACTTTTATATATATAGATTACTCCAATGAAAAGGGTCTTCTTTCGAGAAAACAAAACATGAAGTCTTTCAGTTGAACCGTTTTCAAATGAGATTGTACGCAGTTTAGAAAAATCATGTTTTGAGATAAACGCTTTTAAAGTGTGATAAAAGTGAGATAAACTTTTTCCAAATTCAAAATGGCCGATCCAATATGGCGGACTTCTACCAAAGAAATAAGTGGTATTTCATCCAAAACCGAAAAGAAGGAGGGTTTTGTGATTTATGAACACGAATTTGAGTTAATATGTATCAAAATAAAAAAAATTAAAATGGCGATTCCAATATGGCGGACTTAAATGTGACGAGAGCGCCCCATGGCGGGATGGCCTGTAGAAACTTTTCTGATGCGCGGATTGGAAAATCGGTTTACCGCAATATAGTAGACACTAATACCTTTCAAAAAATGTAAAGAAAAAAAAAATCGAATTTTTGAAAATTTTGAATGAGAACCTCCCCTTAAGCTCAAAGTTATTCTGCGAATAATCTGCAACAGAGGTCATAATATTCTCTTACACATGGTAGATAACTCCATGCGCAACCCGTGTGTCCAACAGCTCAATATATCCCCTCAGTTGTGGAACAACCAGTTCATCTTCAAGCCACGACACCGCTGGGTAATTCGTCTTTTCGCGCGACAAAACTGAAGTAATAGTAGTCATGATCTTAATAGATATTATCACAGTTGATAGAGAGCGTTAAAGGCTGCGGCCTCGTAAACTCATTGTTAAAAACGACTTTAAAAACTAGCAGGGTGGCACAATCTCTACGCCTCCATCCGATTCACACTTCAGTCATGGTAGCGAGGCTGGGAAATACCATACGAATTTGCAGTCTATCTCACAATTAAACCACATTTCAAAAGGGCTTCGCCCATCCAAATTCTTGCCGTAGTTTTAAACACGCTCACTGAGACTGAAGTATGACCATCTAATCGTAAGTCGACCGTGAACTGGACGCATATATTTGAATTTGCCTTGGCAGATCCAATATTCCACGCCCCTGGCAAAAATTAGATGTCCTTCTTAGGGCTGACGTTTATGCCAAAGAATTAAAGATGGAGTACGCTCAGAAAGCATCATTCGGTTGGATACTGTGTGATGCAGGCAGTTGTTTTCAAATTAAGAAAGAATGCGACTTATTAAAGTGTTTTCGTGATATGGAGGAAGTCGGCTTGTGTCCCACTCGTCCCGTTGAAGATAAAGAAGGGAGTAGTAGAGAGGCTGGGTGGGATCTCGGCCGAAGAGACGAATTAATAAATAAGTATGCAGCTTAGTTTTGTTAGTTTTATTTCTTTTTAAAAATTCTATAAAACAAAATGAGTGCAGCACATATTATTTTTACTAAGTTTAAAATGTAAAATGAACTTTTCTAAAGCTAATGCTGTTTTGGGGTAATTATTTTCTAACGTTACGTTTCACTATAAAAACTAATTCTGAGCTAATTATAAATTTTTAATTAGGTAGAGGTATAGACGAAAGTTTAAAAAGTTTCATAATCACTACTCCCTTTGTATTTGTAAAGTAATTAGTAAGGGAAATGCAGCTAGTGTACAAGTTGCAATTATTTATTCAGTTTGACAATGACTCAAAAGTACTAACGTCCCTAGACCGAAATCTCACTCCTAACATGCACTTCTCCTACACGTTTCCCAGTAACTTTCCTTTCTCTCATACCCGAAAATTCAGAAAACAAATGATCGACCCAACCAGCAAGTGGACAGGAAATAAAGCGATTCTCAAGGAAAGAGAGCCCTTTCAAGGAAAAGGGAATACGAATTGTCGAGCATATTGCAGGTCGTTGCAGCACAAAGATAAACGCACTTGCAGAACGTGCAGTGTAGGAGCTGTCGACAACATTAATACCCTTCAGTTGTAAGAATAGGAGGGTTGGTGCACTTCTAGGACATTTTTTTTTGCTACGTCAAATGCCTTGATTATCTTCAGTGCCAGACCGGGAAAGTAATGCCCAGGACCTGGTAAGCTTACTTCCTCCGGGACTAGGCTTCATTTCGTTGTAGTTGATCCATGGCCGGTACTTGAGGTAATTTGTTTTTCGCCGCTAGTTTCCCTTGCTTTTTTGAGCTGATGATTAATGCTTTCCCCACTTTAACATTTGAGCTAGGTCGTCGTGTCAGAAATTTTCACTCAATTAAAGCAAATCTCTTCCGACTTTGTGGTAATTGCTTCTTAGGCTTCACGTTATTTTGGTAAACCACGGAAAATTTTTCTAAATACCATTTCACCCACTAAGAATTATTCAAACAGTTTTGCCGCTTGATTGATGGGCTCCGTACTTTCGGTGGCGGTAAGGGGTTACCCCACAGCATAATTACCATCAAGTTCAACGCCAAGACTTGACGGGAAATAATTATGTTTTGGCAGAATAAATGGTTTTTTTTAATTGTGCCCAACCTGATTACCAAACCACCAGCAGCAACATGTCGGCAGGCTCTGATATTTTAATACATACATATTTTCTGGGGCAACCATCGACCCAGACCCAGAGTCTAGTCAATCGGGAAAAAATTGCATAAACATTTTCACCGATTAAATTATGCTTTTCCGCAAGTTATTTTGCATTAAAAACCAATTGAGAAAATTAATTAACCGGAAAACAAGTTTATCCAATTTATAAGAGCAACACAAAGCCCGATCCGGAGATTTATGGGCCGGGCGATTTCCCCTATTTTCACGGCAGCCAACCGCTCAATTAAAATGGAGAAAATAAATTAACGGTTTTAGTATCCCTTTGATTTTCGCTGACTCCTCAAGATTTTTAATGCCGCTAAAGAATTTGCCTTTGCTGCTTTGCCTTGCCGTGCTTTATAGGTGCACCTTGGTTTTGGCAGAGTGACGTAAAGGCCAAGCTTTTGCGGTTAATGCTGCTTCTAGTATAAACGACAACACCTACTTCAAATTATTTTTCTTTGATGAGGATTTCGCTTTGAGTAACAGAAAAGGCTCTGCTAACGGGGAACTCTATCCTTAATCCTCTGTGTTTGATAGCATCTAAGTGAGTTGAGATTAGGAAAAGCGTATGTTTACTAGCAGGTTAGCTTGGTTAGCGTACCTGTGTGATAAAAATTTTCTAATGCATAATTTCGTTGGGGAAATTACTAACTTTTGATTCTGGAAATTGATTAATAGCTGCGGCTTAACCATCTACTTTCAATGTTGGGGTTGATTAAGTAATACCTTGAAAGAGAAGTCTATAAATGGCTTAAGAACCAGGATAATTTGCAATTCCTCCTATCAAATCAAATCCAGAACAGTTTTTGGATTACCACTTATTCAACTGAGAGTTAGAAAAGCATCCATGTTCCGATTGAACATACATATGTAAATAAATTTGGCAGTTACTTCTCGTCGAAAAACATTTCTTTTCATATAATCGAAAAGTCAGCCTCGGAACAGTTAAAATTGACGCAACAGCTTGGAAAATATCACAACACCAAAGGCTCAATCAAAACCAATCCGTTCCGTCTGTTTTTAAAAGTTGGAAATTTAACGTTTACATAAACTTTTCATGAGGCGAACGTAGCAGTAGCCACAATCAAGCGATGTAAAAAAGAACAAAGGAAAAAACGTGCGGAGCGGACGGAACAGATTCGTTCTGTTTGAGCCTTAAAGCTGTCAACATGCTAAGGCGACCGACGAATCGATTTCCACAGCAACTGTCAATTAACGAATAGAATACACGGTTTTGTATGAAGCTACACAATCTGCAGACCACTGCGATAACGAAACCGCCAAGCTCGGCGACCGCATCGATCTCACTTCACACGCAAGAATGTAGAGCTTCCAATTCATATGCAATGGAAGCTCTCTGGAAGCACGCACTATATACTCCAATTTTTAGCTTTGTTTTTCTCAAGTTTTTTGTTATTCCCGTTATTTTGGAAATTTGTGGGTTTTGTAAAACCGTTTTAGTTGTGAAATATTATTTCTGGTGAAAACAATAAGTGAAATTTCATTATTGAATTAATGCTGTTGAATGATTATTTATAAAATATACTTCAGCTAGTTGCGTAAAAACTTATTGAAACTGAAAAATTGTTATAGGTTGGTTTTGAGCAAAATTGCGATAACATTGATACAACGGGTCACGAAAACTACAGGAGCTTCCCAAGAGCTTCAATTTCCCAGCTTCAATTGCAATTCATCAACAAAAAAATTTAAGCGCTTCGCCTGTGTTAAAAGGAAAGGAATTGGGATATGAATAAAAGGCGCATTGGCATTCCTTTTCAGCGCTTCAGAATATGTACAAAAGCGCTTCAATTCGCCGCTGGGATATTCGGCTGTCCAAGATGATTATTCCGGTGTGGTTTTTTAATTTTTAGGGATATTCGCCGTGGCAGAGGAAAGTAGTTTCGCCATCGCCCTTAGCATGTTTACAGCATTATGACTAATAATATCAAATTCGCCACAAGGAATATCAGGATATAACAGACTGGGAAGGATGGCGAAAGATTAACTTAGACGATGTGGGATACTCTTCGCTGAACTAAAAGAACTGATATGGACTCGTGAATAAACCGAGAACAAAGGGACTCGTACAGACTCCACAAGTATACGAAATTTCTCACCGGAGAGTTTGAAATTGTTTAGATCATTAATTCAATCAGAATAGATTAAGAAGAGGAGAAAAAACCTGGTTTGAACCTGCGATGCTATACTACGCTAGATCAGTGCCTTTACCACTCATCTACACCCCTTTCAATTTCACGACAACAAAGCAATTTGT
Source organism: Thereva unica (assembly GCA_949987705.1). Classification (NCBI taxonomy): domain Eukaryota; kingdom Metazoa; phylum Arthropoda; class Insecta; order Diptera; family Therevidae; genus Thereva; species Thereva unica. The sequence goes on from OX465282.1 coordinate 94,529,069, forward strand.
TCGCTGCATATGAAAGTTTTAGGGTGCACTCATTTCAACAGCTTTTTATGCCTAATTTCAAACTCCTTTATCAGAATTAAGAAAAAATTGAACGAGACCACCGTGGGAAACTACCCTTTCAAACAAACCAAGAAAAAAGGAAAAAAGTTATTGCGTTACAGAGTTATGCGTGAACAGGGCAAACAAAATACCTACACGTCGAATCGATAGCTTCCTCTTTTTTTTGAAATCGGTTAAAAATGACAGTTTTTATAATATATAAATCAAATTGTTAAGGTTGCTAAATTTAGTATCTGCTAAAAGGTGTGAAATAATAATAGTCCCACAAAAAACATTAAGAATGTAAACTAGAAGTTCGTGGGCGTGGAGATTATATATTGGAACAGTTTAAAACACACTTATAACAAAAAGAAGTGATATGGATTAGTCAAAATGAATCGTTAATAGCATGAAATAATTAAACACGTGCATTTACGAACAAATTCAATGTGACTCAGTCTATAGTGTTTCTAATGAAATTTGTTACATTTAGAAGAACAGCTAAGATTCATGCTATACAAGGAACTCTACTGCCATTTTTTTTTTTAAACTCAGTATTATTATTCCAAACCACGAAAAAGTTGACTGGCGAGTTCGTTGTATAGCTACTTATCATACCTTTTCATTTGATGCCCATGTCGGAGGGTTGTGAAGCAAATGGCAGTCCGCCCTCTTAGGTGGCTGCCATGAATCTAACGATATATTGAGTATACTATATTGCTTATTGTATTCTACTTATCATACCCTTTCGCTTGATACCCATGTCGAGGGATTGTGAAGAAAATGGTAATCCACCCTCTTGAGATAGCCGTCATGGATCTAACGATATATGGAGTATACTATATAGCTTGTTTTATTCTACTTATGATACTCTTTCATCTGATACCCATGTCCAGGGATTGTGAAGAAAATGGTAATCCGCGCTCTTGAGTTCATAATTGCGACGTACCAGTTTAATATGAGCGATGTTAATCATCGAAATGATTGGTAATGCCATCTGACATTAATAGTGCTGGTCAACATTTTTCCTCTAACTAGTAACGAATATGTCATATTTTTAGGAATAAATTACAATTACGAGCTCGGTAGTAATAGTATTTCAAATCGTGATTTGAAATTTTACTGTACATTTGTACTATGAACTACATTACATTTTTTTTATAGTACCTAACGCCATCTGACACCATAGTTGCGACGAACCACTATTATATGAACACATTTTGTTAATCATCGAATGCCATCTGGCATCAACAGTGCAAGTAAACACTTTTCGATTAACTAGTAGCACCATCTCATTGATTGAGCAATTGAAACGCCATCTGATAGAATAATTAGTACCAATTTTTGATCAAATAATTAGACTGAAGGAGAAAAAAAAGTTAATTTGGAAATGTAACAATTTCAAAAATAAAGAAAACGAAGAAAATTAGGAAAAAAACTCATGGAATAATAATTTATTTATATTGTGGTTATCGGTTACAAATGAAAAATTAATTATAGTAGTGCTTATAATAAGGTATAAATCGCATAAATTTTATAAAAAAAAACACCTTGTTTTCCATGTTTAGGCGTAAATACCGCATTAGTTGTTTGCCCTTACGAGCTCGGCAAACTGCCGCTTGCCTTGCTCCATTTCTCATATAAAATCAGGCATTAATCCAACTATAACAATATCAAACAAAATATTTCATCATTGTCAATATGGTGAACTTGCTCTCACTCACCGGAAAATACAGATTCAGTTTGGATAGTTTCCTTAGGTATTTTGTATTACTTTTAAGTAACCGATCCATTAACGAAAATGTGTGGGTATTTTGCAAAGAGATTGCATTTCACCAAGTTTGTAAGCTCATTCGACAGCAGACATGTTTAGTAAGCTGAACATTGCTGTCAGTTATAAATAGCATTTGCTAAAGTTTGTGCTTGAATGGAAGAAAGGAAAATTCAATCCTTTATTGAACTATATGGATCAGAAATCCTTATAAGAAAAGATGTATGCATAGGATTGAATCATATTTAAAAAAAAACTCTCTCCTTCGAACTATCAACGTATCGAAAAAGTAAAGTAATTTAGAGTATTACCCAAAAATATCACAAATACCACAAGAATATGTAAAGTATATTATATCAACATATCACAAGCCATCGTTATTTATAATCCACAACGGAAAATATTTTAAAATTATTCAACTTTCTCTCAACTTTAATATGAAACCATCCTAGAAAAGAAAATATTTTCTTTGTATAATAATAATAATAATTTCAAAAACCATATGAAACACAAAAACTTCCAACTTCATAACCATCCCTCGTTGTGCTGCTTAAATATCTTCCAAAAACTTTACCTAAAGTAAGGGTAATAATGATACGGCAGCCAGAGAGAAGCTAATTAAAATTTTGAAGTATGCTAAAACATAAAATGTTGTTACCAGCAACAAAATATCAAGGAACAAGCATACGACATTTTATCACAATCCCTTTTAACGAAATTGTCCTTTTCCTGGAAATGACTATAAATACAACACCAAAGACGACGCGACGACAACGACGGCAACGCATATGTCAAGCTAATACTTAATCTCAAACTTTTCCGTTGTAGGATAATAAACCCCCGAAAATATGCATGCATCCGTTGGTAAATATTTTCTCAAAGCTTTTCCGGATGGATAAGATTACGTTATGCATATAGAATCAGAGCAAATAGTTACGGGGATGAGCGCTAGAAGATGACGCCAGGACGAGGCGGGACGGGAGACGGTGGTGGTGGCTGCAGGTGAGTACTGGTGCAGAGCGGATGCAGTCCAGGTAAGAAAAGATGAAACGAATTTCCATCAAGTACAGGCAAAAGGATCTTTTAACAAAAGGACTCGTTTTTAGGAAGGTGCATCGGTACATACAAAAAAAAAAGAAGGATAATCGTGCTATGATCTGGTGCATGAGGCTTATTTAAAAGGATTCGTTTAGTCCCTATTATGGGTGCTTTTCCACGTTCAAGTCCTTTATTGAATTGTGGCCATATATTTTCCTTTTTTTTGTGTATGTCTAATTAAACTGCATTTAAGTCTCAATATAGGATTTTTCCCTCGTCTATTGAAAGGATAACGGTAATGCAGCTCTCAATGGTAGAGAGGCAAAAGATTGAAAAGGCTTTTCATTATTTTCCAGTCGTTTTCCGATGGCCAACGAAGAATGGATTGCATTTTTATTCACCCAATCCTGCCCATCGCCCGCCCCTCCCGCGGCGCCAATCGTCCCCCACCATCAGATTTAGCAGACCGCCATATTTTCCAATCAATTTTAAGACCATTGACGGAGTGGATGACAGGGATTTAATTTGCAAGCTTCTGATTGCATTGGCGGCAATTTTAATTAGTTATTTCAGAGCATTTCGCTTTTAATTCCACACTCGAGTTTCGAGCACGCGCTGCCAAAGAGAGAGTGGTGGCGAATCGCATGTTCTTCATCCCCTTTTCCGTACACAAGTAGATTCAATAAGTGATGATAATAGCGTACTGCACTCTCCTTTAGCTGCCCCTAGTGATAATTGCGCTAATAAGCGAAAAAATCATATTGGAGAGTCTGCCGGAGCGTTATTTTTTTCTGCCATTTTTTTTTGATACCGTAGCGCATAATCAGCTTAATTAGAAACCCATCGAACGGCCCCTCTCGCACTCGGATGGGATCGGATGAAAAACCTTAATTAAAGACAGGATCGCCTTGAAAAGTTACATAAGACCCTTTCTAGCGTAATTTACTTGCGAAACTTTTTCCTTGGATCCTTGCGAAGTAATTATGCACGAAAGGACGTAAATCAACGACCTCCAGGGACGGGGGGACAAGTGGGGGCGTTTAAATTGTTCAAAACACGCATTTTCATTTTTTTTTTTTCTAAATTTGTTTTTTTATTTTTTCCCCTCATCATTTCTTTGCTCCAACGTCAATTATTCGGGGTTCTTTTATCCAGTATATCTCATGGGAGGCCAACTTCTAGGTCGTCCCGGCAACGCCAGGATGCAGAACAATATTCAAAATTACGATTGACATCTTTTTGCCGTTGTTGACTTGAAAGTTTTCTACATGACTTTTGCTCATCAGCCGATGGTTGGCGTTCGTGACCACTTAATTGCAGCTGGAGGTCGACTGGAATCTTCATGGAGCTTATACCTGAATGGAAGAATAATTGCACAGAGACAGAAAAAAAATGTCTAAACTTATTTTCTTGCTACGCTTCAATTGCGGACTGGGAATGGAGATCAAAAATGATGTTTTTCTGGCTTAGTTGATGGATTCTTGTTGCCATGTTTCGCTCGTTATTGAACAATAGATGTCAATTTGTTTTATTTTTCAATTCAGATTGAATTATGAACAACAGATTCAGAAGCTTTTGTTGGGACAAACACTGGAAATGAAGGATGTTCGTGTGATTTAAAGCTATGCAGACATGATTGTAACGTACGATTTCTCTGTCGTTGATGGTAAAGAAATTATTTTTTTTTTTTCTATCCAAGTCTTCACTATACAAATTCAAGACTAGCGCGATCCAATTTTGAAAAATGTGACTTGCATTTCGAAACACAAAAATAATGATATATTGCGCGTCCCAAGCCCAGAGAACGTAGAGGATTTTAGGACAACGGTTAAGATACACCACCCATGGTCCGAGGGGACATAAATACATATTTGGAGACTAGTCCATGGGATTGTTCGAGAGGTTGACGCTTCAGAAGACAATTCGTGTAATGAAATTGACAAACCAGCAAAGAGGCGGAAGAATTTATCCAAGAGATCTCAGCAATCATAGGTTCACAAGACTACTACTGAATGGCAGGAATGTTAAGGCCTGGAGAATTGGCAGAAACGTCGAAACTAGATGTTAGAAAATTAGAATTAGATACAGAATTAAAATTGGGATTGAGAATGAAGTAAGTAAGTGAGGAAAGAGAGATAGAGAAAGCGAAAACGTAGAAGACGATAGAAAAAATAGATGCATGCCTTTTGAAAACTGTGGCAGTGCTTATTATCTGAATGTGATTTGGAAGATTATTCCAGATTCTAAGAGTATACACGAAGAAGGAACGACTACCAATTAAAGAAGTGTGGGCGGGAATCAGGAATTTGATGGATCTCAAGGGTTGCAAAGGAACGAGGAAGTCTGCAAGGTAGAAGGAATTTTTGGAATAAAAGACCTTATGCAAGAGAAGTAAACCGACGAGATCGAGGAATTGAAAGAGGTCACAACATAGTAAGGAATTTTGGACACCCGACACATGATCAGACCTTCTCATATGAAAAATGAACCTAATGAAATATGAATGAACCTAATGAAATGTCACTTTAAGGCGCTGGCGGCAGGATGAGTCAAAGGAAATATACACCAACGACCCATAAAGAAAATGAGGAATAACAAGAGATTTGAAGAGTTTAGCTTGAATGGGTGAATATAACAGACTGGCATTTAGCCGGAATTTACGAAGGGTACCATATATTTTAGAGAGCATCAATGAGACATGTTTGTAGCAGAAGAGTTTGGAATTGACAGCAATCCCCAGATTTTTGGCACATTCTACGATTGGGCATTATAAAGTAAAAAAGGCGGAAAACCATCCCGGGACAGGCAGAAATGACTAAGGAAAAGTACTTGCGATTTAATTGGATTTAGTTTAAGCAAATTACTAGAACACACTAATAAATTTGAGACAGGATGCTATTGAGTTCAGAGACACAAAATTCAATCTGATGAGGAGGACACTAGATATATAGCTGGAAGTCATCATCATAGAGATGAAAAGAGAAGTGACGGGTAACGGTCAAGGAAAGGTCGTTAATATAGAGGGAGAATGGCAAGGGACCAAAAACCAAACGTTGCGGTCCACCTTTTTTTTATGTGATAGTCTAAGTTTAGGTGTCACCCTTTGTACTACTAGTCCGTCATGTCGTATAAGTCATATTGCAATGTTTAGTAGTAAGCTTAGCTCGAAGGATAAAAAGAAAGATAGGATAGATTAGGGGGAGTCGGGTGGGTGTTGGAGAAGATGGTGGTGAGCCTTGCGTTTGAGCTCTTGGGTGTTATATGAGTTCGGGAATACTGACTGTGGTAGGTTGTTCCACAGTCGAGTTGTTCTTGAACGAATTTTTAAATCGTAGTGTGCGCGAGCGGCTGCAGACTATAAGGGTGAACCGAGCGGGAAAATCTTGTTTTTTTTTATGTGACACATTAGAGAGGGTTAGGGAAGGCCCCTTTGTACTGTCAACCATCTATTATTTTTGTTGCGGGAGAAATGTTGCCGTCGAGGCATGAGGTTACTTATTTCAGTGGAGCAGTTGTTGTTGCAAAAACGGTAAAATAAATTAAAGATTTTTTATATACTTGTTTCAATTTTTATTTATTTCCGATACGCGTATACGTATACGATACGAAATACGAAATAAAAATTGAAACAAGTATATAAAAAATCTTTAATTTATTGTAAATGAATATGTTTCATAAAAATCTCACGGTTCACTCAACGAATATAAAAACGGTAAAATTTTGCAAGAGCTGCTACATTCTTACAGTGGCTTAGTAAATCAATTGAAGAGCAAATGGCACTCTTACCAATAAGTTTAAGAGCGCGGCTTTGCACTTCGTCCAGCCAAGATATACGAGTTGTGTTCGAGGCAGGGACGAATGTAGGACCTTTAGATTGTAGCCCTTGCCGACGGAAGAAGGAGGAATTTGCACCTTTAAAGGAATCCAAGGGAGTGAGATGCTTGTTTAGCAATTTGGAATATGTGGTAATTCCAGCGCAGATCTTCGGGTAATGTTAGGATCGTTAGAATCTTATTGACCACTGAAATATAAGGACGGTTGGTGCAAGTTTTATTGGAGATGAGACAGTTCTTCGTTTTTAATGCATTAAATTCGACACGGTTCTTGAGGCCCTAATCAAGAATTAGTTCGATGTTCCTGTTGATTGAATTGGACATGAGTTAACGAAAATGCAGACAGGGTCTGGGGCGTGCTTGTCCTACAGTATCGATGCCATAAGAGTAATGTAGAGTACCGTCGTCAGAATGTCTTCAGTTCTGGATGTTGAGATCGGCATATTCAAGTAATTTCCTTGTCACCTATTTTAGGGTCAAGTTAAAAAGCATTGGAGCTAGCCCATTATATTATCATCATCAGTAATTTTAATGTGAAAATTCGCCTTAAATGGTGCTTATTTGGTACTTTTCGACAAAACTCAGGTGTAAAAGTACTAAAAAAGGACGAAATAGAGCCAATTTCAACATTAAAATTGCTTTAAAGGTTGTAGCATAATAATTGTTGGTAAAAAAGGTATTGGTTAATTGTTGGAGAAAAGAGTGGTTGAAGTTGAAATTTTAGTGAAAAGCAAAACAAAACTTTTACTTTGAGGACTCGTAACTCTGGACGTTAGTGGGTTCACCCCTTGACTTTTACAGTTTTAGATAGGTGGCAGTATTCTGCGTATATTGGTGCCTTATTCATGAAAATGTCTAATAGGGTTACAAAAATACAAACCTCTACCAAAAAAGTTTCAAAACGCCCTAGCGGCTAAACCGTTATGATCCTCCTTCCACCCATACGATTTTTTGTTCGTCTATCTAAGAGCTATCCACAGCCAGGCGTTTCGACCTTTTAACTGATACACCCTGTATATATGTATATACATACGAAAATGCTTTTGAAGTTTTAATTGACTTAGACCGTTTTCAAAATAAACTGAATGACCTATACTTAAAGCATTAAAAAAGTACGAGATTTATTAGAAACAATAATTATAATATTATTATTATTATTATTTTTTTTTTGACGTGACAACGTCTTATAAATCGTTTGGCCCGAGAGTCATTTACGAAAACTGAAGTAACGTAACGACGAGCCGCTGACATGAGCAGGTGCGCGCGCAGCACTTGCGAGAGAGTCTCGCTCGACCGGTGTCTGCCTGTTGTCTCTCTTTCACTCGAGCGTTTCTGACTCGCTCGACCGGTGTCTGCCTGTTGTCTCTCTTTCACTCGAGCGTTTCTGACTCGCTCGACCGGTGTCTGCCTGTTGTCTCTCTTTCACTCGAGCGTTTCTGACTCGCTCGACCGGTGTCTGCCTTGTATCTCTCTTTCACTCGAGCGTTTCTGGCGTCAGAGCGAAAGAGAAAAAAAGCGGCAACAAGTTCATACGCATGGTACAGTTTTCGTCAGCCGATTGTGTCGTAAAAATGTGAAGTGATTTGTTTTGTCTCTTACATCAATTCCAACAATAAGGTAAATATTTCTTAAATTTTAATCTCCAAATCGATTGTTTATGAATAAAATATTGGAAAATAAGTTAAACATTATTAGAAAACTCCATTTTAATTGTGTACAAAATAAAGAAGCGTTTATTATGACTTAAATTAATGACCCGAATTAAGAACTTGGTTTTAAATGTGTTCAACAGGCCCGCTCAACACGATGGATCGAGATGTGCAAATACCCTCAACGTCCAATACACCTATGGAGACCGAGGAGAATGTGCCGTCAACGTCTGCAACACCTTTCGCTGTGCCAAACACAACTAATCGCACTGACTCAGATACCAACGCTGCTGGGGGAGTGGCCATCTATCGTAGATTATCATCGACATCTACAGCGAAAGTGGTCCAAGTTGCGATCACAGACGCAGCTCGTCTCATCAAAACCTCGGGTGACGTGTGCTTGACTGAAGTTACTTGCTTTACCGCTGATACTACCTTCAAATTTATGCTCGGCGCTGTATATATTCATCCAGGTGCTAGCATGCAGGACATTGGAATGTTACTATGGCAAGCACTCGGTCCGTACGTTCACAACACCCAATACGTGCCCCCGTACCTTCAAGTTGATTCGAATATACCGATTCTTCTGTGTGGTGATTTCAACAAGAACGTGAAGACTGATGATGCGTTTCTCAAATTCATAAAAGAAACGTTTAATCTTAACTGCTTATCAGATGTTTCTAAGTCAACTACGTTAAAAGGAACAACCATCGACTTGACTTTCGCGAGGCACATCACAGCAGAAACACTTCCTTTCATTTCATATTTCTCTTATCATCGTCCTATCCTTAACAGAATTGCCCAGATTAGACACAGTTGAGTTTCGGTGAAGATTATATAATTTTAATAAGGTATTGCAAATTTATGTATGTATATGTATTGTATTGTATTGTATAAAACTAAATAAAACAAATTACGTGATTTATAAATTTAATAAAATTTTCTTCATTTGATCTTCATTTAATCCTTTGGTTTAATAAACTTATACAACGAATAAGACGTTGTTACGTAAACTTCGATCGTAAAACGACTTTACAGACAACCAATTTTTTTTTTTGATAAATTATCTATTTTTATCATTGAATGCTTTTATCATTATGAGTTTTGAGATTCTCAAAAGATTCTTGAAAAACTCAATTTAGGATAGTAAACACATAACATTTGTATGTTTTTTTCGTTACTGGTAGTAGTGGTGGTGTATGTAGAAGTAATTTAATATTTCCCTATATTTTTAGAAGAAAGATCCAAAACGTGGAATTCAGAATGATCTGAAGACGCTTTTACACCACAAAATGGAAGAAGCCTTCCTCGCTAAGGTAACTGGTTTACTCAGTCAAATAAATATATGGGAGTAAGCTAGACAAAATACTGAACTGGAACGCTCAACTGGACTACAAAAATTTCAATACGATTTTTACCGCTACAGTCTGGTGGCCCAAGACTACTTTACGGCGATTCTCAATTGCAGCAAACTGGAACGGCTTTCCTGTCTCTCCATTATCCTATGTGGAACTGTCGTATGCGGCGTTTGACCGCCTTGCATATCTTCATATGTAGGCCACCACGATAAGTACCTTGAGCCTTTGGATCTCATAGAACGGGCGCTGCACAGTCAAATGACACATGGATATTCTTAAGCCGGCGCCAGATATAGCTTCAAAGACTTGACATGTTTGATAGTCATGTGTGGCACGGGGGCTTGGAATGTGTGTTTGAAGTCCGAACAAAGAATTGCACTTTGCCATGCGGATCGGAGAGTTAAAAGTTGAAATCTACCAGCATACCGTAGAGAAAAAGTTTTGCAAACATGTCTGGCAGGTCGCGGCAATATGTGTTTAAATGTGTTTCCAAAGCTTTGCATAGTCTTCAAAAAGTGTTCAAATCTTTGAAGCTATATTAGGCGCCAGCTTTCACAATATAATTGCGCACAAAAACGTTATAAACAGTTTTGCAATAAAACGTGTCATTAAAAAGATATTGGCAAAAATTATTTATTTACACTTTTCGACACTTAAAGCACTATAACTCGTGTAAAATTAGCCCTACGTAAAAAATAATTATAACAAAAACTATAGATAATCGTGTGTTCAATAAGTCTAAGGAAAAATTTTTCATGTAGAGTTAACCATTAACGAAATCTGGTGCAAAGATAGTGATATATGAAGTTTGATGCCCGATAACTCCGAAAATATTGACTACACAAAAGAAAAAAATGTCTGAACAAAAAAAAATTAAATCAAAAAGATTATATACATTTTTGTCGTAAAATGCATAGTTTCTGAGATATAGAAATAGACTGTAAACGTTTAGCATAACGATGGGGATGACGCCATTTTGAATTTAAGCTTATAAAAATATATAAAATCATTTGGTAAAAAAAATCGCGTGCGGAAAAAGTGCCTATTTATTGGACTATTACAGAAGACGGGAAGACGGGGCATCATCACTTTTAACAGAGCCGCCTAAGGCTGTTAGTGGGTTATCTGCTGGCCATGTAGGCTTTCGGTATGACCTCCACAACCTAGGACTGTCTCAAGAGACGACGAGACTTCCACACTTTGTGAATGTCCTGCTCTGATCTGGCTTAGAAGAAGAAGGTTTTTCAGAAAGCTTATGAGTCCCTCTCAAGTTTAGTTTTCTTCAACTACAGTCATTTCTGCCTTCGCTCATTTTTGCGTTTACAGGCTAATCGCCTGTTGGTGGGGTACGTACACAACAGGCTTAAAGCTGGTGACATATCCAAGCCGTACATGCATTGCATTCAAAGGCTCCATGAAATCCGGCGAATTTCCTCTGACACAATATTACATGGTTGCGTTCCGTGCCGGCTTTCACACATAGCCCGAAAATCTAAGCAACGTGTTCATGTGTTTGTGTGCTTATGCTTGTGTGTGCTATCTCGAATGCGGCAATGCAGAAAAAGTTGAAAGTAGCCCGACCTTTGCGTGGCATGCCTTCCATTCACGGGATATTCCGTCAGCTCGCATTTGAATACACACACTTCTATATTATCTGTCAACGAATGCAATGCATGTACGGCTTGGATATGTCACCAGCTTAAGTTGACCTGAAACCCTATCTATTGACGTAGAAACATGCTAACATTATTATTCTGCGATAATTACTAAAACTAAACTAATTCCTTATAGTGGCAAAATGGCTAACACAATGTAACGGTTTGTTTTTACAAATTCACAAGAGTGAATCTGTGTTTCTTGTTCAAAGAATGTGTTACGATCGTTATCACTATCGTCGTCGTCTGATTTTAATAACAGATAAACAAAATTTTTGAAATTGTTGACCTAGACCACTTTCATAATTATGGGCACAAATATAGAAGACATTGTTCTCGTAGTTTAGTCAATGTGTGTATATTAAATATATAAGTATACTGCAGAAGAGATTACGGTCACTTTGTTAAGTATCACACCACACAGCTATCGTATATGTATAATCTGTTTTTTCGCAGTCAGGGTCTAGTCTCAATTACTTAATCTCGTAGCATTTGTAGCCCGACTGCAAAAAATGCATTGTTTAACCTTTTTGCCATTGTGTTTGCCTTCGTCTACTTCGATCCTTGCTTACTATTGCTTTTTGCGAAATAATATTATGTCATGCGTGAAGTTTTTGTCTCTTACCTATCATTTTAGCCTATCTCTCTTTTATGGCAGTTACAAGTGGCCACCGCAGGTAGGCTAACCGCCGATGCTCTAGTATAACAATGCTTATTATATACAAGCTCTATCAAACTTATCATGACTGTAGAAATCTCAATCGAAATAAATTTCCAAACTAATCGAAAAATATTTCTTTTTTTTTTTGTGTAAAATATTTCCACATAATTTCAAATTAAAATTGAATTTTGCCATATTAACAGCGCGAAAGTAGAATTCTATTAAATTCCATCCCAAGCCAAAAACCGAAACCAAAATCTGCCATTTTAGTTGGTCACCGCAAAATGTATGTGTAACCACTTTAATTGAAAATCTTCCTGATTCTTTTTCTAAAGCCGACGGCTCCTACGTGTATGCAACGTATATGTACGTTACGATGTGTTGTCCTGTTTAAGCTTAATGCTTTTTTAATTTAAATTAAACCTGTGGAAGGAAAAAAAGCAACAACAAAAAAAACGTCAACCGCAACAAGCACCTGCATGGCTGATTCAACAAATGAAAATGCAGGATTATGGCTTTGGAGCGCACTCCACATTTTTAGGGAAAACTTTTTACATAAAACTATACTTGTGGAAAAAAGGAAGAAGTTTTTTCCTTGGCTATACAGGGAAAAAATTTCATTTTCCCTGACCACTAAGCCCCCAACTAAGGACCAATTGAGGTTTAACTAACACACACAATTGCCAAGAGAGAAAGCACACTCGACAATCTACTCCCCCGCTCAGGTATATGTCACAAAACAGGAAAATTATGCATAGTCTCAGGTAAAGCGAGTTTAAACTAAGTTTTTATGGACTTTTGCTGGATATTTAAGTATTGTTAGTTATTTTTCTAAACTTTGTTTTTCTGTTTGTGCATGTATGCATGTGCTGTCCTGAAATCAAGTGGGTTTGTGACAACTGTGTCATTACTTTGTTATTAGCAAATGTTTATGTTTAATTCGCAGAGTTGGAAACTATGAGTACATTACATAGCTTTTGCTGCTTTGTTGTTATGTAATAAGCCAATGCTCAAAGGCAGCTTTTAGACCACCAACCAGTCATAAACCGTCTAGGGACAGAGACAACTTGTCTGGAGGTGGCATCCACCCTTAGCGAAGAGGGATACTAGTAAATATAATTAAAAAGAGAGTAGCTTAATGGTTTTTAGTAAAACGTGGAGTTGACTTTTCAATTTACACATGCTTTATACATACCACAAATCAGGAATATACAAGGTGGAAGCTGATTCCACAATTAAAGAACAATGTTAAATTAAAAGATATTTTATTTCATTTCAGTGGAAGCGGTTAGCTTGTGGCAACTTGGTTCTATTTGGGTTGAGGAGAATCTGAAACAAAAGTAAATTATCCTTAATTTAAGCAAGTGGATTGTTGTTTTTTTTTTTTTGTTTCGAAGTGATTTTTTCAAACTGTATTCGTAATCTGAGATGGATGGTTGCCCTTTATTGTTGATTAAAAATGTACTTTCAAGTTCCTTTACAAATTCTCTCCCAAGCTGGAAACAGAAAGCAGGTAGCAAAACAGATGTTTGAACATTTGGCAACAATCTGAGTGAAACTTACGCCGCTATTACAATGTAATAATGTTCTAAGGCCGCTATCCAGTAATAATTAAATTAAGATGCCAAGGCTCCATAGCCAACAACGTAACATTCTGGATAGCGTAAGAACGATAGCCTTAGAACGTAAAATCTTCCAATACTTCAAATAAAATTGCATCCCCCGTCCCAGTGGCGTCCATGTAAACATCATGTGTAAATACAAAAAATCAAAGTGCCGCGTAATCGCGCAAAATCGCAGCGAAAGTCTTAACATGCAACTTGTTCAGCACTCCCACTATATGAAACTATAAGCGGTATTTGGAACAATGTCAAGCGTTTTGAGAAAATCACCTATTTCACTTTCTTTCCATACAAAATAAAATCTTACAACTAACCAAACTCAGAAAATATTTATTTAAACCAAAATTTTTAATTGCATTAATTACAGCCTTGAAATACGGGAATCAAAATATAACGAAAATTCGTGATTTATGACAAACGCATTTAGGAGGTGACACACTTTAAAATACCTCATTATATTATGACAGTTGTAACTAGGTAGTGCAGTGAAAAAAATCAGGAAGCGAAAAATTAAATAAATTTATAATTTTGGTTCTTTGTTGCCCTGGAAACAAATAACATTACAAATTCAAATTCGTAATTAATGCCAAATTTTCGTCTAAATGCGTGCGTGTGTCGAGGCTATTAATAGAATAAAGTCCCAGCATCCCTTTTTTGAAAAGAGCTACTTCATTTTCATATGCCGCTAAGTCCACTACGGCTCAAATCCAGCTAGTCCATTCAAAACGCGGGGGGCGGGGGTGTTCCAAAATAACACCGTTAAGAAAATCGAACCCTAAAGGTTTTTGGGGTCGCTGATCACGAAAATCGAGGTCCCGCGGTCCTAAAACTAGGGCGTCACCCCTAAAAATGCAAAAAACACCCCTTTTTAGGGGGTTTTCGCGATTATTTCAGTAATAATGAAAACTAATGCGATGAAATGCACTTTTTTAATATTTATTTGCGAAGGTGGTTGATTTATACTAAATTAAGGCGAACTTTATGGTAAGGGGTAGTCCTAAAGGGTTGAAACTACCCCTAAATCGGCCAAAAATGGCAAAAATCTTTTTTTTTTTCAAATTTATGCTTCAAATTCGATTGTGGGCGTACTGTCAGACAAAAATAAATTATTTTCAACCCTTAAGGGGTTAAAACTACCCCTACTATAATAAAAACAACTTTATATAAAAAAAAATTGCAAAAATTTATCAATTTATATTTTCTAATAAAAAGAATTTTTATTCAAACATCAAATATAAAATTTTAATGCAAAACAATAAATTTCAATTTGGTACAATTACAATTTTAATGTGGGGGTAGTTTTACCCCCTTAAGAGTTGAAAAAATTAATTTTTTGCTGATAATACCTTTTGAACCAAATTTCAAACAAAAAGCAAAAAAAAAAAATTTTTTGGCAATTTTTTTTATATAAAGTTGTTTTTATTATAGTAGGGGTAGTTTTAACCCCTTAAGGGTTTAAAATAATTTATTTTTGCCTGACAGTACGCCCACAATCGAATTTGAAGCATAAACTTGGAGAAAAATTTTTTTTTACAATTTTTGCCATTTTTCGCCAATTTAGGGGTAGTTTCAACCCTTTAGGACTACCCCTTATCATAAAGTTCGCCTTAATTTAGTACAAATCAACCACCTTCGCAAAAAATTATTAAAAAAAAGTGCATTTCATCGCATTAGTTTTCATTATTATTGAAATAATCGCGAAAACCCCCTAAAAAGGGGTGTTTTTTGCATTTTTAGGGGGGACGCCCATGATTTAGGACCGCGGGACCTCGATTTTCGTGATCAGCGACCCCAAAAACGTGTAGGGTTCGATTTTCTTAACGGTTTTATTTTGGAACACCCCCACCTAGTTTTCAATGAACTATATTGTAGGGGTAGTTTTAACCCCTTAAGGGTTGAAAATAATTAATTTTTGCCTGACAGTACGCCCACAATCGAATTTGAAGCATAAACTTAAAAAAAAATTTGTTTACAATTTTTGCCATTTTTCGCCAATTTAGGGGTAGGTACTTTCAACCCTTTAGAAGTACCCCTTACCGTTAAGTTCGCCTTAATTTAGTATAAATCAACCCCCTTCGCAAATAAATATTAAAAAAAGTGCATTTCATCGCATTAGTTTTCATTATTACTGAAATAATCGCGAAAACCCCCTACAAAGGGGTGTTTTTTGCATTTTTAGGGGTGACGCCCTAATTTTAGGACCGCGGGACCTCGATTTTCGTGATCAGCGACCCCAAAAACGTTTAGGGTTCGATTTTCTTAACGGTGTTATTTTGGAACACCATAACGCGCGTTTTGAATGGACTAAGCCCACTATGTGGTGGTACACAATGAATTTGTATTTTATTTTGGAGCGGGGAAGGACTAGGGGAGGCTATGACCGGAGGAATCAGGAATGTAAAGAGGGAAGAAGAAAGAAGGAAAGTTATGTAGGGGGAAAGTGGGAAAGGCGAAGGAATGTGGCGCTGCCGGGGTTCGAATCCGGGACCTCTGGGATAGTAGTCAGGCGCCTTACTCCTACACTACCGAAGTACCTAAAGTTTGTTTTGGGGGCGCCTTGCATTGATTATTCTTAATCGACTTGTTAGATCTTCAAGTTTAAAGTTAGCTACCATTGTTTCAGCTGGCTGCTTGGTTTAGTCGTTTTTCTAACTTATTATAAAGATGACCTCTTCGACATGTACCTGCGCACCAAAGCCATCAGTAGGAACTCCTAAATAATTAGCATGAAGTATACATTTTCTTCTTTAGTCCGCAGTGATGTGGAAGGTATTGTGTTGTGTTTTATAAAAAAGTCGGAAATAATTGATGGAATATAGTTTATTTATTTTATTTATTTATTTATTTGTACATAAGTAAACGGAGGTACCTACACAAGACTTACATCTTTTAGAGTACAGTAATAATTTTAAATGAAACAAGGCAAAAGCAAAAATAACTAACCTAAGCTTACAAACTAAGCATACTAGAGTTATGGCTATTAGAAAGAAGAAGCTAAGTAGTAAAGGGAAGAGAGAGCTAGAGAGAAGAGGTGGATAGAAGAAGAGAAACTTGTTTCCTGAAAATGGCCATTAATACCCATATTCATCTTTATTATCTTCACAAACCCGATACGCTGTACTGATATCTTTCCTACATTTCTGTCGATATTGTACTGTTTCATATTGAATATTAGAAGTATATCTGCAGTGTTTTCCTGTTGAATCCAGATTTATATTTAAAATCAATTTTATATCAAACAAAAATAGTAAAAGGAAAGGCCTGATCTATAAGTTCTACGATGTACTGTACAAAAACTTCAACTTAAGATATATGACTGACAGACAGTTTAAAATCAATCAAGCATTACAACTTTACCGAGGCGCAATTAGTTCAAAATACTGGACGTAACTCCTGACTAATTAATGGCCAGTTCCCCCTATATTTGATCAACTAATTTTGCAAAACTTTGAAATTTCCTTTGGGCACGTTATTAATAATCATCCGAGCAGAAACTTTTAATACTGTAAAGTCAAACAACCACAAAACTTTCGATATGTAAAATGTAATAACGTTATCCTCTTACTACTATCCTCTACTACTTTCTTTGCTCAAACAAAACCCCGAAAAGGACGCAGGGTGGTGGTGAGAGTGAAATTTTTGAAAGATTTTAAAAGATTTAAGTTGAAGCTTTACGACCAAAAATTATTAACTTTAAAACACTCTCGTAAATTTTTTTGTCCTTCATCTCTGGCCTCACAGGTTCCAAAATATCCTCTATGGTTGGCGCCGTCGGTTATCAAATTTCGCAGAGTTCATTGTGGCTTGTGTACAAAATCGTAAACGGATTTAACGGTATCACCCACGTCCCAGCACTAAGCCGTTCTATTTTAGAGGGCTTTTAAGCCCTAAAACCTGAGTTTTATCTGAATTTTGTCTGAAACTATCACAGCAAAACTTATACTTTGACCATATATAGAGCTGTTGTATACTATACACTAACATGGCCCCATGAAGCACTGAATCCTTTCCTATTCATGGGGCCAAGAGAGGGAGAATGTGCTAGATGTCCTGAATACAGGATACGGTGTAGATGTGGGTGCAGGGTGCAATTGAAGCAATTGTATATGCAGAGAACGGGCTTTCCATTAATTACACCAAGGATGTAAGGTGTCCAGGGAGGAATAGTGGTTGAGGGGGTTCTTGTGCGAGCTTTAACAAAATTGGTTGGATGACTAGATGGATTGTAAAATTCTCGAAATAGTAGAACGGAATTTCCAGTTGCCTTCGTAAAGTTAATTAGACTCCTGGTTTGAGATCCTTTCATCTAAAGTTCTGTCGTCTGCTTCTTAGTTCTTTTAACATAAAATCAGGAGCTAAAAGCATAAAATGCTTGAATTACTTCTTACCCCTGGGGTTGTGATTCCTGACGAATTTTTCTGTCTCCATTATATTAATTGATGTAATGCTTCTAATTCAAATTTTCATTACCTTTTCACAAAAGGTCTCACCATCGGTATGAATGGAACTTTTAAGTATTTAGTGTTAATGGGGGGGGGGGGGGGTTTAGTATTGAATTCTTCTGTTTTTGAAATTATGAGGCACAAATATTAGTTTATATTATGATGCATATTTTTCTTAAAGACCGAAAGATATTGAAATACACTAACTCCATTCAATAAATTGTCTGTTATTGCTTTAATCGAAAACTTTCTCATAAATTTAAACACACATTAGCAATTTTAGAGTATACATTTAAAAAGAGATTTCTTATCATTTAAAAGTGACACAAGAGTGTGTCAAATTATCGATAGTTTTATCAGCGATCTTTACTTTTGAATCGTCCTTTGTATTACGAGTTTGTCATGCTCCTCAGCTCATGGTGTAATATCTAGTAAGCTTAAATTTTAAAATTAAAGTGAATAGAACAGGTTTAGGTTTCTGGAGGGTCCTCGACAAGATATTGATGAACTTTTGCGTTTAAACTGTAGGATATTATAAGAGTTCGGATATACTCACAGCGGAAGATTGTTCCACATTCGAGTAGTTCTATTCATTAACGCGACCTACAAGTCTGTCGAGTCTGGTGTGAGCCGAGCAGGCTATTCTTGCATTGTGGAGCGAAAACTGCATCTCTTATGCCCGGTTCACATTATTCCAGCTGCAATCCAGTTCAGCGATCGAAACCAGCGCTGGAATGCTGCTTTAATAATGTGAATCTCCTCCAAAGGAAAATATGCAAAAGAAAAATGCCGAAAAAAATTTAGTCCAAATTGAAGGGCAGAGCCGGAATTCAAATATTGATTAAAAAGTGTTCAGAATGACTGCTACAAAGCCCACTGCAAGTATTATATTTTTGACTTCTGAGATTTCAGTTTTGAAGGCACATCTTAGTTCGAAAAACACAATGACGTGGAAAATGCAAGAAAGAAAAAATATCAGCTATCAAAATATAGTACCTTCTCCATTGGATATTGCTCCTCAAAGTGCCGAAATCAAATTATGATGTAGTACAGTCAAATTAAGCCGAAAAAAGCGAAATAGCGGAAATGGTCGGGTACAGGCTGAAAATTGGCACGGAGCTTCCTTTTAGGGTTCTTAATAAGGGGTTATAAAGTCTACCGATTTTCTACCCCGGGAACCTTTCTTTCTAGGGGGTTTTAGGGTCAAAATATCTGTTTTTTGCAAATGCATCTGAAACCGTAAGTCCTATCATAAAAAAATGTTCACAAAGTTTGTAGCTCATACGATTTTCTACAAAAAATGTTATTATACATTTTCCCGTACGTATTGCCATTCATGAGATATCACCGTTTTAAAGATTTAAAATATTCATAAGAACTCATTCACGACTTGTATAGGTTTTCCGACGTTCAAGTTGGACTACTTTTCTAATTTTTTCAGGGGTCATTCCTGGATGTATTTGGAGGAAAAATGTGTTCTAGATAGGGGGCTAACCACTAAGATACAGGGTGTTCGCGAAAAAACAATGTCTTTTTTTGTCATTTATTTAGAGTTGAATAACTCCTAGACCAATTATCGTAAACCAATATACTTAGACTCAACTTTTAGGTCAAAGTGTATTCTTTTATTTGATATAAAGATCAGGAACTTGAGTTGCTCCGTTTAGAAGATATGTAGGTTCAAAGCATGAGCGAAATGTTTAAAAGCCTAATGATATTTTTTATTCAATTTAAAGTACAATCGACCTTGTGTTTTTTGTTGATCATGTTTTGTCTACTATCTGACATAATTTAGATGTAATTTTGTATTATTGTTCCAATTTGGACCATTTGGTAAAAAAAAACAGAAAATATACTTTAAATTGAATAAAAAATATCATTAGGCTTTTAAACATTTCGCTCATGCTTTGAACCTACATATCTTCTAAACGGAGCAACTCAAGTTCCTGATCTTTATATCAAATAAAAGAATACACTTTGACCTAAAAGTTGAGTCTAAGTATATTGGTTTACGATAATTGGTCTAGGAGTTATTCAACTCTAAATAAATGACAAAAAAAGACATTGTTTTTTCGCGAACACCCTGTATCTTAGTGGTTAGCCCCCTATCTAGAACACATTTTTCCTCCAAATACATCCAGGAATGACCCCTGAAAAAATTAGAAAAGTAGTCCAACTTGAACGTCGGAAAACCTATACAAGTCGTGAATGAGTTCTTATGAATATTTTAAATCTTTAAAACGGTGATATCTCATGAATGGCAATACGTACGGGAAAATGTATAATAACATTTTTTGTAGAAAATCGTATGAGCTACAAACTTTGTGAACATTTTTTTATGATAGGACTTACGGTTTCAGATGCATTTGCAAAAAACAGATATTTTGACCCTAAAACCCCCTAGAAAGAAAGGTTCCCGGGGTAGAAAATCGGTAGACTTTATAACCCCTTATTAAGAACCCTAAAAGGAAGCTCCGTGCCAATTTTCAGCCTGTACCCAATCATTTCCGCTATTTTTACTATTTTTCCTGTACTAATGATTTTTTTTCCGAGTACAATATATCATTCAACTTACTAGCAGTGGTCAGCAAACTTATTAGTCAGAGCCAAATATCAAGATTACAAAATAATTGGTATTTCTTTAGAGAGCCAATTTTTGTCAATACTAAACATAATTTATTTAGGAAATACCTAATCTGGTCTTTGCTAGCAATGCCCTCAATCTGATTGATTTAGTGAATAAGTGAGCTCAGGAATCACCCTTTGTACTACCAGTCGGTCACGTCTTTGAAGTCAGGGTGCGTTGTCTATTAGGAAGCTTGATTTGAAGGATAGAAGAGAATGGGATAGGTTAGGAGCCTGGAGGATCAGGCCTACCTGGAAACCGCCTTGTTGTATTGGTATGCCTGTCTACTTGCTTCGTCTACCTCCTCTGGTGGCAGCTAGTGGACGTATTCTGAGTTCTGAAAGAGGATGGCAATTTCACCTAAATTCTCGTCTAACTTCTTTAAAATAGACTCGTCTATGCCGAAAACTGACTTCTGCGCATGGGCTACGAAGTTTCAACTGAACTGTGCGTGCGCGATCGCAAGTGGTGTTTTGTGGAAGGGTCGCATTTAAGGGATATAGCGCCGCATGTGACTCTCGAGCAGCGGCTTGCCGAGTACATTTACTTGAAGTTTTGGAAAGTAAGTTTCCAGATAGTAAAAATGGAACTGCTATAATTGAATATGTCATTGGCGAATCCGAAATTGCTTTATTATGTCGGAAATTGGATGAAAATAAATTCGGTATTTTGACCGCGGTAAAATCAAGTCAGGTGCGATTTTTTTATCACCAACGGAATAAAATCGTCACCCAGTTTTGGGATCTCTCACAGGTCTTCAGTGAAGATGGATCCGTTACGAGTGTTACTGCGGAGCACTTCTTCAACGCTTTATATTCGCGAATTCTGAATTATATGTATCCAGTTGTCTTAAAAACTAATTTCCAGGGATATTTAAAGCAAAATGCGCATACCATTCTCTATATTTGTGTGCTAGCGAAGCATACAAATAATTGACCCGTTCTGTAGAAGAAACACGCACTCGCACGCAACGTTTACAGCTTCTTCCGCTGCAATTCGAAGAGATTATCGGAGTACAGACAGTTTCAAGTTTTCGTTGAAACTGACAACCACAAATTGTTACATTCCTCGCAAACCCGATTGTTATCCTTTTCAGTAGTCATGGAAAGGATTTGCGAACCAGTTCTCCCGATTGTACTTCACCGAAAAGTAGAGGAAGGAAAAACTCGTTACTGCAGAAAATATTTTCCACAGTTTAAACGACCCATTCATGAAAATATATTTGCTATTTTTAAAATGGGCCCTGCCAAAGTTCATCCGAACAAATGAGCTTTTCCAGTCGAGCACAGTTGTGATTACTGATTGTACGATGAAATGATCAAATTCTACCAAGATCTGCTTGGCTGTTATTTGGAAAACCGGTACAATAATTCAAATGACATTTCAAAAGGAGATCTGGAAAATAGCTCCCAGTTTAAATTAAAATCTCACATGTACATGGGAATTGATGTTAACATACAAGTGAGTAATCCGAAAATTGTAGAGCGTCCGGATTTGATTGAATATTTTCTGGGCCGGTGTCAGGAATTCCTCATCAAAGGATGTGACGAGATAAAAATGCGGTACAATTTCAGGAATGCCATTCCTCCAAACATCAAAATCTGCAAGCCTGCGAATGATAATATTTTTCGACTAGAAATTCCACCCCCACCACTGATTCATTTACTCACCAATTCACCGAGGATCAGCACAACTGCCGACTACTAAAAAATTTATGATGAATGGCGCTAACTACCACTTCACAACTTTGAAAACGATGATTTTTAGTTAGCAGAACAGCATGTGAACCGTTGAGAATCATAGTGGCGTAAGTCAAAAATTTTCAAAAATTGAGTTAAAACTAAATTATACTATTTACGCATCACCCTGTTCAGCCCCATATTAAAAGTAGCTATAAGTTACCGTTAGAACCCCAGACGATGTCTTCAGAACTAAAGGTTTGTGCCAAATTTGAGCATCACCGGATATCGGGAAGTGGCCGAAAAATCGGTCGCAAAATTTGTCCCACACAGAAAACGAAGTTAATATTATGTATAAAGCTTGTAAAAGGGTTGTTTTAACTGAAAAAAACAAACTAAAGCTTATTCTAAAATTTTGATAGTTTATAAAGTGGCATATAAGAATTACATATTCGTATCTCTAGACGGGATTTTTTTTTGAAGAACAACGCGGAGTTTCATTTTACTTCGAATTAATAAAACATGACTTACGCCACTATGACTCTCAACGGCTCATGTGAAGAACGCAGTTGGCTGTCCGGAGTTTAACCCGTCAAAGGACAAGCTGTCAAGAATGACAACTGCCACGCCATATAAAACTGTGAAAACATCGTTTACAGGCCAGTTACCAGCACATGATGTTTTTGTTACCGTACTAACGGTGATTACGAATTAAAGTCACTGATTTAAATATCTATTTTATTTAATTAAATTAATACAAGCGCACTTAATACGTAATCCTTAATATGTACTTAAGTTCTTTAATACTCGGAATATTATTTATATGTATGTTTTTTATATATAAACTATTGTTTTTTATTTGTTTCTTTTATCACTTTTTAGTTACGTGCGATGGCGTAGTCGAACACACGAGGAGAGCGAAGAATAGAATGGAGATGCTGGAAATTGGCTGTCTAGATAAACACGATCGGGACGAAACGGGACACGGGAAGATCACTGAACTTTGAGTTCGGTGATCGAGATAGTGTTCCGATTGATCGTGTTTATCGTTTTCGGAATATGTTGTGCGACTTTGTGTGAAACTTAATAATTAAGTTTGTACGCAGTCTCCACATACTCCCCCCCCCCCCAGCGTAGCGTTAACGGAATGTTACCGCTTTAGACGGCTTAGCTTCGTTGTCGCGGTCGCAACCGAAGGCTGGCTTTAGCCTGTCAATGGATATTGACTTGGTTGTGCCGTTCAATTTGACAACGAAGTGTTTTCGTAATCGTTTGATTACTTCATATGGGCCCTCGTATGGAGGTTCGAAAGGTTTTCGAACTCTGTCGACTCGTATGAAAACGTAGTCGGCGTTCTCCAGGGCTTCTGGCACATAGACATCCTTTTGGACGGGTTGCCGAGGATGTATTGCCTTAATGTTCTGCATATGAGAACGAAGGCGAGAGAGGAATTCTGATTCTTCAATTGGATTCTCCTCCGTTGGGATAGAAATCGAATTGGGAAGTCTCAGATTCTGACCGTATACGAGCTCGGCTGGTGAGCATTGTAAGTCGGTCTTAATTGCCGTGCGTATGCCTAACAAGACAAGGGGAAATTCTTCACTCCAATGAGTAGTGTTGCCCCTTGCCATTAAGGCTGCTTTAAGTTGCCTGTGGAACCGTTCAACCATCCCGTTTGCTTGTGGATGGTAGGCGGTGGTCCGGATTCTATGAGTGCCGAGTAATTTGGCAACTTCATTGAATAGTTTCGATTCGAACTGCGTACCTTGATCGGTTG
Source organism: Thereva unica (assembly GCA_949987705.1). Lineage (NCBI taxonomy): Eukaryota > Metazoa > Arthropoda > Insecta > Diptera > Therevidae > Thereva > Thereva unica. The sequence continues at coordinate 94,553,219 of OX465282.1, forward strand.
TGATCTCGAGTGGTACGCCGAATCGTGGGACAAATTCAGTGACGAATTTCTTTGCCACTGTTGAAGCTGAGATATCCCGAATTGGGTATGCTTCAGGCCATCGCGTGAATCTATCGACTATCGTTAAGATATAAGAGTATCCACGAGATGGGGGTAGGGGTCCCACTATATCCATATGGATATGGTCAAATCTATTATTTGGAAGTTTGAAAGCTTCCAATGGAGATTTGGTATGCCGTGAAACTTTGGACTTTTGGCAACCTAGGCATGATCGAGACCACTCATTGCAGTCTTTATTGATCGATGGCCAGAAGTATTTCTTGGTAACGGCTCGTCTTGTAGCACGAATACCAGGATGAGAGAGACTATGTTCGGAGTTGAACGCTAGTCTCCGTAAGGAAGTGGGTATGTAAGGCCTTGGAATGCCTATACTATTTTCACACCACACCTGATGGGCGGTAAATGGTATTGGTGTGAGGACTAGTTTTACCCGTGAGCCGTTGCTGGGGTGCTCTTGTAGAGACTTTAGCTCTGTGTCACCTTGTTGAGCCTGAGCCAGTGTAGGCAGGTCGAAGGTGACCGAGTCGACGTTGTCGGTTGCTAGTGAGCGCGACAAGTAGTCTGCGACAACGTTTTGTTTACCAGACACATGTCTGATGTCTGTGGTAAACTGAGAGATTAGACCCAAATGTCTGGTCTGTCGAGGGGATCGTTCGGTCTTTGTGTGAAGGGCGCGAACCAGTGGTTTGTGATCAGTATAGACCACGAAATTGCGTCCTTCAACGAAGTAACGGAAGTGTTTGATCGCTGCATAGATTGCGAGAAGTTCGCGATCGAATGCAGAGTACTTCCGTTCTGTTGGTGACAGCTTTTTGGAATAAAAAGCTAGAGGTTGCCACCGATGACCGTTGAATTGTTCCAAAACGCCTCCGATTGCATAATCAGAGGCGTCAGTCGTAAGACTGTATTTTGCATCCTCGATTGGATGGTTCAGCAGAGTTGCTTCAGCCATCGAGGTTTTCACCTTGAGGAATGCCGCCTGACATTCTGCTGGCCAGTCAAAAACTTTATTGGCACGTGAGCGGTTGAGAAGGTCTCTCAAATGCTCGTTTATAGGCACCAACTGTTCAGCCAATTTTGGGATAAATCGAAAATCGAAAATGCAAAAACAAAAATTCCTTTTGCTATATGATACCGATTTTCAATTTTTATTGATATTAATGGTGTATTATGACCTTTGTCGGTTTTATTCTTTTGCTTCTAAGTAAGAAATAAAATTCCGCTAGTGGAAGTTTGTTACGGGTTCTTGTCATTAACAAAAAAAAAACTTTAACAAAAGGCAATTATATCATGGCTACATGTACGTTGTAAGATCTTCTCTAGATCAATTATGCCAGCCCACTTTTTCACTTTCACGTTATTTTATTACGTAAAACAACAGTAAATGGTTTGATTCGTTTTGATAAAATTATATTTTTATCTGAAATAACAATGCGCGTGCGCGTCGGGGTTACCACTTTTGTTACCGTACTAACGGTGATTACGAATTAAAGTCACTGATTTAAATATCTATTTTATTTAATTAAATTAATACAAGCGCACTTAATACGTAATCCTTAATATGTACTTAAGTTCTTTAATACTCGGAATATTATTTATATGTATGTTTTTTATATATAAACTATTGTTTTTTATTTGTTTCTTTTATCACTTTTTAGTTACGTGCGATGGCGTAGTCGAACACACGAGGAGAGCGAAGAATAGAATGGAGATGCCGGAAATTGGCTGTCTCGATAAACACGATCGGGACGGAACGGGACACGGGAAGATCACTGAACTTTGAGTTCGGTGATCGAGATAGTGTTCCGATTGATCGTGTTTATCGTTTTCGGAATATGTTGTGCGACTTTGTGTGAAACTTAATAATTAAGTTTGTACGCAGTCTCCACAATGTTTACATGGATGCCACTGGGACGGGGGAGGTAATGGAAGATTTTACGTTCTAAGGCCGCTATCCAGAATGTTACGTTGTTGGCTATGGAGCCTTGGCATCTTAATTTAATTATTACTGGATAGCGGCCTTAAAACATTATTACATTGTAATAGCTGCCTAAGTTTCACTCAGATTGTTGCAAAATCTTCAAACATGTGTTTTGCTAGCTGCTTTCTGTTTCCAGCTTGGGAGAGAATTTGTAAAGGAACATGAAAGTACAACTTTAATCAACAATAAAGGAAAGATTACGAATACATTTTGAAAAAATCACTTCGAACCACAAAGAACCACAATCCACTTGCATTAAGGATAATTTGCTTTTGTTTACATTCTCCTCAAGCCAAATAGAATATATGTTGCAACAAGCTAACCGCTAACAGCTAACCACTGAAATGAAATATAATGTCTTTTAATTTAACATTGTTCTTTAATTGAGGGATAAGCTTCCACCTTGTATATTCCTGATTGGTGGTATGTATAAAGCATGTGTACATTGAAACGTCAACTCCACGGTTTACTAACAACCGAGAGAACTAGGCGCGTTTTTTAAACTGTGGGGTCCCCTAGGCCTACTCCACTTATAAGCACAGGAAAGATTCTAACACCTAGGTAGAATTCTGAGCTTTACCTAGTACTGACACTGTTGTTTAGATTTTATTTAAACTGAATATCTTCGAAACAATACCGTTCTAATCATATGTCTAGTAGGAAGCTTAGCTCGAAATATAAATTAAGTTTCAGGTTACGACGAGCCACGGGGTGAGATGAGAGATGGCAATGAGCCCCGCGTAAACTCCTGGATATTGTAGGAGTTCGGAAATACAATCTGGTAGATATTGATTTCACTATTTACTTTAGTAGTTCATGAATCCACTAAAAAATTAGTGGGCAGGTCTATGCTGACTAATTGAATTAGCAAAATTTAATTTTTCTCTTTATTACTAAGTGGTAAGACAAGGGTTCAAGGACGTAGCCAGGGGAGGGGTTTTGGGGGTTCAACCCCCCCCCCCCCCGAATGAAAAAAGACATCGCAGATAGCATGAAAAATTAAATAATAATAAACAGTTTTTCTTCAATTGTATACTAAATTTGAGATAGGCAGAAAACCATTCAAATCGCATTTTTTCTTCTTAGAAATACGTTTGGCGACAGCTATGTATAGCGCCAACCAAACGAGATGAGGTTTCTCAAAAGGCTATTTTCCATGCGCAGTAGCATTCTTGGTACATTTCGAAGCGGAAATTTGAAAATACATAAGCGAATGTCTTATTCATATGTGTGCAATGTTTATTGGTGTGTAATTTGCATTTCCGAAGAAAGGAAAAAATATCTAAATGACTATGTATAAAAAAAGTAAAAAAGTATAGGGGGGAAGGGGAGGTCTCATTTACACAGATCATTATTATGATTCTTACAAAAACCCATTCTGCCGTCACAACATCCACGACTGTTCTGAACTGCCGCGGGTCTCTGTGTGAGATTGCCATTCAGTTTCATATAAAACTTTGTTGGATTCCTAGACATAGGTAATAGGATTAGGGGAACCGTAGGGCAGATGAGCTTGCTAGACAGGGAACCGAAGTGGAAAGGACACCCCACTTAACCCGGATAAGAATGACCTACAAACTAGCTTGGAGGAAAATCTGATTAGCTCGAGATGGGTTGAGATGGACTACAGCAACGGTGTTCCGCACTCTTCATGCAATCTGGCCAACTTTGGACGCAAAGCGTTCAAAATTTCTAGTTTTGTTAAACATAAAGGAGATAACCCATGTAATAAATGCTCTGATCGGTCACTACCCCTTTGGCCGGCACGCCGAAAGATTAAGACTTCCCCACAACGACTTATGCTGATGTTGTGGTAATGAAGAAGAGGAAGAAACTGTCTCCCATCTTCTCTGTACATGTCCCGCCCTCGCAAGGAAAGAGGGACCTTCCTTGGCTCACCCTTCCTTGATGCATTGAGCGAGCTGCAAAATACTGGGGTCCCTGAACTCTGTCGCTTTATCAAAAGCTCCAAATGGCTTGAAATGGCCTGCTCTTTGTTCCAACACTAGAATGGCTAATGGCATCACAATGGGCCCAATAGCGTGCCATTTCAACCTAACCTACAAAAACCCCTCCCGAAGCAAAATCCTGGCTACGTCCTTGCAAGGGTTCTTTTAACTATTAACAAGTAAGATTATTTAAATATTTAGTATTTACCATTTATTAAATATGAAATTAAGTTTATCTTCAATAAACTAAGGTAATGCTATATTCATATTTTTTAATGAGAATACCCGCGAAATTTTTAGTCCACCTACTCCCAACCATTACTATCGCGACTTTGACATCGTGGCATCGAGAAACAACTCGCTGGAGTGTTATGCCAGTGAGCAATAACAACAAGAGTGATTAGGTAGAGCTCAAGGACAAGTAAAAGAGTTAAAGATATGAAAGAAGGGATAAACAATAACATTAAGTAAAAATAAAAAAAAAAAAAAAAACAAACGCGCGATGAAGATATATTTGATGCAAAAAGCACAAGAGTATGAAAGAAACCGAAGATGTTCCTTGTTACCCCTATTGGAATTCAAATGGAAGTAAAATTGGAACAGAGCACGTGTAGTCGGTATAAATTGTGAGAATGTATGCGTTAAAATTACATGTTGGTACAGCATTTGAGTTACTTAATTACACTTGTATGGCCAGTAAACAAAGCGGGAATCGCGCGATTTTTATTTATTATATCTATTTACTGTATTTATAAAATTTATATTAATTTAAATCTATTTACTGTATTTATAAAATATTTAAAAACGTCTTTATTAAGACGATTTATAAAAGTGAATTCAGTTAACATTGAGTGAGAATACATTATCACTTTTAACATAGCATATCACTTTTATAATCACAATATATTGACTTTATATCACCAGTGAGCAATAATAATAATTATTGCTCGCTGGTACCACTTTTATAAATCACACTTTTAAATCACTTTTATATCACTTTTATAAATCACAATTGCCTGCTCAGAGCCGGCCTCTGTCGGGCACGTCGCCGTCGGTCCTAAAGCCAAAACTCTTAATAATTTAAAATTAAACACAAATTAATAATTTAACAAAAAACAAAAACGTATAATTTACAAATAAAAATTTAATAATTATAGATTTTTCAAACTCCGTGACACAAAAAATTTGATCAGTTCTGCGCACCTCATTGCCAAATTTTATAAATATTGTTCTATCATTTCCCCGCTTTTTAGTTAAAACGGCAACAACGGCAAAAACTCAACAAAATAATTTGGGAAGGGATACGCGCATGCCGAATGAATAAAGTCAAGACCCTCTCAACTACAGGCCTCGTAGATGAATTTTTCGTGGTGCTGGTAATAGGCCCAAAAGTCACCGCACACCGGAGTAACATGGCGCGGAAGCCGTACGCGCAGAATTTTTGTGTTTATTTTTGCAGTAAAAAGTGATAAAATATTGTATTTTAACACTTTTAACTGCACTTGGATTTATCAAAGAATAGTTTTTTAGTGATTTCATTAAAAAAAATAAAACAAATTTGGTGATTAAGTGTGTTTAAGTGTTCTAATTGTTAAGGCGATCAACTTTTTTTTCACATTTACGGTGTTTTTTCAAGTTTATTTACGAAAAAAATGTTGAATATTTAATGTTTTGTGTAGTTATGGAATTAAAAGTGATTTTAAAGTGATTAATACATATATTATGATATTATTATTAAAAATATAGGTGCCGAAAAACACTTCTCTTATTCACTTTTCCATTCGCACTTTTCTGTACTTATATGTTTAGTAATAATTGCAAAATAAATTAATTAATGACTTTAAAATCGCTTTTAATTAAATATTCAGCATAATTTCCCTTAATGTACACGAAAAAGACACCGTAAATGTAAAATAAATTGATCACCTTAACAATTATGACACCAAAAATACACTAAATCACTATTTTTTTATATATTTTTTTATTAAATCACTAAAGAAATAATCACTGATAATCCTTGTATGGTTTAAAGCGATAAATTTCAATAATTTACCACTTTTTACCACAAAACTATAACGAAAACACTTCCGAACGTACTCTGCGCCATTAAATTCTCAGCAACTGTCAAATTTTGGGACCATTCTCAGCTATGGTTGTATTGGTTCAAGATACAACTGCATGGCCTGTAGTTGAGAGGGTCTTGATAAAGTTAATTAATCTTTATATGTGTTGAGCAGAGCTTTTAAATACATGTAAAACTCCTGCTCAACCAAGTCAGTTTATCCATCGTAATAAGCATAATTTTACTATAATTATGCTAAATATTTCTCATCCCTAAATTTAAAATAAATTAAAAAAATTGCTGGAAAAATTTCTTTTAAAGGTATGAGCATTTTCATTCATAAATTGAGAGTTCTCCGCAGCCGCAAGCAAAACAACCTCCACAAGCAGAAGCACGTATGCGACTGGCGGAAAATGTCAACAATCAAGTAATCAAAGTGATAAAAATGCAAATTTCATATTTTTTAGTAGAAATTGCTACAAATTATTTCTGTAGCATATGTGTAAAATACAAAAACCTTAAAATAAAAAAAATATATAAAAACGGGTGTTTTTCAGTCATAATTTGTAAATTTTTCAAATAATCATTGAAGTTCCAAAAAGATACACCTCCCTTTGGCAATATGCAGTCGCGACTGATTACATGGCAGCAAGTGATTTGATACGAGGAGTTAAATGAAGCTTTTGTCTGAGCTTTTAAACATTTTTAAGAGCTTAGCTGGGGAACATGCGCGGGATGTCACGACGTTTGAAAACAACTATACTTAAAACCCGATTTTGATGCCAGTAAATTTAGAACTGTCAAAATATTTCCAGTTCACATTCCAGTCACTTCCCCTTCATTTTAGCTTTTAAAAAAAAAGCTTATACAGAGGCTCTGTCCGTCTGTTCGTCTGTCCGTCTGTGACCTTCTTTCATCTCTGAAAGCACTGCCGGTATAGTTGTTTTCAAACCTCGTGACATCCCGCGCATATTCCCCAGCTAAGCTCTTAAAAATGTTTAAAAGTTCAGACAAAAGCTTCAGTTAACTCCTCCTATCAAATCACTTGTTGCCATGTAATAATCAGTCGCGACTGCGTATTGCTACCGGGAGGTGTATCTTTCTGGGACTTCAATGATTATTTAAAAAATTTACAAATTATGACTGAAAAACACCCGTTTTTACATATTTTTTTATTTTACACATATGCCACAGAAATAATTTGTAGTAATTTCTACTAAAAAATACGATATTTGTGTTTTTATCACTTTGATTACTAGATTTTTGACATTTTCCGCCAGTCGCAAGCGCGCTTCTGCCTGGGGAGGTTGTGTTGCTTGCGGCTGCGGAGAACTCTCAATTTATGAATGAAAATGCTCGTACCTTTAAAAGAAATTTTTCCAGCAATTCTTTTAATTTATTTTAAATTTAGGGATGAGAAATATTTAGCATAATTATAGTAAAATTATGCTTATCACGATGGATAAACTGCCTTTGTTGAGCAGGAGTTTTACATGTATTTAAAAGCTCTGCTCAATACATATAAAGGTTACTTAACTTTCATCCGGCATGCGCACATCCCTTCCCAAATTCTTTTGTTGAGTTTTTTCTGCGTTTGTTGCCTTTTTAAGTTAAAAGAGGGGAAATGATAGAACAAAATTCATGAAATTGGGCAACGAGGTGCGCAGAACCCTTCAAATTATTTGTGTCACGGCGTTTGAAAACTTCTATACAGACTTGGGCCATATCTCAAAATGTAGCTCTTGGTCAAAAGACCTAAAACTGAGAAAATGGTCTGGAAATTTCAACCGGAAGTATATTTAACAACAAAAAAGAGATTTCTAATAAAGTCCATATATCGGTAGCCTAGAGGTAAGGCGCTGGACTCCTATCCCGCGGAACCAACTTCAATCCTCGGCCTCACAATGGTGAAATACATTTTTTTACTTCGGTGTAACATGTTTTGATTCTATCACTAAATTATATTTTTTCAATAATGATACTCAGGAGAACATAAACATTTACTTGATTGAAAGTGCAAAAATATCATTTTCTTGATTTTTTATGGCTCTTCGGCGGCTTGATAATAATTAAAAAATTTCGCATAAATAATATAAAGTATTTATTTGTTTATATGCATATTTTATATGCTGCTCGTTTTATTAGTTTATAGTCAATGTAGGTGGTACTGTAGACCAAAACAAAAATTCAATTTTATCGAACTTCGCTGTGGATTTGTCACAAAAAATATGTATGATTTAAACGAAACATTTGGTAGGTTTATGAAAAATGGATAATCACAGTTATTAAAATTATTAGTGAGTGTTAGTAGAAATAAAACGAAAAGTTGATGTCTAATTTTTACCAGGGAATATAAACGCTTACTGAAATGAATGAAAATTTATAAATTTAATTGCGCGAACGCTGTATTTAAGACCGTCCTTATAGTCCATCACTATAAGGAAGTGATTTTTCTCAGAATTTTTAATATTTTACAAAAATTTTACAATCGATTTGCCCCATATCTAAAATTTTTTGCAGCCCTTTGTCTAAAAGCATATTTTTAAGTTTTTATTAACTAAATTTGTATGCATCTCTTGAGAATAACAAAAAAAATATAATAAACTAAGCCTTCGTCACCAAGAATCGAACCCCAGTCCTTTCCCATGCCGATCTAGCGCCTTCCCAATACTCCAAACATGAACTTGTGGGAATGTGGCAATAAACATATTTATTCATTCTTACGTAAAAAGGTACATTCCAATGCTGGATATGTATAAACTTTCGAAGGAAGTAAACAACTGATTTATGACAACAGATTTTCTATTATTTATGAAATGTATTTTGTATATTTTATGGAAATTGACAATCACAGGTAAAACGAAGAGTAATGTAATATTGGCATAGATGGAGTGTTCACTATTCTTTGTCATAGATGGGGGGCAATTAAAATATATCAATTCTTTCAAATTCTTGGCCGGTCATTATTAAATAACTCTTTCAGCAGCATTTACATGAAAGATGTGTTAGTTAATTAACTAATTCACTTAATATATTGTCATCCAGTCTGAAGTGTTATTGTGTTATTCAACAGAAAGGATACCATGAAAAAGCGTAATTAGTGGCTAGTCTCTAGGCACAACATCCCACTAGTTTTATCTTGCTTTCACACACTTTGCGTATTGTGTGAAAGTAATTCCGCCTCCTTTTATCATAGATATTACTTCTTTGATATTTTCACTTTTTCACTCGCATTGAACTTTTTATCAGCTGATTTCAAGGGCAATGAAACATTTTTAAAAATTTGTTCTTGCTTATCACTCTTATTGTTATTGCTCGCTGGTTATGTTTCCTGAAACGAGTTGGAATCTCATCAAACAACCGATGACATGGGCTTTGGCGGAGCGGGGAAGGGCTAAGGAAAGCTATGACAGGAGGAATCAGGAATGTAAAGAGGGAAGATGAAAGAAGGAAAGTTATGTAGGTGGGAAAGTGGAAAAGGCGAAGGACCGTGGGGCTGGCCGGGATTCGAACCCGGGACCTCTGGGATGGTAGCTAGACGCCCTACTCCCTAGGCTACCGAGGCCCCTTAAAAATTAAGTAAATTATATTATATAATTAAATAAAGTCCGGTCAAACTAAAGTTTTAGTAGAATTCAGATCAAGAATTTAGTTGGCAGTTTCTTTAGTGAATATTTTTAATTTAATAGCTGTTATTGATATTTTTTAAATGATGTCCGATAGTTCATTTCAACACTGTGCACATAGCAAATTTAGCATTTAACATTGTGAACACGCAAAAAAGACAGAATTAAATTGAGGACACTATTATTAAAAATGGCTGTATTCCTGCAATTAAATAACATGTTCAGAAAAATTAAGTCTTCTCTTAATAATATTTTCCATTTAAGAATAAATTTTCTGCAATCTCACGTATACGTCTGATTCAAAGACCAAATACTCTTCACGTTAAACACTGAACTTCTCAACCTTATGTCCTTCTAAATTGTTACGCATTAGTGTCAGTATTGTTGTAATAATATGATCATATTCGGCATATTTACTATTCTCTGTACTATTGTTACATTATTCCAACATATAAACATTCCAGTTGTTACTACAGTACAAGGCTATAGTGCTTCCTTTCAAAAATATTACAGTAGAACATTGTTCCACGAATGCAACAAATTCAACGAAACTTTGCCGTTTACAAATTATTATCTTCGTTATTACTAAATATCTAAATATTCATCCCCTCAACCTTCTTGTAAAAAAATGTACAATTCTCCACTCAATCACTGCAAAAACATGTAGAAACCACAGCAGATTGTATGAGATTTGTTCCAGAGGCAACCGATAAAATTAGTCGAATTTAATTTTTTGACATATGACCCGGAAATTTATCGGGTAACCACCGGGCCACCGGCAACCTCCAGCTGCAAGTATGCCCAGGACGTTGTGAATCAACAGATCCTCCAGCAGTATGCCTGATGCCATCCATATATATACACACACCTACATATAGACCCAACCAAACATTCATGGGGTACGGGAGAAATAGTCCTGTGGAAATGTATAGCTCCCGGTAAGCGGAAAATTTGTCACCACAAAAGGAAATGCTTAAAAAGTACGACGGTAGAGGATTCTATGGAGCCTTTGTATTTGTAGTTTTTTTTTTTATTTTTTACATGAGAAAAAGGAAGAATCCTTCGTTCTTCTACCCCGGTTATACTAGTGTAGATTTATGGATAATTGGACTGTGGCGGTAGAGTTCCAGAGGAAAAAGTACTAATTATAAAAGATTTCATGCAGTTGGAGCAGCCATTATGAGAAATTCAAGAGTAACATGAGAATGGTGTGTGGGGACGGATGTCCTTTGTCTTTTGATATTTTCAGAAATAAAAAAGTTTTAAATTTTTTTTACAAGCGATGACTGCAAATGAAATTTATTAAAAGAATTGTTTTTTTATTTAATCATCGAGTAATTTACATGCATATTTTTTCTCGGTGGAAAAATTGAAGCCGAAATGAAAACTTGAATTGAAATATTCCTTTAAAAAGCAAATAATGTGCCTACATCAAAATTATTTTATTTTTGAACCATTCATTCGGAGTAGTACAGAAGGAAAATGAGTGTGCTTAAAACCGCACTTTGGTAGTAAAACTTGTTTGCCCAATAAGTGCTGCAGTTATTAAAATACGAACAAGCGAGTAATATGCAATAGAAATAGTCGAAGGTCTGTGGAACAGATAGTACACTTGCTAGTATCGAAACAGTCGATGGGCTATCGGATAGATAGTACGCTTTCAAAAAACCAGGTCAACAACCAATGGAAGTACAGTGACGAGCCTGCCAACAACAAGTACAATTTCAAAATATCAATAGCTATGAATTCCTATTTACATTAAAATCTAATAAAAAAAAATTTTAAAAACCGACTTCAGAAAAAACCGCACAAAATGCATAAAAACGGATGAAATAATTGTTTGTAATTCTTAACAATATTAATCCAATCAGAATGGATCTAGAAAGAAAAATCACTTTTGAAGACGGTGCTAACACCTGTGGGTGATGTATTAAGGGCATAAGCCTAACAAAGAAATGAAAACAATTGCCGAAGCAAAGTTAGTGCAATCAAAAACAACTACTACCTGGCACCGTCTTCAAAAGTGATTCTTCTTTCTAGTGATTCTGATGATGAAAGTGATTCTTCTTTTTTTTTATTTCGTACTTTTTAGTCCATTCATTTTTTTCGGGGGCAATATAAAAAAAATTATTAAGGTAGGTCTACACGGCACAAATAGATCGTTGCGTGTGAACTCAACTGTTCGGCTTACACAATTTAAAATGTTTGGATTGCACCAAATAAGTCTCGGTGAAGTTCGACCACTTGCTCCTCCGACCTTATCATAATCAATGTAACATAATATAACGCGTATATAAGTATAAATATAATGCGCAATAACTAATGGAGGTAATTTTCACTCGTTATTTGCACTCAGTTTATTTACACAATTCGACTTGCGCCAGGTATTTTAAAAAACTAAATCGTTGCGTACGAATCTACCTTTACGATAAGTATGACACGCTGCCGTAGTATCGTTTAATCGTATTGCGAGAATGATTCTTCTTTTTAAATCCATTCTGAGAAGTATAACACGCCGCCGCGGCATCGAAAAAAATCGAAGCAGTAGCTATATATTTTTTACAGTAATGTATATATTTGCATATTTTCGGACGAATTTAAAAAAAAAAACTTATTTAATATGAAAAAAAATTCTCCGGGGGAAATTAAAAGAAATATTTATTGTGAAGTCGATAGGTTACTGTACTATACTCGTCATACACTTTCATTTGATACCCATACCAAAGACGTTGTAAAGAAAAAGTAAGCCGCCATTTTGTGTTGGCCGCCATTTTGGGTTTTGAATGACGCCACATAAGCAAAGGGTGTTCTACTTGTCACACCCTTTCATTTGATACCCATGTCGGTGGTCGGGGAGCCCAATTGCAAAATTCGACTGCCATCTTGGAACCGCCATCTTGATTTTTTTTACAAAATGATCAGATTCTCTTGTCATGCGAACTATACGTATGTGCAAATTTTGCAGTTGATCGGTTATATGGAAAATTCGACTGCCGTCTTGGAACCGCCAATTTGATTTTTTTACAAAATGATCAGATTCTATTGTCATGCGAACTATACGTATGTGGAAAATTTGCAGTTGATCGGTTATATGGAAGTGGGTCAAAATCAAGTTCAACATTTGTTTACAGTACACACACATACAAATCAAGGAAATTAAAGCTTAATTGTCATTGATAGTGGGGAAATCAAATGTAAACAATAAAATTCTTTGATTATTCACCCACGTCATGGTATATTTCTTTATTCAATATAAACAATAGTTTTTGAGCTGCAAATCAAAACTATATGCCATAATTTCGTTATCATCAGTTTTTGTTCTGGAAGCAAATTTAGAGACGTATTCACGTCAAAAACTTGTTTCATATGACAAGTTCCCCGAAGGAAATTAAAAAAAAAATTATTATGACGAAAAAAAAGCACCGCGAGCCGAAGTATCGAACTCGCAGCCCCACAGATTAGGAGATGATACTTCTCCCTAGCCCTCTGCGCCATGGCAGATACTATCAGTGGTTGACTAATATGTTAATAAATCATTTCAGAAAGAAGAAAAAGAGAAAAAGAAAACAACCGGCCTGCCCCAATCAGGGATCGAACTTGCAAACGCCACACTGCGCTGAATCGAGAATCCGACGCTCGACCCACTCCCCCATCGGCCTGCTGCCAGATTTACAACAATAAAGTAATTTGTTCGGCGCCTATGAAATGTTTAGGTTGAACCAATTTTAACAGTTTTTTATGCCTAACTTCGAATTCCGTTATCAGAATTTAGAAAAAAATTAACGGGACCACCGTGGGAAGCTCCCCCTTCAAATGAACCAAAAAAATCCAAAAAGTTATTGGGTTACAAAGTTATGCGTGAACAGGACCACAAAATACCTACACGTCGAATTGAGTAACCTCCTCCTTTTTTGTAGTCGGTTAAAAAAAGGAACAATGGGGATTTATGATAGCTGAAATATGTAATAAATATTTTCGATCTAAATATCGCGTAAAAACTGCATCAAGTTACATTTCATATGGCGCAGTTCTTTCGTCAACATTATTTAAAGTCCTTAAAACAAATTTTTCATGCAGAAAATTTAGTAAAGAAAGCCACTCAAAATTATGGGGATTTCGTTGACGACCTAGTAAAGTTTTATTCGGCGGCACATAAATAGCTACCATCATACCATGCGCTATAGCGGGTGCCACTAGTCATCACAGAACTTCGAAATTATGCATGAAGGTCCGTGGGGGTCTTCCATGAAACACCTCGAAGCCCGATTTAAGAAATTCAATATGGCCGCCGAAAAATGACCGAAATTCAAAATGGCCACCCAAATATGAATTTGCAAATTGCGTTCCGATTTCGATAAAAGTTGATATCAAGGGGTTTTAACGTCGCTAATAACGAACTTGGTGGTCAAAACTAATAAATTCAAAATGGTAGCGCCAATATGGCCGACTAATTGGCCAATTGTGTTCCGATTCCAATGAAAATCAGTATCTGGGGTTTTTTAGGTAGCAATTGTTTCAATTAATCCCTGACAAATCCGAGAACGCTCGAGAAAAAAAATATTATAATATTTTTTAATATTATAATATTTTTTAAGTATCTCTAATTTTTATAAGGTTTCCAAAATCATTTTTTCCAGATTTATTGTATTTTTCATTATACTTTTTTCTACTGTGGACAGTGCACACATATTTTTTTGTTAATTTAAAGGCGTTGCGATGCCCGCGGATTTTTTGCAGTTTACGAAATATTTGAGAAAAAGGATTTTCGTGTCCTTTGACACTAAGTATTTTTAGAAGTCGTTCAGTTGGCTAAATGGATTGAAATGGGGCTCTTTCATTTACTTCGTTCATTTGTTAAATAATATTGTGACATATTTTAGTGTACCTTTTAGAAAGTGCATTGCTGCATCGAAAAGTGCATCTTTTCAAAATTTTCATTTGACGACTTATGACTCTGGAAATTGGTAGGGTAGACTTTTACAGTTTTAGATAGGTGGATGCATTCTTCGTACATTGCTGTCTTATTCACGAAAACAGGGTAAGGGTTATAAGTATACAGAGTGATATGCAAAACTCTAAAAAAAAATCCAAAACACCCACGGCTGTTACGATTTTCCCCCTCCCATACGATTTTTTGTTGAAATCGTCCAGCTATATCCGTAAAAGCGTAAAGTCTTCAAGTAACAAAATTATTCACTGTTTTATTTAATTAATTTGCTTCACTACACTTTTTTTCGAACAACAAAATGGAAGCGGCCTATCTCGACCCCCCGGATCGCCTCCAAATTGGCGATTTCTTTGTTTATGTTGACTCGCAAGATTTGTGGTTTGATGTGGTAAACCCGATATTTAAAATAGTCGACCGGCCAGTTCAAAGCACCAAAACGGGAGATCATATGATCCGGAAATTAGTATATTTCGCAATTTTCATCGTTGTCCAATTACATCGTTACAGTGCGTGTGCATCGTTGCCTCGACGAGGAAAACGACGACGACATGCACGCTGCGTTAAAACGACCGACCTGGTGAAATAAGTAGTAAGAATAATTACGCGTTCTTCAGGTGTGTGTCGTTCTATTGCATGTTGTCAACTAATTCTTTATGACATTTGATGCCATTTGCAAAAATTATGCCACATTCATATTGTGACATTACTTGTGTCCTACTCAAAGGACAAATTAATAGAGGTTGTTTTATACTACATATTTAGCAAAAAGGAGAAAGTCCCGCTCGTAAAGAAACTGCCATATGTGCATGTTCAATAATTATTTTTGTTTTAGAAACATTTTACCGTTATCAGATTAACATTTATCTGATTGCTTGGCGTTTTTTTAGCCTATACTGTTAAAATTCATCGTCTGGAAATGAAAAATTAAATGGAAGTATATTTTAATGTTATGCCCATCAACGAAAGTTCTCTTCTTCTCTCGTATAGGCATACGAAAACTACTCGTTATACGCAAAGGCCCGTACCAACAAATTTAGAGAAGCAGGATTGAAACTTCTTCGCTGGGCTCTTATTACACTATTCGTTGGTACACACTTCCTTTCTAATTTGTAGAGAACTGGAGATGGCGAGTCTCAACCAACGTTTGTTTGTATGTAAAGTATCAAGGGAAGCAGTTGAAATTTTCTATCCCGAAGTTCTAGAGGTCCCGCCAAAAGAGTTGATGCCGAGAAAGTCGCGTTTTCCATGCGCAGTAGAATCCCCGCATGCCGTTCCCGTCCCTTAGCCTAGTCGCAACAAATTTCGAAGGGGAAATTTGAAAATACATAAGCGCATTTCTTATCAATATGTGCGCAATTTTTATTTGTGTGCAGCTTTAATTTCCCCAGCTGCGCGCTCCGGCATCAACTCTTTTGGCGGGACCTCTATCAGATTTGCTTTGATGTTGGTGTATTTTTTTCTTTATGAAAGTGGAAAGAAGTTTTCCTATTTGGAAACAATCGTATGTACTCGATTGGAGGTCAATTCAATTTTACCTTCAATGATCATAGATCATATATCAATAGAGGCTAATTAAAAGCCCGCCACGCCAAGATCTCAACGCTAATAGCACTCTGTTTTTCAGAAAAAAATAGGGTCTAGCTTTGTTGGGTCCCCGGAAACTGGGGTATCAAGGGCAATGAGGCTGCGGGCAAGATCACGAGAGAGTGGTCTCACACGTTGTCCAGGGCTACGAAACTTTCTATGGCATCTAATGATCCACTTCCTTTGCTCTTTCATTAGCCAAGGGATATGGGAGATAAAGACGTGGCTCGTGAACGCTGGTCTATTTCGGTAGTAGTATTAATCAGCAAGCCGAAAAAGGTGATGAGCGTAGAGATGAAAGTAGGTGACTAGGTCTTCCGCTTCCAGATCATATTTAGGTATTTGGGATTGAGGGCTAAATGTCGTGGTGCACTTGCCATCAGCCATCAGCGCAGCACTCTCGAGGATAATATAGGAGGCCCTAAGCCGAACCGACGCCTCCCCATCACAAGAATGGTTAGTTCGGTCCTATTATATGCAGCAGCATGATAGAGGAATGCATGCATGATCTGGACTGGAACGTTATGCAAAATTGCATGGTGAGTTGTAAGTGTAGGCATGTAACCTTAGACAAACGGTAGCACCCATTCCCTGCTGCTTGATGTAAGATTCTCACCACTAACTGACTGACCTTGGTGGGCTGCAGTACCATCTCCACAACCTGGGACTGTCTGAGGTCTCCACACATGTTTTCTGTGAATGCCTTTCTCCGTTCCGGCTTAGATGAAGAACGATTATCAGTGAACTTCTGAGCCAAGCCCAGGTTCGGTTTCTTTAATTAAAGACCTCTTTGCCTCCGTTCGGAGCCCTCAAAATATACTCAATACATATATTCAAAGTAAGTAAATATTTTTGTAAGGTCATGTGGATCTTATCATTGTGTGTGGAGCCTTTTTACGGTCGATCATCTTACGAGTACCTTTGTTGCGTTCTATTGCTACAGCAGCACTGTTACAAGGCTTTTATTCGAAATAAAAAAAATCGTAAAAATTGTTATAGAACGCAATGAAAATAAAAAGAGGAAAAATTTAAATAAACCAAAAGTAAAAATTTAAAAATCGCAAAAAAAGAAGGAGAAAATCCCATAGATTTGATACAACCCGATAAAAATTCCCTTAACCTGAAATCATCGCATCCTGGCCGAAAGCCAACCGCAGGATTATTCCTGGCGGAGGTTTCCGTCCTGCCAAACGTTTACTTTTGTCGATTTCTTAGCATTTCAAAAAGTGCACAGCGATCAGGAGGAATCATTAGAACACATTTTCACGTTTCATAAAACTCGAATGGGACAAAAAGTCTTTATTTATGAGAATGTTCCTCCCTTCTACAATCGAGGAATAAAACCCGAAAATAATAACGTCGTCTACTCGAAATCGCTGTCTTTTGGCTCCTGAAAAACCTGCCAGGAGGAAAGGAAAAGATGGTGAGGCGACTTTTCTGGCTGGTTGCGAAAAATCCTGGGGAAAATGATGTTTCCCTGCAACGATTTGAAGGTTTTTCCAGCTCTGCATGGCGCGCTGTAGAGCATTATTTTTCGTTTTCTGTTGCTGTAGCTGCTCCTGTTTCTGTTCTAGCTGTTCTGTGGCTGTCGTTGTAGTATATTTCAATCGTGCTCGTTTTCCTTTCTTTAAGGATTCCCTACGTGACATTTATGTATTTATATGTATGCACGTGTATATCCTTGGCGATGTATTTGTGTTTGTGTATATCCTTTGCCGTACTCCTCAGTAATGATACACCCGTACCTACTTATTTTGTATTACGTATCCGTTATTGTTAGTCCCGGTTTGATGATCAAAGTGTATACCTTTGGGAATTCGAGTAGAAATTTGCTTAATTAACTGCGGGAAAATCCTTTTTAGATTTCTTTTGCTCCTGGTTATTGTTTCATGTTTCTCCTTCTTATGTCTTCTACAACTTCGCGATGATAATGCATATTTTTTGGTAGAGTCTCTAGATGAAGGGAATGAAAATTTGAGGATTTTAAAGAATTTAACGTAAAAATATGAAATTATTAAAGGAGATTTTGCTGCTGCCTTCCTTTTTTTTCCCTTTTTTATCCTTGAGAGCAATTTTGTTTTCATAGGTCTTAAAAATATCTTTTTTGATGGTCGTGAATTAAAATGAAAATGATTTTATGGAACTTAAGGTTTCGGATATTTTCTGGTATATTGGGAATTTTGATAATTAATAATGTATTTATTCAATAGGGACGACATGGGAAGGTCTAATTCTGTCCTTCGAATACGCTTGTTGATCAAGGTGTAAGTAAACAAAATCTTAAGTTGGGAAAGTAGTCAGGTCTTTGTGTTTTTGAGGGTATGTGCGATGAAACCTAATCTTTCACAATAACAAGTTTAAAATCACAAAAAAAAAATCAATCTTCAATCTTCTTTATGGATCGCAAACATGGGCACTGCTCAAAACGGACGTCAAGAAGCTCGAGGTCTTCCAAATGCGATGCTTGAGGCAGATTCTCGGTGTTTCACTTCGCGATCACCTTCGCAATGAGACAGTTAGACAAAGATACGATCAGCAGAAACTGATCGAAGAAGAAATACTAAAATGGCGACTACTGTTTGGACATGTTTGCCGAACCGTCCCGCAGACTGGAGAATCCAGTGATCGGCACCGATGAAAACCTGGGGCCGGTTCGTGTATGGCGAACGACGATAATCGTACGAAAAAAAATTTGTCGAAGAAGGTCGAAAGAAAATTGTTCGTGTCCTAATACAAAAACTCGATAACCCAAGACCTTTCGAGTGCCTTTCGTCGGCTTGAGAGGAAAATTTTCAATTTTTTCGACTTACGCGAACCCAAAACGAAAAAAAAATTTCGTTTTCGACATACACGAACCGGCCCCTGCCTGGCTAAATAACATCGAGGGCGACGCGAAAAATAAACGATTATCAGTTACCCAGGCTCGAGACGTCACCAAAAACCGACAACAATGGAAACGAATCGTGAATAGAGTTCGAGACCCATCGGTGCCGACAGCATCGTATCCATTGCGGGGACGTCTCGTTCGAGACGAGCTAAAGCAGCCTATGCACTTGCTTGCCAACAAAGTTGTCAACATTTGGTGTTGGTGTCAGAATTGAAAGTGTGTAGGTTGGTTAACAACTTAAAATCGAAGTTTGTCGATGGTTGGAATGAAATCAAAATTTTTTGATTTTTAGTAGAATTTGGCAACCATGTTGTATGTCTGTAGCGGTGTTGAGAACCTAGCCAGCGAACATCATTTGAAAAATGTAATTTGAACGGTACACTTCGTTGGTGTTTGCACGGATTTTTTTTTTTTTATGTGACACACTAGAGACTTAGGGAAGGCCCCTTTGTACTGTCGAGTCGACCATGTATTTTTTATTTTGAAATGTCGAACAGCAGCTCTAGTCGGAAGATAAAGAGAGAGAAGTGAAGGAAAGAACTGTCACAACCTAGCTGCGGTATTTTTATTTCACCTACTCCCAACCATTTCGCGACTCTGACATCAGGGCATCGAGAACAACTCGCTGGAGTGTTATGCCTCCTGAAACGAGTTGAATCTCATCAACCAACCGATGACATGCGCTTGGTGGAGCGGGGAAGAGAACTACAGAAGGCTATGACAGGAGGAATCAGGAATGCAAAGAGGGAAGAAGAAAGAAGGAAAGTTATGTAGGCGGGAAATTGGGAAAGGCTAGGACCGTGGCACCGCCGGGAATCGAACCCGGGACCTCTGGGGATAGTAGTCAGGCGCCTTACCCCTAGACTACCGAGGCCCCAGTTGACAATCAAGTTGGAGTGTCTATACATATATTTCATCATGCCAACTTTGTTGTCAGCCAAGTTTGTCGTCTGTAGACCGCTTAACGGATCAAAGAAGAAGAAGAATGGTGTTCGTTTCGATGAGATCGAATTATGCGCGAACCTATCTGCTATCTATAGCTGTCTGAGATATTAAAGCACGCCCTGAAACCACTGGTCTGCCTTTTGCCGTTGGGTTCCACCTATTTTGTTCAAATAACCAATAAATCTAAGCGACGAGTGCACGTATCTGTTGTGTGTACTTGTGTGAGATTATAGCGAATGCGGAAGTTCGGAAATTTGGAAGTATACAAATTTTTGCGTTGCGTGCGCTCCATTTCCTTAACTATATGTGAGTTTGCATTTGAATGCACGCTCTTCTATTATATCAATAACCACACGCACCAACGTACGCATGTATCTGCCTCGAGCTTAAGCGTCCTTCGCGGGATCGATATCCAACGATGCGGCGTGGACGATATCCAACGATGCGGCGTGCGTGGTAGCGGGAATTATACGAATAGAGATTTTGGCGAGAGAAGGCATGTGCCACTAACGGCTCAATTACAACCTTCTTCTTCTTCTTCGATGGCTCTACAGCCCAATTAGAGCCTTGGCCTCCATCAGCTTCTTCCTCCAGAAGTCTCTCTGCTCCGCAGCTTGTCTCCAGTTTCTTGTGTGGAGCAGTTTTGCTGCATCGGCCTTAACATTATCTTCCCACCTTAACCGTGGTTTGCCAACTGGTCTTTTGCCATCTGGTAGTAGATCAGGGCTTTTTTTGGTATCCTTGAGTCATCCATTCTTTGGACATGGCCGGCCCAAAGTAAACGTAGTAGTTTGGCATGGGTCGAAAGTTTACATTCTTTGTATAAGTCGTACAATTCGTGATTGTGGCGTATTCTCCATGAACTGTCTTCATTGATCGGGCCGTATATCCTTCGGAGAACCTTCCTCTCAAATATATCCAGCTTGTCTGCGGATTTCTGGGAGATACTCCGTAGCTACTGTACGTATGATGGTTTTGTAGATTCTTATTTTAGTTTTTCTGTGGATGTCTCTGGATTTCATTACTGGCAGTAGTAAGAAGTATGTTCTGTTCGCGGCGTTTATTCTTCTTTGTACGTCTATCGTTTCATCGTTGTCTTCGCTGACTGTGGACTCCAGGTAGTTAAAATGGTTTACCCGTTCAAAGTTATATTCCCCCCAGGTGGTATTGTGGTTTCTTTTTCTTCTTTCCACCCTTGACTGAATTAGAATCTTACTCTTCTCTGCGTTTATTTGCAGCCCTATATGTTTTGCTCCATCTTCTAATTCTGTAAATATTTCTCTAAGATATGACAGTGATCTTGCAAGGCAGTTTATATCGTTGGCATATCCTGCCAACTGTTTGGATTTGTTAAGCAGGGTTGCGTTCGCATCAATGTTAACCTTGCGAATTACTCCTTCTAGGCAGAGATTACATAGCATGGGTGCCAGCCCATCGCCCTGCTTTAAGCCTTGCTTGACTGGGAAGGATTCCGTCAATTCTCCTTGTATTCTGACTGCACATCTTGTATTTTCCATTGTCATTTTTGTTAATTTTATTATCTTCAGGGGGATGTTTAGGTCCAGCATTGTTGCATACATTTGCCCCCTGTCGATGCTGTCGTATGCTTGTTTAAAGTCGATGAAAAGTTGATACACGTCAATGTTGTATTCCCAGCATTTTCGGAGGATTTGCCTTATTGTAAAAAGTTGATCCATTGTTGACCTATTTCTTCTGAATCCAGCTTGGTATTCACTTTTTGCAGCTTCTGCGTAAGGTTCCAGTCTGGTCTTAATTATATTGGTCATTATTTTATATACTGTGCTTAAAAGAGATATGCCTCTATAGTTTTCACAGTTGAATCTGTCCCCTTTCTTGTGTATTGGGCAGCTAATGCTTTGCTCCCATTCTTCAGGCATTTTTTCATTCCTAAATATGCAGCATAGTAATTCGTGTATAGCTGCTGAGAGCGATTCGCCTCCTTGTTTGATCAACTCTGCTGGGATGTTATCAATTCCTGGAGATTTATTGTTTTTTAATGATCGTTACAACCTACTAGCCGGCAAATTCACAAACTGCTATTAAACTATGTGTCATCATTTTTTTTTTTTTTTTTTTTTATGTGAAAGACTAGAGTCACAGGAAACGCCCTTTATACTGTGTCGACAGTCTATTTTCTTCATATAGAGTGCAATGTCGAACAGCAGCTCTAGTCGGGGAAGAAAGGAACTGTCACAACCTACCCGCGATATTTTTTTAGTCCACCTACTCCCAACCATTACTGGCGACTTTGTCATCGGGGCATCGAGATACAACTCGCTGGAGTGTTATGCCTCCTGAAACGAGTTGAATCTCATCAACCAACCGATGACATGCGCTTTTTGGTGGGGCGGGGAAGGGCTAAGGAAGGCTATGACAGGAGGGATCAGGAATGTAAAGAGGGAAGAAGAAAGAAGGAAAGTTATGTGGGTGGGAAATTGGGAAAGGCTAGGACCGTGGCACCGCCGGGAATCGAACCCGGGACCTCTGGGATAGTAGCCAGGCGCCTTACTCCCTAGGCTACCGAGGCCCCATGTTCACCATCTAACTGGCAGATTGTAAACAAACGGCTAAGAAAGTTGAAAGCTGGGCTATTTTATTCGGTACTGGTGTGGGATTCCTTGCTAGTAAACTGGCCGTGTGCCTTAATAGTTGCTTGTGAACTAGCTGCAAGTATCTCATTATTTGGTTTCATTGACTACAAAATGACAGAATTAGTTCGCGCTAGCTAGTTGGCTACTGAGCGAGTGGAAAGTTTTGGGTGACGTTGATACCTGCGGGCGCTGTAAAACCCTTCGTAATGAATGAAAATAAAAAAGGATGAATGAAAATTATTCCTTATGAAACGCCAAAAAAAACTTATTTATTATTTATTTTATTGAAATTGAAGGAAAAAGAGTTATACCTTTTAGAAGAAAATATTGTGACTAATTTTTGTGTAGTAAGGCTTATAACTTCTTAATTATTAAATGTACAACAAAACAGCTTAATTATAAATTGTAGATAAATTAATCTTTTTAGAAATTTTCTGTAAAATGTGTTGTTACAGAAAATAGTGGAAAACCCTTTTGCACAACTTTTCCAAGATGACGGCCAAATGGGGGGCCTATAAGGTAATGGCAAGGCAAATGAAGCAAGTCTGTTAGGAGTCGGTGGACCTCAGACTTATACCAAACGTAGATGGGTTACGAGGGATTGTAGAGAAGTAAAATAAGACCTCACGCAGCTCTTGAGTGGAAATAGAGGATGAATAAAATACCTCCATCGTTTCGAGCACGATGCCTAAACCCTGTGACTGATATGATTAGGTATCCAGTTTCGGCGATATTTGGACCGGAGCCAAAGACATTCCTTTCCGGGGGGTACTGCTCGTGAGGAGCTCAGAAAAAAATTGTGATCTTAGAAGGGGTGATAGTTTCACTGTTTCGGGGTGGGGTACCCTTTTAAGGTTGTCATTACTAATTGAAAATTCTACGGTTGTGTAACTACTTTGCTTCTCTCCATGAAGACAATTATTTTCAACACAAGAGGATCATTCCCCTTCTGTTGGCTGTAGAGTTGAGCGGGACTCTAGGCAGTACATTTATCCCTTACAGGATGGTAAATTGCACTAAAGCCTCAATTTTTTGATGTGTTCAGGTGTATAAATATTGTCCTACTGGTATATTAGCGCGAGATAAAAAAAAGGGCGGGCGTGATTGATAAATTCTTTTGGAGTAGTAAAATTCAACTTGAAATGAGCCGAGGTGGATTATACGCAATGGTGGGTGTCCTCTCTCTTGCTTCTTTTGCAACAGTAAAACATCCAATTTGAAATGAGGCGAAGTGTGATTGTGAATTATAAATATATGTATATCGTGAAGGCATTGGTTTTTTACTATCTTACTCTTGCTCTTTTTTTTTATGTGAAAGACTAGTGGCTAAGGAATAGCCTTTTATAGGAAAGTGGAAAAAGTGAAGGACCGTGGGGCTGAGACGGTGTTATGCATATTAGAATCAAACTCCAGAAAAAAGCTGTTAATTAGTATTTACTTTCTTTCTTTTTTTTATTTTGGTTGTTTTTGACATTACAATCATACCTCGCCTCATTTGAAGCATGACATTGTACTGGCTAAAAAAAAGGCCCTTCTTACAAACTCATTTTATAATAGTCACATTAGTTGGCCGATTGTTCGATTCATTTGACAGGGGATGTGTTAATTTTATAGTGCGCAAATTATTATTGGAGTTGTTATCACAATATTCTACTAAAAAATTTCATATCCTTTTTCTGAAGTGTCTAATCATAAA
The DNA here is from genome assembly GCA_949987705.1 of Thereva unica. Taxonomy (NCBI): domain Eukaryota; kingdom Metazoa; phylum Arthropoda; class Insecta; order Diptera; family Therevidae; genus Thereva; species Thereva unica. The sequence continues at coordinate 94,577,569 of OX465282.1, forward strand.
ATATGTCTCTTAGGGAACTCTGCCTATCCAGTTGAGTAAACGCAAGTCTTGCCGTAAAACAATCTAACACCTACTCAAAAGTGTAGAGTAAAGTCAATATCCAGAATCCTTACGTCAATGGAGCTTCGTTAATTTCCGTAAAAGTTACCAATCCTCTACTACCAAATCCCCAATCAAAATCTACCCACTAAAGAACAGCTTAAGTAAAAGTCAGAAATAATTTAAAAATTAAATAAATAAATCGCTCTATTTAAATTCTTCTTCTTTGTGTTTATGTGGGTATGTGTGTCTATCAGTAATTCTTATAGACGCGGAAGGCTGGGTCCTTAAGGCAATACATAAGTCAACGAATCCATGTCGAGTCAATAAAATCTAATAATGCGTCGCTCTCCGTTTTTTTTCTTAGCTTCAGCACTCCAATTCCTTTTATCTTTCTTTTATTCGCCCTGATCCTTTTAACAATTATCATTTGATAAAGATGGATTCAGTTAAATCTCCTTCGTTTGCTGCTGCCATTGAGGTAGAAGCGTTTTCTGTCTAAGTGTATTTTACGGTGTAGAGGGCGGACGAGGGCACAGCGATTCTTTGATTCTGTCGGATACACGCGCAATTCATACTGTGCTTATTCGATTTTTATTTCTTTGGTGGCCGACTGCAAAAAATTTCAAATAAATCCAATTTATCTTTTATCTAATCGATTTGAGTTTACCAGCCTCTGGCATGGGAGAAATACAATTTTATTGCCTCCTATAAGGGGTACATTCACCTGGTTTGCAAAAAGGACTTTTGTTTGAATGATCTTAAAGGGAGGAAGGATGGGGCGCACAAAAAAGGACGTGAATAGAGGATTTTCAAGGGTCTTTCAAGTATTTTAGAGTGTATGATGTTATCATCGGATTTTAATCTTTCCATTCGATCGTATTTATAGCTAATCAAGGATTATTATGTGGCACTTATCCGATAAAAATTTATACCATACATCAAAGGTCAAACTACTGGACTATAAATCTATGAGAGCCATTGACTTCTGATATAAATTACGAAATAAAAAAGGATAAAAAGGATTAAGCTAAGTAAATGCGTAAGTATTTATTTATCGGCGAATATCAATTATAAAACACTGGAAAACATTTTTTTTTTTACATAAATTAATTACATTTGTATCCCAACCATTAAGAGAGTGTCAAGCATTAAGTGTTTTATCGAAATGCTTGGGGATCACTCGCAAACAGCACAGCAAAAAAAAAAACTGTTTGGGGAAAAGGCACAAAAAGGAACAAATCGTTTCAGCAGTCTTTAAATTCCAGCAATCTAAATTTTCTTTTTACACAGGACTACCGACAAATAGGGATCGATTTGTTATAGTAAAAGCGATTTGTACCTGCTATCGTAGAACACACAAACATTTTATCGGTAGAACATATTTGTCTAATGGGCTTTAAAGGCAGCATTAATTTTTCTTCTTTTAACAATTACCGCCCCATGCTATGAGAGAAGTCCTTTTCCTTTTCGTACATTTTTTTTTTCGTTTTTTATATTATTGCTGCTGCTGCTGTTGCTGGTGTTTGCACTGTTTTTGTTTTTGTTATACGTCCACACTGTGTTACGCCTGTTGCTGTTGTTCTGCTAATTGGAGCCATTTATCATGTTTGTTAGTCCCCTATCCAGCACAAGAATTCACCCAAAACAGCCAGAGACCAATTAAAATACTTGCCGTCTTCAGGATGTACATTTTTCTCACAGCAAATTACCTGAACACAATTTATTAAAATTTCTAAGGTTTAGTTCTACTTTGTACCGGAGGGTACTTTATAGTCTTCTGGTTATGGATGGAAATTCAGTGAATATTTTGACAATTATATAAATTTTCTTAAATACCTATATGTTGATAAATGCTTGAATTGTCCAATTTATATTTCTGTGTTAGTAACTAATTTTAGTCGTGAAGTTGCACTAATGATATATTTCAGAAACTGCTAGACGGTAGTACGGTGGTACGTGCATTGAAAGAGCATGCACCGTGCATAGACATGTAAGGTTCTAGAGCCAATATAGCAAATAATCAATCATTTGGTGACTTTTACCGCTGAGGGCTATCCGCCAGCATGGAAGAGACGGTACTGATGCTTTTCACCACCAGGACTACATTACCCACCTATTCATTCATTGCGCTCCTTTAATCCCTCATGGGACATAGGGCGGAAACAGTTGCCCTCCAGCGGACTCTGTTTTGCGCGACAGCTCTCAGCTCCGACCAGGATCTCCCAGTTGTTGCGGCTTCTGCTAGTAGGGTTCTCCTCCACGTTGTTCTAGGTCGTCCTACTCGACGGGATCCTTGCGGATTCCAGTCAAGGGCCTGTTTGGCTAGATTTTCGTTTTCGCGTCGCAAGGTGTGGCCTACCCAATTCCATTTCCTTCGCCTGATTTGATCGTCTATCCTTTCTTGGCCGGCACGGCGCCATAGTTCTTCGTTTGAAATTCTATCTTGCCAGCGGATTTTTAGGATACGACGAAGGCATCTGTTGATGAAGACTTGTAGGCGCCCTGTGATGAATTGGGTGACTTTCCATGTTTCGCAACCGTACAAAAGTACTGCCTTCACGTTGGAGTTGAACAGCCGCAATTTGGTGTTAGTTGAGATCTCCGTTGATCTCCATATGCGGAACAGGCATGCATATGCGCCTCGTGCTTTATTTATTTTGGAACTGACATTTTCTTCTGCACCGCCATTTTCGGTAATAATACTACCGAGGTAGCAGAATTTATTTACCAGTTCCACGTCACGGTTATTCAGCGCTGTTCGTTCAATGGTGTTTGCATTTATCCGCATTTCTTTAGTTTTAGTCGGATTTAGCCTTAAGCCTGCTGGACTACTTTCTGTTGCCAAATTGTTAATCATGTTTTTGAGGTCCTGGTGTCTGTGGGCCAGCAAACAGATATCATCTGCGTAGTCGAGATCCTTAAGGCGGTCTAACAAACCCCATTGTATGCCGCCTGTTCTACTATCTAGAGCGCCGACAAGGATGTCATTTATTACTATAAGAAATAGTAAAGGCGAGAGTAGGCATCCTTGTCGTACTCCTGAGCTCACCTCGAAGCTGTCGGATAATTTTCCATTATGGAGAACTCTGCATTTGGAATTGTTATATAGGGCTTTTATCAATTCTATTATTTTATCAGGCAGTCCACGTCGCCGTAGTGCCTGCCATATAAAGCTCCTATTGAGCGAGTCGAACTCTTTCTCGTAATCTACGAAAGCAAGGTAAAGGGGGGATCGGAATTCAGTAGACTGCTCCACTATAATTCGTCCTATAGTCCGTCTAAATAAAAAGTAGAGTATAGATGTTTTCAAACTTCGTGATCCAAAAAATTTGAACAGTTATGCACACCTCGTTGCCAAATTTTATAAATTTTATTCTATCATTTCCCCTCTTTTAAGTTAAAACGGCAAGAAACGCAGAAAAAGCTAAACTAAATAATTTGGGAAGGGATGCTCGCATGCCGATTGAATAAAGTTAATTTATCTTTATATGTATTGGGCAGAGGTTTTAAATCCATGTAAAACCCCAGCTCAACCACGTCACTTTATCCATTATAATAAGCATAATTTTACTATAATTATGAGAAATATTTCTCATCCCTAAATTTAAAATAATTAAAAAAAAATGCTGGGAAAATTTCTTTTAGATATATGAGCTTTTTCCTTCATAAATTGAGAGTTCTCCGCAACACAACCTCCCTAAGCAGAAGCGCGCATGAAGCTGACGGAAAACGTCAACAATATAGTAATGAGAGTGTTAGAAACACAAATATCATATTTTTTAATAGAAATTGTTAGAAATTATTTCCTGGAAAATAGCTGTGTGTGATATCTGACCCCCCCCCCCCCCCCAAAAATAAGGATAGATCAAACCCTGCTAATCTCCGATCAATAAGTTGACTTCCAAACATCAGCCAAGTATTTGAGTTTATAATTAACCGTTCGGTGGTAAGCTTGGGTGGAAGAAAATAAAATAATTCCGGGCAAGCAGTTCGGATTCCGTGCGGAACATGGCACTATCCATGCTTGCGCAAAATTGAACGCAGAGCTCCTACGATTCAGCACGCGAGTCGGCTCTTCGGATATAATATGGAGGAAGTTTCCAGAGCCAGTTCCAGTACTGGTGGCTGGAAGAATCCATAGGGTGAAGTGGGTTAATGTGTATGTATTAATGTAATGTGTTTATGCATAGTAGGATTAGCATCGCAGTAGGGGAATTAGGTATAGTCATAGGATTAAAATTGCAATAAGTTTAGTTGTAAGATAGGTAGGTAGTTTTAAGGTCACGTTTAGATAGGCGTAGCCTGGAATGCTACTGCGCGCGAGCTCTCACGCTATTGTAAAGCCTCAGCCCGCCTCAGTGCGACAAAACTCGGGCCTTAGCCACCTGATCCTGTCATCTGAGTCTCTGGAGACTGTCGTCCTACTAGGCTATTTAGGCGTAGCTTAGAGTAGGTAGTCTATAAAATACATTAAGTTAGCTAAGTTTTTAAAAAAAATTCTTAGCATTAAGTTTAGAATTAAGTTATGTAGTAATACAATTCAAATAAATAAAAAGGCCGAAAGGCAAAATAAACATAACTAATTAAGTTAGATAGAATTTTGCTTAGAGTGCCCGCGAAGGGCCAGTAAGTTAGTTAAGTTAGATAGGGAAAATAGGTTTAAGCATAGCCTGTAAGTTTTGTTATTATATCTTAATGATAAATAAGCTTATATAAAAAAAATACTGGCTGAAGGCACCACAAGTCAAAGGTCACGAAAAGCAATTTTGGTGCATTTTGCAAAACTTAAGCATCAATATTGTTTTGCTGTGTCATATTATTTGCTGTGGTTGAAGCAAGCTATATATTTTTGTATGTTTAAGTAGGATAATACTCTAGAATCGACCATAGCGGAACTTCTACTTGGTAGAGAAATTCTTACCCTATACGTTTTAGAAGCTGATGATGGGTCCCCTTTAAGTAAAATATCTCTAAGCCCCATATCTACCACAGATTTGAATAAAGGATCGACAAATTGTTGAGACCATGTTTGGTATATTAGCTTCGGTTTTTCGCATTTTACATTCAATCATGCTAGAGCATGTACAAAGGACAGTTATGACTTGTGCGTATTGACACAATTTTTTAATAATTATAAAAGCAACTGAGTGCGTATATAACCCATCTAACACACACATCGTAGGCAAATCAAGTGCTCCGCCTTAATCCTGTACTACCACTTTTCATTTTTTAAGGACGTTCTTTGAAGAAGTAAGTAAGCTTCGTAATTTCTTGTTCGCTTCATTACTGCTTATCTCAAATTTATTGACGTGTAAAGCCCAAGCATATTTTTTACATTTCGGTCTTTATTGACTGATGACTTTACGTCCCATACTGCGGGAAGCCAAAATGAATATTTTTTTCATTTGACCAGCTATTATCTTTATTCATTATGAAAATTAATTCAGTCCTTAAATTCTTTTTGTAAACAACAAATCAATCCACAAAAAAGAAAACATCCCGCAATGGGCACAAGGTATTCTTTTTTAAAAATAAGACTTAACCGTGGAGCCAAGGAGTTAACTGGCCAGCAATGTTTAAATAATTTAACGATATCAAAAGCAACAAGCCGACCAGTAGTTGCAATAAGGGCCATTTCGCGCCCAATACGGATTAATTGCCGGCAAGTTTGAACATATTGATGGAAATAATGCTGAATTTTGAGCAATTTTGTTTCGCCATCATTGCGGGCCACACATTGCTGAAAAATGCTCCTTGTTTACAGGCACCTTAATATTATACAATTGGAAATGCTAGTTGAGCTATAGTGGAGACTATGCTTGAAGCTACAATAGTTCAAATTATAAATTATGAAGCTTGACTCAACAAATTACAAACTGGTTTCGGGTCCTGTAAATTAACATGGAAAATCTCTATGGAAATGCTATTTCTCATACTCAGAGCGGAACAAAATTAAGAAAAAAGCAAATACTGAAGTGTGCGTAGATAAAAATCTGCTATTAATTACTTCTACGATTTCTATATTCTGTTAAATATTAAAAATAGTACAGATGGTATTGTATTATACAACAACACTTTTCTTGCTTCATGATATAACAAAAAGGCAAGCAAATGTCATAATGTATTTTCAGGAAACAATCCCAAAATCTTGCCTCTTCTTGACCCTCTCTCCTTTAGCATTTGATGCACATGAGGCACTCTGCTTGTCTTTACTTAGGATTTTTACACAACAACAAGGAGAAAGCCTGGCTGATCCACTTCCAATCCTTGAATAAATAATAATGCTCTGCAGTAAATGTATTTTATTGTTTTTGCCTATTTCATTTGTTTTTCTTGTTTTCTGTCATATTACAGAACCAGGGATTTAAAATTTTTACACATATGAAAGGTCTTTCAACAAGGGGTGTCATTGTAACTATCAACATACATATAACTGTTACTACGATAATAACTAAAAACTAGGAGGTTTGCAGATATGGATCGATGCACGCTTGCAAATAGTGAAAATTCTTTACAAAAATGTTGAAAATTTCGCAGAAACCGTTCCTAAAGTTCATCAAGTTCTTGGACAGGTATAGTGAAGTTAATCAATAAATTCGAACAACTCGGACAAGTTTCCAGGGGCGGCGGATAATAATTGTCTGTGGGGAGCACGTGAACAGATAATCGTTAAACTGTAAAAAGTAAATCGCTTAATTTATTTACCAGCTATATATTGAGTTATATGGTTTTCAATTGTTTGGTTTGGGATTAGTAAGGGAGGGGTGATTGCAGATATGCCTCCTATGAGTCTAACACCCCACCGCCCCATTGGACCCTGTGTGGATTGACCTAGACGGCCCACACAGGGCATCTAACACCTTGTCACATTGGCGCCTCATTATAAGAAATGGGTCCCATTTCTAGCCCCTTTGAAGAAAAATCATTACTACTTGATACCGAGTGGAAAAGTGGCGCTCAATGGTGTTCATCAAAACCGGAACAGTCTAGCCATTTAGCTATATAACTGTTATCGCTCTTTGCATTTCTTTGCCTTTCTCTGTTTGGGCTTCGTTAGCGCCACTTCCATCATTCTCCACGCATCCTCCGACCTTATCATATGGTCCAGGGTATTCTCAGGAGTTAGATGGACTTAAGCAACCTCGGGCATTTAAATCCTAGCAGAACAGTGAATCGTCCAACCAAACGCGGTGAAGACATGCCCTATAATTTGCATGCCAACTCATTAACTGTGTGAGATAATACCTCACTTCCTCATGTTGTCTTATAACCCACTTCTCCACATTTCATATGAGTTCATCGGCCCTTTTTAGACTCGTCTCGCCCCACCTCCTCTGATATAGTGCGATGGATTGTAGCTGTGCGCTAGAGTCCGTCGACCTTTCTTGGATCCCCCTCGTGCATATTCCGAGTCGTTAGACCCCTTGCCCTCCATTGCAAGAATATCAATGGGGACGATGTCCAAATTTATTTAAACAGTTCTCTTGGGCCGAATTGGATACCTGTTTTCTTCCAACTATCTGTCATATGAAGAATTGCTTACCTTACCAAATACGAGTTAAAAATCTCGGTGACTATCTAAATTCTCAATTAACCTGCTGTGATCATGTGGCTGCTACTCTATCTAAAATCTAGAGTAATTTGCGTCGCCTCTAGTTGTATGACTCTATTCTCCAACTATAGACACTCGTTGAAAGTTAATTAAGACGCTAATTTTACCGCATTTCACTAATGCCAGCTTGGTTTTCCGTCGCTTGATACCTTTTGTCGCAATAAACTTCACGCAGCTTTCAATGACTGCACTTTTTTTTTTTTTTTTTATTGCAACTTATAAAAATATGTACATAGTGATTTAATTTACAAACTATGGTCTAGCTTAGCCCTCACATAAGAAAACTTGTGTGTGAGAGCCCTAGCAGTCTTAACTTTTTGGAATTTCTTTTATCTAGGTGCAGTAAGTTCTAACTATTTTCTAATTTTAAAATTAAGTGGTGTATTATTGATATTAAACAATTGAAAATTGATTTGCCTAACATAAGTATTTTAAAAGTTCATGACTGTTTCTTCGGATAACATACTTAAAGATACTTCTATAACTGGATTCGTTTAATGATTGCTTTATATCAATAGAGAGTTCATTATACATCATCGGACCTAAGTAACTGGGGTGTCTTTGAGATACCACTTTTCTGCATTTTCGTATTGCAAGTGGGCGTGTTAATTGTCTCCTGGTTTGGTAGCCTGAGCAGTGCACAGGAAATAGCCTTAAATTTTTATATGTGAATTTAAGTAAATTATAGCAATATATTTGTCGGACAGTCAGTACATTAAAAGTGGATAACGCTTCAGTAGTGGAAAAGAATTTAGATTTTTTTATGCACATTTTAATGATTTTCGACTGTAAATTAATTAACGGCTTCATGACATTTGTGTATGCAGAGCCCCAAGCTATAATACCATATTGAAAGAGTGATTGTATTAACGCAAAGTATACTGATCTCATCGTTGGTCTATCAAGAATATTTCGAAGCAGCACAATTTTGTATTTAGTTTTCCTTATCCTTTTACATATACCAAGAATATGTTTATCCCATTTGAGACGATCATCTATTGTAACACCTAGGTATTTGATATCTGGAACACGTTTTAGTGGGGTATCGCATACCTTAATCAAGTGTTCATTGAGTGGATTTGCGTTATGGCCGAACATAATAAAATGTGTTTTTTCTAGGTTTAGCGCGAGCTTATGCAAACATAGCCACTCGTAAAAAGTTTTCATTCCACTATTTGCTAAGCTGATCGTCGTGTTCCAATTATCGCTTTTAAACATTAAGACAGTATCGTCGGCAAACGCTACGACGTGTCCATTTGAGATATTATGCTGCAGATGGAAAATATCATTGACATAGACGAGGAACAATAAAGGACCAAGCACAGTTCCTTGGGGTATCCCACAACGTACTAAACTAGGCTCACTTACTCTATTCCCCACTTTAACGAGCTGCAGTCGTTCGTGAAGATAGGAATTGAAAAGCGATAAAATTTCCCCGTTTAAACCCAGCTTTTCAAGTTTATTGATCAGAAGCTGATGATTTACTGTATCAAAAGCCTTTTTCAGATCAAGGAAAATTGCTAAGACTTTCTCATTTCTGTCCACACTGGCGCTAATGAAGGATGTGACGTCAAACAAAGCATGATCTGTACTCGTATTCGATCTAAAGCCGTATTGATTTTTTGCAAGGATGTTATTATCATCCAGAAACTTCAAGAGTCTACTCTTTATGCACTTTTCGAAAATTTTC